>JAOANR010000001.1:31369332-31869509 GCA_030278955.1 Hygrophila difformis | reverse complement strand
GATTTATCTCCAAATGGAAGAAAAATGTCTTCTAACAGTAACATCTCGATGCTGTGCATAATGATTTCACATACTGCCTTGTAACATCTCTCTGTCTTATAAAATGTTTTCATTATATTTTCGGCGTACTGGTTTCAAACATCTCTATGTTGTGCATAATGATTCCACATGCATTTTTAGCGTTAACATTCGTGTTGTGTCTAGGGAATAGGCAAGAATATGTATGATGTGCTCACTGTCAGCAGATCCATGAATTTTTTTCAGTGATTGCACAAAAAATTTAAAATATAATTTCATCAAACATAACAATCAAAGTACCCTTATAATTGTTCTCTATGTTGTTTCATACTTTGAAACAAACTAATAACAGATTCATTGCTAACATTGAGGAACGCTAGAGAATCATTCAAAATCGCTTATCTAATTTCGCAAATCCGACTTGACAAGCTTCATTGCAGAAAATATTTTTCCACCGTAGCAGTTGCAACCGGTAAATCCAAAGCCAATTTCAACAATCAATACACATATGGATAAAAAAAATATGATCGCATGTTTCCACCATCAATCTAGCAAGGTCAGAGATACCATATAATTTAACAAATCTTTCATCTTGATGCATGGTCTCATGATAAATATCAAGTTCATGCTCTAAATAATTCCTCTCCATATCATTGAAATTATGTGAATAAAACTTGCCAATCCACTAACTTTGAAGCATCAAACATAGAAGATGAAAGATGTGGACTCAAAGCTGCCATATTATTAAGTAATTTAGTACTTACCTCAGTTAACCGGTCACCAAACTCTTGAATTTGCATATCCAAAACAGTGTTAAAAATATTAACTTCAAAATGATGTTGATTGACAATGTTGGCTCTTCGGTTTCTTGAAAATATCTGAAACAGTGTTGCAAGCTTTCAGATTATGCTCTTCACAAAATGAATTGGTTTTCTCCAAAATATCACCAAATCTATTTTCTCTGAACTTCTTCAAGGCGTGTTTGGTTCCTCCAATCAATGAGACAGTTTCCACAATATCTTAATCTTTTCTTTGAAGAGCCCGTGATAAAATGTTTGTGAGTCCTAGAATGTGCAACATAAATTTCAGATAGTATCCAAAATGAAAAAAGGAAAAATAGTCAAGAATACCATGTGCTTGACGTCGACCCAAACTATTATCAACATCCTCCTTAACATATTTAAGCATCTTGATAACTTCTGGAAATAAACTAATAAATCTTGCATTGTTCTATGATGAGAAACCCAACGTTAATCTCCTGCATGCAAGAGAGAAAGTTCTTGATTTAATCCTCTTCCAGTTTCAATCTCACATTTGCTAATAGCTTCTTGCACTCTTTCTTTGTATTCTTCTCGAATCATATCTTTCCGTCTGCAAGAAGAAGAAACCATTGTCTTTCTTTGCGACCGCCACAACAACTAACTCGTGTTGATGGGCAAAACATTGAACATAATATGCTGAACTGTTCTCTTTCATGATTAAAGCTTTCAAGCCATTGAACTCTTTGTTGGTCCCAGATTACTATCTTGAATTATGAGCTTGTCTTCGGTGTGTAGTCTAAACTACGCGTAAATAGTTTTATGTGTGTGTGCAGAGTGATGAGCGGAAAACGTAAAACAAGAACAAGAGATTTGGTAACCCAGTTCGATCCAAATGGATCTACGTCTGGGGGATGCCAATCCAGGTTCTATCACTAACACTCAAAATATTCTAAACCTAACAGGATATAAAAACAATCAAAAGACAGACTCTGTTACCGAGACGACAATTCGGTAGAACGATCGTAGTCTAGACTCCCCCACAACTCCGATTGCTGGACAGCCCGTCCAATCCAAATTCTTGATTGCTAAATCCTTCAGATCTCAGAACCTTGGTGTAGCAGACACACTGAATCGCTCCTTCAGATCCTTCAGAGGTTCCTCGCAAGGCACAACCTCCTAAGCTTGATTGAGAAAGGTTTTCTCCAATTCGCCGATGCCAATTGAAGCAATGTATAGCCCGATCTTGATGATTGATATCAGAATGTAATCGACGAAGTACAAACCATCAAGATTCTAAAAACTCTCTAAAAAGAACTCTATGAAATCTTGGAGAGAAATCAAACTAATCTCGAAGAGTAAAAATCTCACACAATGAAAAATACAACTCTACTAACTCCAACAATCGATCTTAAGACTGAAGAATATAACACAGAGTAAAATAATGACCGATCAAACAACTAAACGGGCAGAGATCAAAAACTGCCAAAGGGGCAGTTACCGAGAAGCGGTTACAACCATGTCTGAACTGCTTTCAGGACAGTAGCATCTGCACAAGAGTTTTGTTAATACAACAACACTCTTCATGCATATTACTTGCTCCATCATAACCTTGACCTCTTATCTATTTTTGTTAAAAGTTAAGATGAAATTAAATAAACATTAAATTATAAATATACAATACAAACTAAACAATAACTATGTAAGCATAAATAATGTACCTGTTTCAAACTCACTCCATGTTTGGTAAATAAACATTCAACAACAGATTTGAGAGTTCAAGATGTTGTCTTCATCACATGAATGACCCAACAAACCTTAACAACTCCATGTCCATCAACATATCTCAAAACCAAAGCCATTTTTTTTTTCTAATACATCACTTTACTCATCAACCAACAAGCAAATACAACCTTGCCAATTTCTTCAAAAATGGACTTAAGTATTTCACTTGCAAAACAACTAAGAATGTCTTTCTGAATAGATGGGGACACCATTTGATTATTCCCCGGAGCATTCCGTAATATGACATTGCAACTTTTTTCATTAGCACTTCCAAGAAAGTTTAATGCTTCTATGAAAACGCCTCTGGAAATAGAGTGTTCCGACTTATAATGACCACAGACAGGTAAGGCATTTTTTGCCAAAAATCTACAAACATCAATTAAAGCATTTAATCAAATCGGTATTATTTTTTTGCCATTTCACTTTGCTTATGAAAGGCAAAAACAATAGACTGATTTTGTTTCATTAAATTTTCACATTTTTGTTGTGCTTTGTTGTGAAAATTTGAAACATCACCCACATGGATACCAAGTCTATCAACTTGCTCCAACTATCAAACCCTTCGGTAACAAAAGCATCTCTCCGCCTTATTTCCCAACATAATCTCTAAATAACTAACAACACAAACAGAAAACATTGTATGCTGTTATGCTATACTCTAACTAAGGAAATTCATCAAACCAAGTCGGAACGAAACGTCTTACTTTATTCCCTATTGTTCGGGTAGAAAAGACATGTCCACGTGGTTGACAAGGTCCTCTCTGCCAATATAATCGTCTTATTTCTTTTATTTCTTCTCTTTGATTGGGATCATATTTCAAGATTTGTGGTCTATCCGCAGGATCCCAAAGAAGAACTTTTAAATCAATTCTTTTTGGCAATTGTAATACCCCCATTTTTCCTGAAGTTACAGCGGAAGCAAAGTGCGGGAACAATGGGCCGGTGCTACCGCCACGTATCCCAGGCTATCCGGAATACGCTAAGGCTAGCATAAATATATAAGAGTTTAAGATAATGGGCCAATAGTTTTGCACAAGATTCGCTTTGTTTAAAATAATATTACAACAACTTTGTACGTGGGCTAAAAACCCAAAGAATTCCACTTATTAAAAATTTATGCCAAGTAATATATTTTTCCAAAAGGGAATTTAAAAATATACATTTTAAATATTAAACCTCAAACCGTGCTCTGCCAAACCTTGCAAGTTTCAAGTCCTGAAAGGAAATGATAACAGTTTAAAATCACCGAAAACAATCGCTGAGCAAGTAGACATTTACTCCCGGAGGAGGTTGAGTTGCATAAATAATTTAAAAACAACATTTACGATCATGGTATGCTAAAATGAGATATGTTGGTGCATCGTGCAGAATTAATCCAGGACTTTCTGTAACACCCCGGATTTGATAACCCAGGCCGGGATGCCACCGCCACACCTCCCTAGCAAGACGCGGATTCTCCGAGCTTGCTAAAGAGATGCAAGGCGATAGGTATTGCAAAAGTTTTAAAAACAAGTCCGGAATTTATTTAAAAATAATAAATAAGTTTCATCCACACATAGTAATATTAATAATAATATATCGTAGTGGAAAATGTAAAGTGGGCCGACATGGCCAAAACTCGGGTTATACAGGCCCGATATGCAAGTATCATAAAAAGCAATAAAACAATGTTTAAATTTTTCCATCCCCAAATGCATATGCTCATCATTTTCTCCATACTCTGAAAAAGAGAAAAACAACAATTTTATCAGTATATAAAATACTGAGTAAGTCGATCCTTACATAGCAATAAAGGGGTTTAATTAAATAATTAATTTTACTCCTAGGCATGCATACAAAATATTCCATTTACCAATTTAAAATAAATAATTTAATTGTATACTTGAACATGCATTAAATTCATAAATAACAATTTAACATGTTATAAAATTTAAGACATAAATTTAAATGCAAAATTTAAAGACAAGAATAAATAAATAAATACGTAAAAAGTATTAAGTCTTTTAATTTTCCCCGTTACGTCACCATTTCTCAATATTTAGTGTAGCCGGCTATCCGGCGGCCGCAGCCGTGTCGTAAGTTTCTTGTGTAGCCGGTCGTCCGGCGGCCGCAGCCGTATCTGTCATACCCAGTAACACTCCGGAGCCTTGGGAAACCCATACGGATACTCCCGAGAGTGTAGGTCATGTATCTCAATGCCGTTTTGGCGTAATATTTCAATAATATTCTCTCGTCCATTATAGGCCCGCAGAGAAAGGCTAGAGGGGCACCCTGCATAGCACTCACCCTCCACCAAAGTATCTCATATATCGTTTCAATTTAGTGTAACGTGATTTTTCAAAAGTATAGTTATCTCGTATTTCAAGTTTTTGATCGTTTGTTTCGAAGTTTCAAAATCTCACAATTTAAAAGTCGTTTGGCGTCACAGTTTACGCCTTTTTGATTTAAAAATTCATTTCAAGTCCGAAAAATCTGAAATTTTCACAGTATATCAAAACATCCTAACAAACAACTTTCGTGTTTAATTGATTTCGAAATAAGTTGAGGAAACATGTCAAAAATCGAGTTTATTGCACAACCAGAACACTGTTCGGATTCAGTTTTACCACAGTTCAGAAAATCAACTTTTTGACATAACAAATGGACTCCAAAAATTCTGAAATTTTATACACACATACTATACATGATTATCTACAACTTTTATTCAGATTGCAAAGATCAATTCGGACTAGAGGTCACAGAAACATGCTCATCAAGTTTGGACATACTCACTGTCAGATATTCGAAAAGTTTTAACAATACAGTTTATGTTCGGAGCGATTTCGGGTAGTAAACGTTGATGAAAATCTCTGAAATTATTACACAATCTAGTTTAATGTGTAAGGATCAAAAGTCTAGTTTTGAGTTTTTCAATTTGAACTCTCGAAATAGGGGTTTTAATCAGATTTCAAAGATTGCGCATGTTGGGGTTTTTAAGTTCGATTTTTACGTTTCGTTATAAAGACACTAAATCGGACGCCCCTAAGTCACCCGTATTGATATGAAAGGCATCAACTTACTGTGATTGAGTGTTTGGTCATCCTAGGGTCGCTCGGCTCTTCCAAATTCACTACGAACGATCTACGCACATGTTCTCCTTCTCCTTCGGCCACGAACGTGTTTACAAGTCAAAGATCCGAAGTTAGATCGAGGGTTATGATATTAAAACGAGATAAGGAACCTGAAATAATCCTTACCAATGATCTAAGGGCTGTAAACCTTGATCTACACGTCTCTACGGTCGTCGTTGGTTGCCGGAAGGTCGCCGGAAGTTCGTCGGGAGGTCGTCGGAAGAGTGTTTTGCTTTGGGAGAGTTTTGGGAGAGAAAAGGAGGCTGTTGGCTGATGATTATGGGGTGGAATTCAACCCTAACTCGTCCCTTAAGCTTTCCTCCCGTTCAAAATTCACTTTCCATAGTTGGGGGGTCGAATTATGGCAAGAAATCGCCGAAATCGTGTGAATGGCCGCATTCTGTGGTTCCACGCGGGGTTGGCGTGGGGAAAGGGTAAACCCCGCACGGATACCGCGCGGCTAGCGCCTGGAATTCTGTCCGGGCGTGTCGTGCGATCCGTCGAGCCTTTCCTCCTCTCTTTCGGACTTCTATCCCTCTATGTTATCGGATTCCGATTTTTCCGGTTCATTCTCGGATTACGATTCCCATCCTAAATTTATTCCGACTCAAATTGATTTCATGTTTGAAATCTTAAGTCCGTCGGTTTCGGGTTCGTCGGGTTCTAATTCGTCGTCTTTTGACTTCCGTGCATTTCCGACTTTACGGGTCCTCAGAAATAAACCTCTTTGCTCATCGGATTAAATTCAATTTTATTCTAAAAATTACGGGTATTATAGTCTACCTTCCTTAAGAATCAACTTCGTCCTCGAAGTTGCGCTTTATCATCTCGCGAGTTCAGGAATTGTTTGATTAAGCGATTTTATTATTTTGTGTTGTTGTTCGTTGTCATTTGACTGAACCCAGAATTTAGATTTCCAAGTTGCGTACGTACCCCGTGAAGGGATCAAGACATTACGTAGTTCAAAACAATTTGAATTTGTTTATTTGAGGTACAAATTATTCGTACAAAATATCCAAAAATTTTCGGGCCATTACATCCTCCCCCTCTTAAAACGACAGTTATGTCCCCATAACTGTGGTTGTCTCGTCTTGGAAATGGGTCGGGTAACGATCCTTCATGTCTGCCTCTAATTCCCATGTTGCCGCCTCGGCTTCATGGTTAGACCAAAGAACCTTGACCATTCTCATGGTCTTATTTCTTGTGACTCTCTCCTTCACGTCGAGTATTCGTACTGGAATTTCCTCGTAGCACAAGTCATCATCCAATTCAATCTCCTCCGATTGGAGTACATGGGTCGGATCGTGTACATACTTCTTCAATTGCGAGACATGAAACACATCATAGACACGAGCAAATTGTGGCGGCAATGCTAGCCGGTATGCTAGGTTTCCCACTCTTTCTAGGATCTCATATGGTCCTATGTATCGTGGACTCAATTTTCCTCACTTGACAAAGCGCATCACAACCTTCATTGGTGATACTTTTAGCATGACCTCATCGCCGACTTGGAATTCCAAGTCTTGTCGTCTCACGTCCGCATAACTCTTTTGCCGGTCCTGAGCGGCTCTCATCTTACCTTGAATTATCTTGATTTGTTGAGCCATGTCCTCAACAAGTTGCGGTCCACCTAACACAGTCCTATTGCTCTCTTCCCAGCTTAATGGACTTCGGCACTTACGTCCATAAAGTGCCTCGAAAGGTGTCATGCCGATGCTAGCATTGTAACTGTTGTTGTAGGAAAATTCGATTAAGGGTAAATGATTTTCCCAACTACCCTTAAATTCTAGGACACGTGCCCTTAGCATATCTTCCAACGTTTGGATTGTTCTTTATGTTTGTCCATCCGTCATGGGGTGGAACACGGTACTCATCTTTATTTTCGTACTGAGGGCTCCTTGTAGCTTTGTCCAAAAATGAGAGACAAACCTACTATCTCTGTCCGAGATGATGTCATGTGGTACTCCATGTCGTCGTACCACATTGTCGTCAATGGCGTAAACTGTGGCAATGGCTTAGTTGAAATGATGAAAAAACTCGACTTTTGAGAAACACATGATTTGTGAGATATGTCTAAACAATACAAATTTTTTTTATAAATCTCGTTAATCTAGGCTGAGCTAGATCTCCACGTTAAGTAGGGGGTGAGTGCTCTGCAGGGTGCCCCTCTATCTTGAAATTCGTGCCCGAGTGGACGAAATGTGATATATTGTGAAATTGTGTCAAAACGGCCATTGTGAAATTAGTCTACAGTCTCGGGTGTATCCGAATGGGTTACCCGAGGTTCCGGAGTGGTACTGTGTATGGAGTGATAAGTGGGTTGCTTCGGAAATTTTCCGAAACTTGATACAGGAGAAATGAGATACTTGTGATATATGGTTGTGCCGTCCTCTTCTTGGTTAACGGGAGCAATTTTAAAAGACTTCAATTTTTATTTATTTACTTATGTCGTTAATTATGCTTTTTAAATCATGTCTTTAAATTTATGCCTATGCCTTAAGTTATCATTTTTAAATTAAATTGATTATGAGGAATTATGAATTTAATTATTGTCTAAATATGCATCCTTAAAATGAGTTTTAATTTAATAAAATTTAAAAACCCCTTTATTGTTATATTAGGGATTGTCTTACTTAGTATTCTTTAATACTGATAAATGTTTTTTATGTTTTTCTATGACAGAGTATGAAGCATGAGCATACATCCGGGGGGATTTATTTTGGACATTTTATTATTTTCTGCATGAGACTGCATACGGGCCTGTTAACCCGTGTTTTAGCCATGTCGGCCCTATATTTTAATTCCGCTGCATAAACTTATATTTCCGCTGCGTAGACTTGATAAATACCGTATATGGATGATTATTATTTGTAAATATAAGTACTTCCGGACTTGGTTGTTTTTAAATTATTTTATACCATTAGCCCTGCATCTCTCAAGTGAGCTCGAAGAAAGTCGTGTCTTGCTTGGGAGTTCTGGCGGTGGCATCTCGGCCTGGGTGATCAAATCCGGGGCGTTACAACCTTTATTCGATGGCACAAACTATAGATACTGGAGAACTCGTATGCATATAAATTTGTTGGCCCTTGGAGACGAAGTATGGCAGGCTGTCGAAACTCCCTGGCAACCACCAACCTGACCGCGGACTACACCAGAAGGTTCTGCTGAACCACCTGGGAGTCAGCCAACAACTAAGGCTGAGTCTACAAAAACTGAGAAAGATGCTAAACGAGGAAATTTCACAGCACTCGATGCTTTTTGTGGAGCGATGGATGAGATGCAGTTTCAACTAGTCACAAACTACAAAACAGCGTATGAAGCCTGGAACATTCTTGAAGTCATGTACGAAGGTTCTGAAGACGTCCAAGCTACCAAACTACAATGGGTTGAAACTCTATTTGAAGGATTAAGGATGGAGAAAGATGAGTCAATATCAGTCTACTAAGGAAGATTCAAGATGTTGTGAATCAAGCTATCTCACTCAGATTGGCCTATGATAATCAAAAGCTATCTCACCTGAAGTAGTTTAGCCAACTATTCAACGACGCACATCATTTAAGATTTAAGAATAATCGAGACCCAAAATTGGTATCAGAGCTTGCTCTCTGACGCACTAGAGAGAGATCTGAAGAAATCTTAAAAAGATGAGTAGGGAAGGAGCATCAAATTCTCGACCACCTTTGTTCGATGGCATAAACTATAGATACTGGAGAACTCGTATGCAGATTCATTCGTTGGCCCTTGGAGACGAAGTATGGGAGGCTGTCGAAACTCCCTGGCAACCATCAACCCGACCACGGACTACACCAGAAAGTTCTGCTGAACCACCTGGTAGTCGGCCAACAAGTAAGACTGAGTCTACACAAGCTGAGAAAGATGCTAAACGAGGAAATTTCACGGCACTCAATACTATTTTGGGAGCGATGGATGAGACGCAGTTTCAACTGGTCACAAACTAAAAAACATCGTATGAAGCCTGGAACGTTCTTGAAGTCATGTACGAAGGTTCTGAAGACGTCCAAGCTACCAAAATACAACGGGTTGAAACTCTATTTGAAGGATTAATGATGGAGAAAGATGAGTCAATATCAGTCTACTATGGAAGTTTCAAAGATGTTGTGAATCAAGCTCTCTCACTTGGATTGGCCTTTGACAATTAAAAGCTTGTTCGAAAGTTGCTAAGGACACTCACAAAGAAATATACCCCAAAGTTGCTACCCTAAAAGAATTGGAGAAGGTGAAGACCATTTCTCTAAATGAGTTAGTCGGAATTCTTCAAACTTATGAGATTAACCATCTTGAAGAAGAACTACCAAGAACTATTGCTCTAAACGTTGAAGAAGATTCTGGAGACAGTTCTGAAGATGAGGTAGTCCACCTAATGAAGAAATTGACCAGAATGCTTCAAGAAAGAAGGAACCAAAGAAAGACTCAAGATTGAGTTCTAATGACGTTCAGACGACAGACAACCACCCCGCAGAGTACTAAAAGAAAAGACAGCAGTAAAAGTGATTGATCAAATCAAAATTCATAAACCATGAGAAGCCTGACAAATTCATTTCTGTGAGATGCCATGAATGTAGAGGAACCAGACACTTTAAATCTGAATATGCCACGGCCAAAAGGAAAGAAATGAAGGAAATGAAAGCATTGCAAGCAACCCTCAGTGATGAAGACAACGATGAAACTCCTGAGGATCAGATCAGTGACATAGAAGAAATTGTTGCATTTTTGTTGAGAGATACAAGACCCACTATATTGGAAGGTATAATCAAATCAATATGTTTTTCACCTAACAAAAAATGCTTCTGATTCAGGTGGCAGTGATGATGAATACGATCAACTACTTGTTGATTAAAATGAGCTTAAAGAAGAATTTGAAGCTGCTGTTCGGTAAAATAAGAAGTTGTTGGGACAACTCGCGGACGTCAGAATCTCCTATGATCTAGAAGTCGAGAAGAATGAAGAAATACAGAAGGACGTTTATTCCTTGAAAAGGCAGAATGATAAGCTTAAAGCCCAAAATTCTGATTTGCAAAAGGAGTTAGATGATTTGAAACTCAGGGACGACGAACTTCAAAAGGTAGTAAAAGGTAAAATTCCTCTTGATGAAATTCTAACTTCTGGAAAACGTGTTGGAGATCAATCAATTATAGGTTATATGAAGAAATCAACTCCAAGCAATACCATGTTCGTAAGTGGAGGATACTTGACTTCGCAATACAAGAAGACTGACAAGGACGATTGTACAACGCCGTCCAGACGACGGAAGGACTGCTGTTATTGTCAACTACTTGGACATTCTGCAAACACATGCATCAGTACAGTAAGAGACTTAATGAATGGTCGAGCTCTTGTTTGGCCATCATAGGAACTTCGAAAAAGGATTAGAGTACAAAGAGTATGGATTCCAAAGAAGAAATGTCTGCCACTGAAAGATGTTGAGACCACAGGAGAACAACAATCCATATCAACGAAAGAGATTTTTGGACTTAGGATTTCAGAGTCAGAAAGGGAAGGTATTGGACCAACCCAACACAAAGATTGAACCACTTGAGCTTGAGATAAAGATACGTAGCTGTGATGAAGCTGTTACTGAAGTGTCATCATTACTCACAGACTACAGTATGAATGCGTAAACAGATTTTCTTTTTCATTGACATACCTTTGAGCTAATAAATTTTTGATTGCTTGTTTTAAGGAGATATTAGGTTATTTCAATGAACAACGCCAATGAGTTTGATGATTCTTCCATCACGGGGGGAGATAAAGGTGTTGTTTGGTGATTGGGACAGTTTGGTAATGATTTTCTAAACTTTGGTTAACGTGTTGATAATATTTGTGTTTGGTTGACTGGTTTCTGAACTATGATTCTGATTTGCTGGTAATTGTGTTGGCTTTTATTTAGCCTTTTGATAAATAGTTTTCTGAACTGGATTTGAAACTTTTATAGGTCTGTAATAGTTGTTAGGTAATACTGGTAACTGCTGAACTACTATCCGAACTAATGATGATGATCTTCATGTTTGATGGATATTATTTCTGATATGTTATGACTACTCTGTAACATCTTGTATGTGAATCATGTTTGTATAATGTTTTGCTCTGATTTTGATCTCTTATACTCTTTGGACTTAGATAGTTTCAACAACATTTGGTGATGGAATTATCATCTCCACAAGAGTAGGGGAGATTGTTGTTATCACTGAAATACTCCTGTGCAGATGATGTGGTTTCATGAGTGTTGAAACGACGCGAGAACTGCAAGAGCAGTTACTGACAGCTTGCGTGACCGTTAGCTGCTCCCTGTGCGTCTTTTTACCCGACCCTGCAGGGCCTATTTCATCTTTCTGTGTCTATATAATATTTTTAGATCCTCTGTATTAAGTAATTGATCATTGAGTTGTAATTTTACACTTTTACACATCTTTACACTTTCGAGTTGGTTATTTCTCTCCAAGCTTTGCTAGATTTCATTCTTTGAGTGTTTGTAAAATTCCTTGTGAGTCATTCTACATTCTGAAGATCATTCCACCGCAAGATCTGTGCTACAATCGATTCAACAAGTTTTTCGTGTTGAGAAAACTTTCTTTCAACAACGATTGAAGTGGCTTTTGAAGAAAGCACTTGAAGATCCAAGGAGAAGATTCAGGAGAACTCCTATACCGTGATATAAGATTCTGGATGTCTGAACAGTCGTGGAATTCAAATTGGACAGGATCGTCCGGAGATTGAGTTGTTGGGGAATCACGACTGCAATCTCTCTGCAAACAGGGAAGCTGTTGCTTTAGAGTTTGAATTGGTTGTTTTGAGTCTTTTAAGTCTAGGTTTTCTTGAGTATAGTATAAGTCACATGGATTGGCATCCCCCAAAAGTAGGCCGAAGTCCGAACTGGGTAAACAAATCCCTGTGTTCTTTTATTTTCGTTTTTCACCTTAACACTCTATTCTGCACACACTCGCTCACTAGTAGTTTAGCCAACCGTTCAACAACGCACATCATTTAAGATTTCAGAATAATCGAGACCCAAAATTGGTATCAGAGCTTGCTCTCTGACGCACTATAGAGAGATCTGAAGAAATCTTAAAAGATGAGTAGGGGAGGAGCGTCAAATTCTCGACCACCTTTGTTCGATGCACAAACTATAGATACTAGAGAACTTTTATGTAGATTCATTTGTTGGCCCTTGGAGACGAACTATGGGAGGTTGTCGAAACTCCCTGGCAACCACCAACCCGACCACCGACTACACCAGAACCTTCTGCTGAACCAACTGGTAGTCGACCAGCAAGTAAGACTGAGTCTACACAAGCTGAGAAAGATGCTAAACAAGGAAATTTCTCGGCACTCAATGCTATTTTTGGAGTGATGGATGAGACGCAGTTTCAACTGGTCACAAACTACAAAACAACGTATGAAGCCTGGAACGTTCTTGAAGTCATATACGAAGGTTTTGTGTCCAAGCTACCAAACCACAACGGGTTGAAACTCTATTTGAAGGATTAAGGATGGAGAAATATGAGTCAATATCAGTCTACTATCGAAGATTTAAAGATGTTGTGAATCAAGCTCTCTCACTCGGATTGGCCTTTGATAATCAAAAGCTTGTTCGAATGTTGCTAAGGACACTCACAAAGAAATATGCCCCCAAAGTTGTTACCCTAAAAGAATTGGAGAAGGTGAAGACCATTTCTATAAATGAGTTAGTCCGAATTCTTCAAACTTATGAGATGAACCATCTTGAAGAAGAACTACCAAGAATTATTGCTCTAAACGTTGAAGAAGATTCTGGAGACATTTATGAAGATGAGGTAGTCCACCTAATGAAGAAATTACTAGAGTGCTTCAAGAAAGAAGGAACAAAATAAAGACTCAAGATCGCAGTTCTGATGACGTTCAGACGACAGACAACCACCCCTTAGAGTTCTAAAAGAAAAGACGGCAGTAAAAGTGATCGATCAAATCGGCGGGCAAAAACCATGAGAAGCCTGACAAATTAATTTATGTGATATGACATGAATGTGGAGGAATTGGACACTTTAAATCTGAATATGCTACGGCCAAAAGGAAAGAAATGAAGGCAAAGAAAGCATTGCAAGCAATCCTCAGTGATCAACACGACGACGAAACTTCTGAGGATCAGATCAGTGACATAGAAGAAATTGTTGCATTTATGTTGAGAGATGCAAGCCCCACTACATTGGAAGGTATAATCAAATCAATATGTTTTTCACCTAACAAAGATGCTTCTGATTCAAGTGACAGTGATGATGAATACGATTAACTACTTCCTGACTACAATGAGCTTAAAGAAGAATTTGAAGCTGTTGTTCGGTAAAATAAGAAGTTGTTGGGACAACTCGCGGATGTCGGAATCTCCTATGATCTAGAAGTCGAGAAGAATGAAGAAATACAGAAGGAAGTTGATTCCTTGAAAAGGCATAATGATCAGCTTAAAGCCCGAAATTCTGATTTGCAAAAGGAGTAAGATGATTTGAAACTCAAGAACAGAGAACTTCAAAAGGTAGTAAAAGGTAAAATTGCTCTTGATAAAATTCTAACTTCTGGAAAACGTGTTGGAGATCAAACAAGTATAGGTTATATGAAGAAATAAACTCAAAGCAATACCATGTTTGTAAGTGGAGGATACTTAACTTCGCAATACAAGGAGACTGACAAAGACGATGTTACAACGCCGTCCTGACGACGGAAGGACTGCTGTTATTGTCAACTACCTGGACATTCTGCAAACACATGCATCAGAATAGTAAGAGACTTAATGAATGGTCGAGCTATTGTTTGGCCATCACAGGAACTTCGAAAAATGATCAGAGTACAAAGAGTATGGATCCCAAAGAAGAAATGTTTGCCACTGAAAGATGTTAAGACCACAGGAGAACAACAATCCATATCAACTAAAAAGATTTTTAGACTTATGATTTCAGAGTCAGAAGGGGAAGGTATTGGACCAAACCAGCACAATGATTGAACCACTTGAGCTTGAGATAAAGATACGTAGCTGTGATGAAGCTATTACTGAAGTGTCATCATTACTCACAGACTACAGTATGAATGCGTAAACAGATTTTCTTTTTCATTGACATATTGTTGAGCTAATGAATTTTTCATTGCTTGTTTTAAGGAGATATTAGGTTATTTCAATGAACGACGCCTTTGAGTTTGATGATTCTTCCATCACAGAGGGAGATAAAGGTGTTGTTGTCGATTGGGACAGTTTGGTAACGACTTTCTCGTTTGATGATTCTTCCATCACAGGGGAAGATAAAGGTGTTGTTGGCGATTGGGACAGTTTGGTAACGACTTTCTCAACTTTGGTTAACTTGTTGATATATTTGTGTTTGCTTGACTGGTTTCTAAACTATGATTCTGATTTACTGGTAATGGTGTTGGTTTTTTATTTAGCCTTTTGATAAATAGTTTTCTGAACTGGATTTGAAACTTTTATGGGTCTGTAATAGTTGTTAGGTAATACTGATAACTGTTGAACTACTATCTGCACTGATGATTATGATCTTCATGTTTGATGGATATTGTTTCTGATATATTATGACTTCTTTGTAACATCGTGTATGTGAATCATGTTTGTATAATGTTTTGCTCTGATTTTGATCTCTTGTACTCTTTGACTTAGATAGTTTCAACAACATTTGGTGATGGAATTATCATCTCCACAAGAGTAGGGGAGATTGTTGTTATCACTGAAATACTCCTGTGCAAATGATGTGGTTTCATGAGTGTTGAAACAACGGAAGAACTAAAAGAGCAGTTACTAACAGCTTGCGTGACAATTAGCTGCTCCCTGTGCATCTGTTTGACCGACCCTGCAGGACCTATTTCATCTTTCTGTGTCTATATAATACTTTTAGATCCTCTGTATTAAGTAATTGATCATTGAGTTGTAATTTTACACTTTTACACATCTTTACACTTTCGAGTCGGTTATTTTTCTCCAAGGTTTGAGAGTTTGTAAAATTCCTTGTGAGTCATTCTACATTCTGAAGATTATTCGACCGCAAGGTTTGTGCTACAATCGATTCAACAAGTTTTTCCTGTTGAGAAAACTTTCTTTCAACAACGATTGAAGTGGCTTTTGAAGAAAGCACTTGAAGATCCAAGGAGAAGGGTTCAGGAGAACTCATGTACCGTGATACCAAGATTCTGGAAGTCTGAACAGCCGTGGAATTCAAATTGAACAGGATCGTCCGGAGATTGAGTTGTGGGGGAATCACGACTGCAATCTGTCTGCAAACAGGGAAGTTGTTGCTTTAGAGTTTGAATTGGTTGTTTTGAGTCTTTTAAGTCTAGGTTTTCTTGAGTATAGTCATAATGGCCAAAATTGACCATTATTTTCAATCTATTTCCGTATCTAAACATAGGCATTTGGTCGCATATGCAAGTTTGTATAAATAATAAGCTGGTACGAAAAACGCAAAAATATTGTTATTTTTATTAATTTGATGTTAAAAAATCCAAAAACATGATAAAAATATTAAAAATCCCACATTTGATAATTATGGTTTGGTAGTATCTGTTCGGTGGAACACGAGTCCATTAAACGGAACACAAACAAAATAATCAAGTGGAATAAAAAAAATACTTATTTATGTTATTTTATATTTTGATGTATATATATTTATTTTTCTTATGTTTGTTTTTATTTTAATTTTCTGGTATAACTGAAATTTAAATGGTCCACTAATTACTGTTAAATTAAACTAATTGCAGGTGGCCCAAATTTCCAATCCAATTCAACAGTCCAACAGTCCATTAATCATTTTTGTTTAATCTGGCCCTGTCCAAAAGGCCCAATCTGGAAGCCCAATTAACCCAAGCCCAAACCACTTAAACCCATTCCCTCAAGCCCGATTGGCCCAATCATCCAAGCCCAACAACACCACCTTCAAGCCCAACACTACCAAAACCCTAACCCTAACATGCCACCGCGCCGCCCTCACCGCCGGCCGACACCAGCCACCACCTTTTCCGACCAACTCCGGCAGCCACCACCCATCTCGCAACTCATCCCCATCCATTTCCGACCACCACCAGCCGCCGCTCACACCCCGACTGCCTCCGACCATCTCCTCCTCCGGCGAGCACCGCGCCTCCACCACCAAATCAAGCCAGGGCCGCCGCCGCCTCCATCCCATTTCAACCTCCACCACCAGATCCGCCGCCCCTCTCCTCCATTTTCAACCCCAAAAACTTGAATGCCGCCAACAGCCGCCGCACCACCATCTCCAGCCACCGCGAGCGCCGCCGTTGCTCAGCCACCATTCCCGCCTCTGTCTCCGTTCAAGCCCCACAGCTCCGGCCTCCATCTTCGCCCTCCTCTCCATCCTCCATCTCCGGGTGTCTATTCACCAAATCCCAGCCATCACTGCCTCCTCATTCTCCCACCATGGCCGCCGCCGCTGCTCCGCCTCCATCTCCGTCACACAACCACTGCCGGACAACACCATCCTCAAAACCCAACAAGAAAAATGGAAAGAAGAGAAGAAAGAAAGAAAACTGGAAGAAGAATTTTGAATTTGGGAATGAAAGAAAAAGAGAGGAGGAAAAATTAAACCCTTTGTCGCGGAAGGTGCATCGCGACAAAATGCTCCGCGACCAAAAAATGTTCCGCGACTGAGAGAGGAGTATCAAGACACATAATTTTATCGCGGAACATTGTTCCGCGACAAAATGGACCGCGACAAAGACACAGCCATTCCGCGACAGAGACCTTCCGCGACAGCGACAGGTCACGTGACCTCCAATTTGAATTTCATCATGTGCCAAATCAAATAGCAAGTCCCTGGAGCTGAAGTCCTGTAGCACAAAGATTTTTGTCTTTTCCTCCTGGACCTCAAGTCCCGCCCCCTCCTGCGCGCTATCTTGGAGCTAAAAAGTGTGTCCTGAAGCAGCATTTATTCCGCGACACACACATTTGTTTAGCGACCGGGTGGGCCTCGAATGGGCTAGGGCTTATTTTTCCACTCTCTATAAATATGTCCTCCCACCCCCTTGAACAGTAGCTACACACCCATTATTTTTCAGATTAGTTTTGTTCTTCCCCTTGGGGGCACCACTGTGCTCCCAAGCAATTTGAGAATAGATAGTTTCATGGCCATGTATTTTTCATTTTTAGTTTTAGTTTGCTAGTTTTAAACAATAAATGGGTTTATAGTAGTGTAGCCAATTTTTTATATTATTTACACCTTTTTGGTGTAATTTTGGGTTGAAAAACACTTAATCAATGAGTGTGTTTAAACCATTTGTGGCTTTTGATGTTATATGAGAAAATGTTTCACCAAAATTTATTATGGATCACTTCCATAATATTACTTGCTTTATTTTTGAATTTTGGTCACTTGACCATTTTTATTAGTTTTAGTTAGGTTTAATGCTTTATTAGAATTAGTAAATGTATAACCACTTGATGCATATCTCTTGCTAGATCTATTAGTGTAGGTTTCATTTAAATTTTAGTCTCTTAGTATAGTTTATTTTTATTTTTATTTGGTGGATGTTTTACTGCTTCTTAGTGTTTTAGATTATTTTATTTTATTTTATTTTTAGTTTAATAGGTCTAGAAAGTGGATGGCATTCTAGTGTTTATGCATATTTAAAAATTGCATTTCCTATATTATATTGCATCACGTTGTAACCCCACGGGTTGCAATGTAATTTTCCCGTTGTGATCCCACGGATCACAACGCACTCCCATGCAATGCAATATAAGGCGTTATGCTGCCGAAATTTTTATAAAATTTTAAAACCCTTGGTCGCGAAGCAACCTTGTCGCGGACCACGGTTCGCGACAAAACCCTTGATTAGCGACCAAGGACCCAAATACTTGTAATTTTATTCTGGGAGGACTATGTCGCGGAACCTTTGTCGCGGAACCACGGTCCGCGACAAAATTCTTGTTCCGCGTCCAGGAATTATGTCCTTACCAATTTTCAAACCCCTTTGTCGCTATACCCCCTTGTCGCGGAACCACGGTCCGCGACAAAGATTTTTGCTTAGCGACAAAACAAACCCTAATTTTCAAAAATATTAATTTCTCTTATTTCCCACCTCTCTGTCGCGAAACCCTTGTCGCGGACCCACGGTCCTTGTCGCGGACCCACGGTCCGCGACACAAATTCTGCTTCGCGACAAGCAGGCACCCTTTTTGCCAAATTTTTATTCTTCATCTCACCCCATTAATTAATTGAACCTTTATATTAATATTTTGAGGTTGAAATCCAATGATCTCAACCCATGATTAATTTGATATAAAGAACTTTGTTCAATTTCCCATTAAAAGATTTTTCTACAAAAATTAAACTCTTATGATCTAAGTACATAATCCGGACTGTAATTAACTAATTATGGAATGAGTGATTATTTAGACATAAAGAGTGATTATGGAGTAATTTCCATACCTTGCATGAGAAACCAATGTCTCTCATACAAGATGATCCAAAAATATTTTCTTTTATTTATTTTGTCTTTACCCGTGTTGTGTGAAATAGCTAGTAAGAGATATATCAGACTAATGTTGGCGGGTATTCCCACACGGATAAACTAGCTCGTGGTCTGTATATTAATTACTAGATGTTATTTTGCATGGTCCGAATAGTGGTCGGTGGAAGCCTTGGCGGTTCGTCCATCCGGGATTATAATAGCTGCTTAGCTGACTCCTATCCGGATACAGTTTCTTTTTCTATCTTAATTTCAAACCCGAATCTCAAACTGTGCCAACATTAGACGACATAGGTCAATGTTGTCTAGTAATTAAGACAGTGAAAGAACATGTAGGTTTTTCTCCGATTCATAGATAGTAAGGATCTGAATGATAGCGACCACTGTCATGTAAGATTATTCTGCTGTCTAAAATCATCTCACCTTAATAATTAGGGAACTGGACCACAGATAACTGCAATCCAATTAACCCTAATTATTTTGTCATCTCTTTAGCCAAAATTCTTCTCATCTCCGGCTATTTCATCTCTGTGTTTCACATTCTGTCTAAACCCACCTTATATTTTGGGTTAATTTAATTTTACACTTCCTTATAAAATTATGCATGATATTATTATGTAGATATTGTGGTCAATATTATTTTGGGATCCTTCCCTTGGACATAGATGTCCTGATTTTATAATCAGATGTCTCATATTAAATTTCCAACAAAAATTCATTTATAAAATTCGGATCTGAGTAAGGGATAAATTCGACAGTTATGACTAATTCATATCCGACTGGGGGTTGATTTTGGGAAATTAGAAGCAGAGTCAGCGATTAGGTCTCACCTAGACTGAAAGGATCTGTGTTTTAATTGAGAGTCTAGTACCTGTCTAGGGAGTGATTTTCAAACATCAATTATTTTCCAGAATTGCTGTATGTCGGAAATCTTATATTAAATATTGCATCGAATTAGAGTCCACTTGGATTCGGATGAGGTGTAATAGATAATACTAGAAGAACAACATGTGGGCCTTGGTTATTTTCTAAGGTAGGGTTGAGTATTCTTTCAACTGTTATCCTCTTCTGCCAAAGCCTATTTTTGAGTCCTGAGTGAGTGCATCCGGAATAAACTAATTTATTAGTTTATTTCATTAGTTTGTATCTCATAACCACCCGACGGGAAGTGAACACTGCGAGCGGTTCACCGAGATTAGGGAATTCTTGATCCACACCCGGTCATCGACCAGGGTCAAACTTTCAAAAACCTCCGAGTGATAGGATTTTAAATGCTTTCTTTATCGCTTTCTTTTAAATGCTTTCGTTAGAGGTCACTCAGTTGTATTGAGAGTTGTGTAACTGCTACTAGGACTGATAGTTAAGGGATAGTTCAGGACTTGATTAGAATCTTTGGGTGTGACATGGGGGAATGATAACAGTACTTGGCATCTCAATAAATGATTTGTCAGGTGTTGCTTGTCCACCACAGATAAATGACATACCTCTGCGCGGGAGCAGTTGTATATCTGTGGTATCTTAGAATTTATTGTCTTAAGAGCATGTAAACTCTTACTGTAAGTACCTGTCTGTTAAAGGGAACATGGTATAGAGAGCATGAGAGTTAGCTAACTGATGGATTATCCCAAACAAAGATCTGCGTAACAAAATGGAAGTTTAATTGTGTTTCATCTGAATCTTGTCCAATTTTTATTCTTTTCTTCATGTCCCTTCTGTCACATTTTAAATCTGCTTTCTTAGAATAATTTTATCTGCTTTCTTAGAATAATTTTATCTGCTTTCTTAGAATAATTTTATCTGCTTCCTTAGAATAAATTTATCTGCTTTCATGGACTAATTTAATTCGCTTTCTAGAATAATTTTATCTGCTTTATTTTAATTACTTTCATATCTTGGTTTAAATTCTGTCAAGTAGTTGATAGTCAAAACACAAACTTGAATCGAGTAACCGAGTGGAAAATCTTATAAAACGACGTGGGCCCTGCTTCCATCGCACATCCTCCAGTGAACGATCCGGTACTTACTATAAATACTGCAATTTTTGACTCCGTGCGCTTTCGGGGGCACAGTTTCTTAACACGAGTAAATAAAAACGTGACAACCTATAAATATATCCCTAATCCCAACTCCATCCTCATAACTCTTTTCATTTAATAAATTCAAACTTGGGATATTTTCAGAAAATACTCGTGTTGCGAAATTTGTCAAAAGTTTCATGGCGCCGTTGCCGGGGAGGATGCAGCGTCGTTTATTAAGAGAATTACACTCCTGATTACTCATAGATTAGTTTAGTGTAGTGCATTTATTTCAGAACAGAGAAGTACCCTCAAATCAATTAAACATTTAGAGTATTAAGACTCTAAATGTGAGGATGTTGATTTGAGGGGAAAACCTAACCAATTGGGTATTTTGTCTTGCAGGAATCATGGAGCCACAAAAATTGGTGTAAGGAGTTAAATGTGGAAGTGTAGCATTGGGGCTACACTACTTTGATTTTTCGTTTAATTACACTTTCCCAAATGCAAAATCTAGGTTAATTAAACGAGAAATCAAAGAAAAAGGGAGAAGTGTAGCATTGGGGCTACACTAATTTGCAATTGTAAATTGCACAACACGTGAGACTCACGTGTTTGTCATCTCCACCACATCCGGACCATGAAGCTCCACCGCTGCTCCATCGCTCATCCACCTCAACACCACCACTGCGCTGAGGAAACCCTCATCACTGGTGAAACAACAAATGAAGCAGCAGAGCTCCGGACCACCATTTGCTCACCACCATCGGACAAGCCACGGCCACCATCTCACCTGCCGTCGCCCCTGTCCCGATTGAGCATCAAAACAGGTTCCCGGTTGGATTAGTTCTGTAATTGACCGAAGATTATATCCGGAATTTAAAGAAATATAAAATCCGGAATGATTTTCACAAGCACAGAATTGATCCAACCTAAATTTCCGCAAGTCAAAATCATATATATATATATATTTATATCTCTTGTGCATATTATTAAATAATTTGGGGTGTTAGTCAATTGAATCACATTTAGAGTACTAATACTCTAAATGTGAGGATGTTGATATTTTTGAGAAAACCCGATAACGTATTCTATGTTTGCTTTGCAGGAATTTGTGGGACTACCAAAAAGAAAATTAAAGCTGCAAAACAGGTTCCCGGTTGGATCGATTCTGTGATTAATTGAAAGTATTCTTGGAATTTAAAGCAATTTAAAATCCGGAATAACTTTTATAAGAACAGAATTAATCCAACCTAATTTTTGCAAGTAGATTAAATTTTATTTATGTCTAGAAAATCCAAAATGTGATTGAACAATTTTGATGAAAATCAGAATTTTTCCAAGTATTGGACATCGAACAATCGCCTTGTTTGATGAACCAAGCGATCACACATAGCCAAAATCGTCGAACACTTAGTTGGTTTGACGAAAAAGGCTATCGGAATTATTTTTCTAACTTTTATGTAAATATTATTCCCCTCCCTCCCTCCTCTTCTATTTTGTTTTGATTTCAAAAATTTGTTTGAGTAGGAACTGATTGACTCACATTTCGAGCAAGACTCAAAATGTGAGGATGTTGATTCTTCACTTAAAAAAAATGTGTTATTTCTATTTTGTTTATTTTTATTATTTTATATTTATATACCCAGTACAAAGCATGCTTAAATCTGTCAATGAATTCACATATTTGATTTTGGTTTGTGATTAAATTTTCAACTTTTAAATTGGGATAATATAATTGAAGACATGTATGATATGGATTTTTGAGGTTTTGAGCTATAAAAATTTAATGATATTATCATCTTGTTGGGTAATGAGTCCTCATGTTGAGAATTTAATTGAATAGATTGTAAGATTTTTTTCAAAGATTATATTCATGAATATTGTATGACATGAATTAACCATTCCATATGAGATTTGAGTCATAAGTCACTTCTACTCATTCTTTTCTTTGATGTGTGAAAATCATTTTGATTAAAGGAAACTAGAACTTGCAATTGGGACCGATTCAAGACCATGTCATATTACAAAAATCGAGCATATGATCGAGGCACTTAGAAAAATCCAAATTTTGGCCTTCTTTTGAATTCCAAACCAAAAATATTCTCCCTTTAGGATTAACCAATTTGAGCCTTAAGCCTATTTTTCTTAGCCTTATAAAAAGACCAAAAAAAATATTCAAACCCAAGTGTGCAAGAATAAATTTTATCAAGGCATTAAAATCTATGATCATCAAATTATAATCGGTATTCAAAAAGCCGATTCAAAAAAAAAAAAAGAGAGAAGAAGAAAAGAAAAGAAAAAAAAGAAATGTTGAGTTCCATTCAACAAAAATAAATTGCAAATGACAAAGCAATTAGACATAGTCTAAATGTCATGCAATAGAAAAAGAAAAAACAAAAGAAAAAGAAACAAATGATGATCATAAATTTTAAATAAAATATGCCAAGTTATGATAATATTAATTCTTGTCACTTCTAAGCCCAATAAATCCCTTCCATACCAAATTTTACAACCGTATGCCCCGTTATAACCCTTGAATAAGACCTCGGGATCTCGATTTGAAGAAATGAGTCGGTGGCGAGTTGGTCCAATTGCAAGCTTATGGGATAATTTAATTAAATTTGATTATGAGCGTTCGTGATGAAACCCAAATTTGAGAGTGAGTGAAATTTCCGCATCTACTATATGTGAGGCTCTGATTTGATATTTATATTCATGTCATGCTTTAATTCTAGAATTAAATCAATGATTATTTCTAAACATGATATTCATGAAGAATTATCAATAATGACTGATTTGTATGCCTGATTAAGTGAGAAGTATCATTTTATTTAAACACTGCAATCAAGAGAATTTAATACCTGTAGTTTTTGATTGTCTTTTCCCAATATAAAAAGAATGAAATTTTTGAAGCGACGCTAATAGATTGAATATGCAGCGTCTATGCTCTTAGGAGCACTGACTCTGACTGCTCGGGGACGATCAGTATTAAATGTGAGGATGTTGATAATGGCCAAAATTGACCATTATTTTCAATCTATTTCTGTATCTAAACATAGGCATTTGGTCGCATTCCGGTCTTATTTTAATAAAAAAAGCAGTCGAATTTGACAGATATATGCAAGTTTGTATAAATAATAAGCTGGTACGAAAAACGCAAAAATATTGTTATTTTTATTAATTTGATGTTAAAAAATCCAAAAACATGATAAAAATATTAAAAATCCCACATTTGATAATTATGGTTTGGTAGTATCTGTTCGGTGGAACACGAGTCCATTAAACGGAACACAAACAAAATAATCAAGTGGAATAAAAAAAATACTTATTTATGTTATTTTATATTTTGATGTATATATATTTATTTTTCTTATGTTTGTTTTTATTTTAATTTTCTGGTATAACTGAAATTTAAATGGTCCACTAATTACTGTTAAATTAAACTAATTGCAGGTGGCCCAAATTTCCAATCCAATTCAACAGTCCAACAGTCCATTAATCATTTTTATTTAATCTGGCCCAGTCCAAAAGGCCCAATCTGGAAGCCCAATTAACCCAAGCCCAAACCACTTAAACCCATTCCCTCAAGCCCGATTGGCCCAATCATCCAAGCCCAACAACACCACCTTTAAGCCCAACACTACCAAAACCCTAACCCTAACATGCCACCGCGCCGCCCCCGCCGCCGGCCGACACCAGCCACCACCTTTTCCGACCAACTCCGGCAGCCACCACCCATCTCGCAACTCATCCCCATCCATTTCCGACCACCACCAGCCGCCGCTCACACCCCGACTGCCTCCGACCATCTCCTCCTCCGGCGAGCACCGCGCCTCCACCACCAAATCAAGCCACGGCCGCCGCCGCCTCCATCCCATTTCAACCTCCACCACCAGATCCGCCGCCCCTCTCCTCCATTTTCAACCCCAAAAACTTGAATGCCGCCAACAGCCGCCGCACCACCATCTCCAGCCACCGCGAGCGCCGCCGTTGCTCAGCCACCATTCCCGCCTCTGTCTCCGTTCAAGCCCCACAGCTCCGGCCTCCATCTTCGCCCTCCTCTCCATCCTCCATCTCCGGGTGTCTATTCACCAAATCCCAGCCACCACTGCCTCCTCATTCTCCCACCATGGCCGCCGCCGCTGCTCCGCCTCCATCTCCGTCACACAACCACCGCCGGACACCACCATCCTCAAAACCCAACAAGAAAAATGGAAAGAAGAGAAGAAAGAAAGAAAACTGGAAGAAGAATTTTGAATTTGGGAATGAAAGAGAAAGAGAGGAGGAAAAATTAAACCCTTTGTCGCGGAAGGTGCATCGCGACAAAATGCTCCGCGACCAAAAAATGCTCCGCGACTGTGAGAGGAGTATCAAGACACATAATTTTATCGCGGAACATTGTTCCGCGACAAAGACACAGCCATTCCGCGACAGAGACCTTCCGCGACAGCGACAGGTCACGTGACCTCCAATTTGAATTTCATCATGTGCCAAATCAAATAGCAAGTCCCTGGAGTTGAAGTCCTGTAGCACAAAGATTTTTGTCTTTTCCTCCTGGACCTCAAGTCCCGCCCCCTCCTGCGCGCTATCTTGGAGCTAAAAAGTGTGTCCTGAAGCAGAATTTATTCCGCGACACACACATTTGTTTAGCGACCGGGTGGGCCTCGAACGGGCCTAGGGCTTATTTTTCCACTCTCTATAAATATGTCCTCCCACCCCCTTGAACAGTAGCTACACACCCATTATTTTTCAGATTAGTTTTGTTCTTCCCCTTGGGGGCACCACTGTGCTCCCAAGCAATTTGAGAATAGATGGTTTCATGGCCATGTATTTTTCATTTTTAGTTTTAGTTTGCTAGTTTTAAACAATAAATGGGTTTATAGTAGTGTAGCCAATTTTTTATATTATTTACATCTTTTTGGTGTAATTTTGGGTTGAAAAACACTTAATCAATGAGTGTGTTTAAACCATTTGTGGCTTTTGATGTTATATGAGAAAATGTTTCACCAAAATTTATTATGGATCACTTCCATAATATTACTTGCTTTATTTTTGCATTTTGGTCACTTGACCATTTTTATTAGTTTTAGTTAGGTTTAATGCTTTATTAGAATTAATAAATGTATAACCACTTGCCTATCTCTTGCTAGATCTATTAGTGTAGGTTTCATTTAAATTTTAGTCTCTTAGTATAGTTTATTTTTATTTTTATTTGGTGGATGTTTTACTGCTTCTTAGTGTTTTAGATTATTTTATTTTATTTTTAGTTTAATAGGTCTAGAAAGTGGATGGCATTCTAGTGTTTATGCATATTTAAAAATTGCATTTCCTATATTGTATTGCATCACGTTGTAACCCCACGGGTTGCAATGTAATTTTCCCGTTGTGATCCCACGGATCACAACGCACTCCCATGCAATGCAATATAAGGCGTTATGCTGCCGAAATTTTTATAAAATTTTAAAACCCTTGGTCGCGAAGCAACCTTGTCGCGGACCCACGGTTCGCGACAAAACCCTTGATTAGCGACCAAGGACCCAAATACTTGTAATTTTATTCTGGGAGGACTATGTCGCGGAACCACGGTCCGCGACAAAATCCTTGTTCCGCGACCAGGAATTATGTCCTTACCAATTTTCAAACCCCTTTGTCGCTATACCCCCTTGTCGCGGAACCACGGTCCGCGACAAAGATTTTTGCTTAGCGACAAAACAAACCCTAATTTTCAAAAAATATTACTTTCTCTTATTTCCCACCTCTCTGTCGCGAAACCCTTGTCGCGGACCCACGGTCCGCGACACAAATTCTGCTTCGCGACAAGCAGGCACCCTTTTTGCCAAATTTTTATTCTTCATCTCACCCCATTAATTAATTGAACCTTTATATTAATATTTTGAGGTTGAAATCCAATGATCTCAACCCATGATTAATTTGATATAAAGAACTTTGTTCAATTTCCCATTAAAAGATTTTTCTACAAAAATTGAACTCTTATGATCTAAGTACATAATCCGGACTGTAATTAATTAATTATGGAATGAGTAATTATTTAGACATAAAGAGTGATTATGGAGTAATTTCCATACCTTGCATGAGAAACCAATGTCTCTCATACAAGATGATCCAAAAATATTTTCTTTTATTTATTTTGTCTTTACCCGTGTTGTGTGAAACAGCTTGTAAGAGATATATCAGACTAATGTTGGCGGGTATTCCCACACGGATAAACTAGCTCGTGGTCTGTATATTAATTACTAGATGTTATTTTGCATGGTCCGAATAGTGGTCGGTGGAAGCCTTGGCGGTTCGTCCATCCGGGATTATAATAGCTGCTCAGCTGACTCCTATCCGGATACAGTTTCTTTTTCTATCTTAATTTCAAATCCGAATCTCAAACTGTGCCAACATTAGACGACATAGGTCAATGTTGTCTAGTAATTAAGACAGTGAAAGAACATGTAGGTTTTTCTCCGATTCATAGATAGTAAGGATCTGAATGATAGCGACCACTGTCATGTAAGATTATTCTGCTGTCTAAAATCATCTCACCTTAATAATTAGGGAACTTGACCACACATAACTGTAATCCAATTAACCCTAATTATTTTGTCATCTCTTTAGCCAAAATTCTTCTCATCTCCGGCTATTTCATCTCTGTGTTTCACATTCTGTCTAAACCCACCTTATATTTTGGGTTAATTTAATTTTACACTTCCTTATAAAATTATGCATGATATTATTATGTAGATATTGTGGTCAATATTATTTTGGGATCCTTCCCTTGGACATAGAAGTCCTGATTTTATAATCAGATGTCTTATATTAAATTTCCAACAAAAATTCAGTTATAAAATCCGGATCTGAGTAAGGGATAAATTCGACAGTTATGACTAATTCATATCCGACTGGGGGTTGATTTTGGGAAATTAGAAGCAGAGTCAGCGATTAGGTCTCACCTAGACTGAAAGGATCTGTGTTTTAATTGAGAGTCTAGTACCTGTCTAGGGAGTGATTTTCAAACATCAATTATTTTCCATAATTGCTGTATGTTGGAAATCTTATATTAAATATTGCATCGAATCAGAGTCCACTTGGATTCGGATGAGGTGTAATAGATAATACTAGAAGAACAACATGTGGGCCTTGGTTATTTTCTAAGGTAGGGTTGAGTATTCTTTCAACTGTTATCCTCTTCTGCCCAAGCCTATTTTTGAGTCCTGAGTGAGTGCATCCGGAATAAACTAATTTATTAGTTTATTTCATTAGTTTGTATCTCATAACCACCCGACGGGAAGTGAACACTGCGAGCGGTTCACCGAGATTAGGGAATTCTTGATCCACACCCGGTTATTCTGACTGGGGGCTTTCATTTACTACCAGGGTCAAACTTTCAAAAACCTCCGAGTGATAGGATTTTAAATGCTTTCTTTATCGCTTTCTTTTAAATGCTTTCGTTAGAGGTCACTCGGTTGTATTGAGAGTTGTGTAACTGCTACTAGGACTGATAGTTAAGGGATAGTTCAGGACTTGATTAGAATCTTTGGGTGTGACATGGGGGAATGATAACAGTACTTGGCATCTCAATAAATGATTTGTCAGGTGTTGCTTGTCCACCACAGATAAATGACATACCTCTGCGCGGGAGCAGTTGTATATCTGTGGTATCTTAGAATTTATTGTCTTAAGAGCATGTAAACTCTTACTGTAAGTACATGTCTGTTAAAGGGAACATGGTATAGAGAGCATGAGAGTTAGCTAACTGATGGATTATCCCAAACAAAGATCTGCGTAACAAAATGGAAGTTTAATTGTGTTTCATCTGAATCTTGTCCAATTTTTATTCTTTTCTTCATATCCCTTCTGTCACATTTTAAATCTGCTTTCTTAGAATAATTTTATCTGCTTTCTTAGAATAATTTTATCTGCTTCCTTAGAATAAATTTATCTGCTTTCATGGACTAATTTAATTCGCTTTCTAGAATAATTTTATCTGCTTTATTTTAATTGCTTTCATATCTTGGTTTAAATTCTGTCAAGTAGTTGATAGTCAAAACACAAACTTGAATCGAGTAACCGAGTGGAAAATCTTATAAAACGACGTGGGCCCTGCTTCCATCGCACATCCTCCAGTGAACGATCCGGTACTTACTATAAATACTGCAATTTTTGACTTCGTGCGCTTTCGGTGGCACAGTTTCTTAACACGAGTAAATAAAAACGTGACAACCTATAAATATATCCCTAATCCCAACTCCATCCTCATAATTTGGTTTCATTAAATAAAATTAAAAACCAGGATTATGATTTTTTCGGAAAATACTCATATAGTGGGAAAATGTCCAAAGTTTCATGGCAGGGACTTTCATGACATGAAATTATGAAAAGTATCATGGCGCAGATACCAGGGACTTTCAGGGTGACAGACTGAAGGTCAAGATTGAACTGTCTATCCCGGTTGCACCATGAAATTTGTCAAAAGTTTCATGCCAGGGAGGACCACAACGCCATTTGAAATCAAAGCACCCCACATGAGTAATAAAAAGTGGCAATCTTAATATATCCTTAAACCCCTTCCCTAAATCATAACTCTTTTCATTTAATAAATTCAAACTTGGGATATTTTCAGAAAATACTCGTGTTGCGAAATTTGTCAAAAGTTTCATATAGTATAAGTCACCTGGATTGGCATCCCCCAGACGTAGGCCGAAGGCCGAACTGGGTAAACAAATTCATGTGTTCTTTTATTTTTGTTTTCCTCTTTAACACTCTGTTCTGCACACACTCGCTCACTAGTAATTTAGACAATCGTTCAACGACGCGCATTATTCAAGATTTCAGAATAATCAGGACCCGAATCACCGAAAAGCAATTAATCCGTCATCATATGAAACTGTTTCAGGACAGAATATGTTAGCGATCTTACCTTCCTCATCAAAGTTAATGCCATAAAAGAAAAATGGATTGGATCGGCTGCTCCACCCTTCATCAAATGTACTGTAATACAAGTGTCAATGCTTCCATATCCTTTCGTATGTTTCGTATTCTATGAGGAAGAGAATTTTTAAGATCAGACCTCATAAATCCAACTTTATCTCTTCCACCCACTGTTATTGCATAATATCATATGACAATGTCACAAGATACCCACATATTGGTGGATCTCAACTATATATAGTGCCATGTGAGGTGTCCACTTTTCTAGCGTATATAGGCTGTTCAAAAAATATTGTATTAAATCCGTTCAGATTTTTCAATATTTTTTAATATCGAATACCTCCAATTTTTTGAAAAATTCTAGACATTTTAAAATTTATATTAAATACACCTAAAACTTTTTGAGTAAATAAAATAAAATAAAACTTTTCCTTCAGTTGACCTGAGCAGTATTTTGTCTGTTAGATAATCAACCCTTCAAGACCACCGTATTCCGGGAGATTAGGGTTGTGTTGTGCCAATATGGTGTGTGTTACCCGCCAAAAAAAAAAAATAAAAAAAATGTACTCTCCTAAGCAAGAAAAACGGGTAACACGGACACACAGTCCTGTATAAAATCATAAATAAGGGAAAGTTGAGGGGTGAGGGGCACGAGTGAATTGAGTAAAAGGCAGGTATGAAACGTGTAAGCATATATTCCTGGAATTGTTGGGCAGTTATTGATTTCATTCTTACATTGCCAGTCAAGTTTGGTTGGAATCTGGTACACTTGATTTCATTTGGTTCCTTGATTTTTGGTAAACCCGCATTGCCCATTTTAATTCCGAAAAAAAGATACCCCAACCAGATTCATCTCAACTATATAAACCATTATATGCCCCACTATGTGTTTGACAAAATGCCCACCTGAGAAAGTTCCAATCATTCACTCCTCACTCATGGATCAATCCCATGAAATTCGTGATCTTATCTCCACCAGAGAGATTCTCCGTCGCAGCATACAGGAATCGAAGAATGTATCCGTTGCTGTCGATGCAATTGGCTCGAGATTGAACAAAGTGAGCCGTAATTTGGAAGGTTTGCAAGCTGCCGTAAAGAATGTGGCTCGCAAGTGTGCGGTTTATGGGATTAAGGAACACATTGGGCAAGCTGTTGCCCCTGCAGCCGGTGTTGTGAGGGTTCTGGATTTGGTGGATGAGCTGGAGGGCGTGGTTGAGGCCGGTCCAGGGGATGGTGGCTTGTTCGTTTATCTCGCCAATGTCAAACGCCTCGAGGATGCTTTAAAGCTTCTTGCTGATAATTGCGGTTTGCTGATCGGGTGGCTTAAAGATTCTCTGCACTTCTTGAAGTACAATGCATCTTGCAACGATGATGATTGGCACGTTGTTCGTGTGTCGAAGATTTTAGTGACGCTAGTGGAGTTGCAGGGGAAAAAGGAGTCTTCTCGACTGAAGGGAGGGGTTCTGTGTTCTGCTCTCGACAAATTGGAGAGGGAATACTGGCATGTATTAACAAGGGACAGTTTTAGTTTCCGATATCCAGAGGATTTTCGTCTTCTCATCAAAGATTTTTCATTTCAAGGGCATTCTGTTCGAGAATTGCAGGCCATCACTGAGGTATTGGCTGCCAACAATGGCCTCGACAGGTGCCTGTCGATTTATGCAGAAGCCCGGATTGAGAACATTCGAGCCACTTTACAGGCCCTGAATCTTGATTACCTGGACATCGAATTGTCTGAAGCTGTTAGCTGTCAGACAGTCGAAGGCTACATCGATCAGTGGGATGAACACATGGAGTTTACCGTGAGGCATTTGCTGCAGACAGAGTACAGACTTTGCAAAGAGGTCTACCAGAAAGTCGGAACAGATGAATGGATGAGCTGTTTCTCAGAGATTGTGTCCCAGTGTGGATTCATTGACATCTTTGAGTTCGGGAGCATGATTTGCAAATGCAAGAAAGAAGCAATCAAGCTGTTTAAGCTGCTCAAAATATTCTCCACGCTCGACAAACTAAGGTTCTACTTTAATGATTTGTTTGGTGGGAAATACTGCATGGAGATTCAAAACCGGACGAGGGATCTTGTCAGGAAAGTTGTGGATGGCGCCTGCGAAATATTCTGGGAGCTTCTAGCACAAGTAGATTTGCAAAGGGAATCCAGTCCCCCAGATGATGGCAGCATTCCGAGACTAGTCCATTTCGTGACTGAATACTGTAACCAGCTTCTTGAAGACGAAAACAGCGTGATTCTTGTAAGCATTCTGGACATATATCAAGTCTGGAACCAAGTAAAATTCGGGGACAACCTTCTCTCCAATGAAATCCGCAACATAATCAAAGCTCTAGAGATCAACTTGGAGATTTGGGCAAAAGGTTACAATGACACAGCCCTTTCCTACCTCTTTATGATGAACAACCATTGGTATTTATGCAACAATCTGCGTGGAACCAAGCTTGGAGACCTCATGGGCACTTCCTGGCTATGGGCATACGAAGAATCTACCGAGTATTATGCAGCTTTATACATGAGAGAGAGTTGGGAAAAGCTTCTGGTATTCTTACATGAAGAGGACATAACATTGTTTCCCGGGGGCAGAGCAGTTGATCGAATCCTGGTCAAGAAGAGGGTCGATGCATTCTGCGAAGCATTTGATGATATGTACAAGAAGCAATCAAAATGGATACTTGCTGACAAGGGCTTGAGATGGAAGACATCCCAGAAGGTTGTCAAAACCATTGTCCCACCATATAAGAGCTATTTACAAAGATTTGTGACTGGAGTCGAGTATGAGTGTGATTTGGGGAGCCACGTGAAGTACACACCCGAGAGCCTGGAAAATTTAATAAGCTCGTTGTTCCAACAGAAAATTGGAAAGTTTGGGAGCATCAAGTGCACGGACATGATCAGCATCAACAATGGTGCTGTGAATCACTTCCCTTCAACCCCGGCTGCTGCTTGATTGCAATTGTATGATTAGCACGCTATTTCTACAATACCACATTTTAATGAACACGATTACATCCTATTCGTGGTCATTGCATCACATCTCATACTGTAACATAAACTAAGGAGAATAGCATTGACATTTATGTGAACATAATATCAGTTTCCAAGCACGTTTCCTCTTGGTTTCGATTTCAGTGTATAAGATGTTGGAAAGTAATACCATGAATTAGACGTGTTAACGAATCAAAATACTCGATTCTAGTGCTCGATAAACATAATCAAACCAAGCTCAACCAAAAGATCAACGTGCTACGTGGTATATTTAGGCATAAATATCGGCGTGTTCCGATTTTTAAACTCAATCTAATGAAGTTTTCTGGGGTGTACAACTTACAACATATGTGACTTGATCAAGTAGTGTTATGAATGACCTTAAAGAGATGGAAAGTTCATAGTTAGAAGTGATTGTTATGCATTTACAATCAGCCCTAACATCTATGGCTTTGGCAGGTGGTCTAACACTGGAAAAAGAAAGATAGACAAACCAGTTGTTGGTGTTTCGCAACTACTGCCGCCCATGGGTTTTATCTGGAAAATAAGCTAGTTTTTTTGGTTCGATTAGCATGTTGAATTGAGGGATTTAGTATTGTACTAATATATTTTGGATGTTTTGGGATAATACTTATATTATTTATTACTTTCTCTGGGATAATACTTAAAGTTTTATCATACTTTTACAAGTTAATAGCCAAGTGAGATCTTGTTAGATTCGTCACGTCGTTTAGTTTTTAAATATCGAACTTTAGAATTTTTACTTGTACCGAAATTGAGTTATTAATTATTTAAAATGTGAATTGAACTATGTGTACGGTTGGTCCACAGCAAATAACAAAAAATGGAGGAAGTATATTACTATATAGTGCTGAAATGATATTAGGGATCATTTCAAAACAGACACGGTACTTTAACCATGTATTTTTTTTCCCTTTTTCTTTTTCATTTTTTTGTGAATAATCGGATACCTCTAAGCTACATTGATCCAAACCCTCTCACTCAAAGATGTACTATTTTGATTCTTTTATAAACAAATGTAGTATTTTTAAATTGATTAAGAATCCACATTTATTATCTAAAATTATACGAAAAATACTTATAAATATTTACAATCTGCACCTAAACCACTCCTTGTTTTTGGACAAGAATAATTTCACTTGGGCTAATATTCCCACCCATCCTATTTAGTAGTAGTTTCTTTTTTTTTAAAAAAAAAAAGAAGCATTCCTCAATAGTTGTTGTTTAATGTTATTTATGCTATATTTTTTCAACATTAGCCTTGACTTACATAAATGTTATCCATAGATAATTATTACCAAATAATTTAGTTAGAATAGTAAAAATGAAAGTTTATAAGTTAATTATTGAAATTGAGTTGAAAGAATTAATTAAATAGGACTGGATGGAGTAGGAAGTACCAAGGTTGCATTAACTAAGCTATCAACTTTGGCCTTTAGGCATTCTTTGTTTTATTGTTTTCTTTCCTAAAGAATATTCTTACCAAGACAAGGTACAATCCTTTCGTCTGCACAATGATATGATCCCATTTGATTGTTCAAACCAACCATTCCCAGTTTACCACTACACTCAAGGCGGGGTGATAAAAATTCAAATGGACACTGATTTCTCGAAAATATATGTAAAAATAGTGCCGGATACCAAAATAAAGGCAAAAAAAAAAAAAAGGAAAACAAACAAGAAAGAAAACATTTGGGAAAGTGATTATGTATTTTGTTTACAGTGGGATACAAGTATTAAAATTGTTGAGAATGAGAGGGAATTCCTAAATCCAGAATTTGTAGTTTGGTGAGTTATTTATTATAATTAATATAGTTAACTGTAATATATAATTATTGCATAATTTTAATATAAAAAAAGGGGTAATAGGGATAGGGGTGGGTCGGTACGGTATACCGAAAAAATTTCGTCGTACCGTATACCGTACCGAACCTTACGGCATGGAAATTTTCATACTGCTGCCGTACCGCACCTTTCGGTATACCGAAATTTTCGGTATGAAATATTTCCATACCGTTGCCATACCGACATTTCGGTATGTTCGGTATATACCGGTATACCGAACTTTCGGTACATACCGGCATACCGGTATCACGGTATATACCGACATACCGAACATTCGCTACATACCGACATACCGGTATTGCGGTATATACCGACATACCGAACATTCTCTATATACCAGCATATCGGTATTGCGGTATATACCGGTATCGCGGTATATACCGATATACCGAAGAATCGGTACATACCGATATATCGATACCGCGGTATATACCGAAGTTCGGTACGGTAACGGTATACCGCGGTATCAAAAAATTTATACCGTTACCGTACCGAAATCTTACGGTACGGTATGATACCGTACCGAAACGGTATGATACCGTACCGAAAATTACGGTATACTCGGTATTTTTTCGGCACGATATGTGCGGTATGTGGTATATTCGGTATTTTTCCCAGCCCTAAATAGGGATAGTAAAGTTTGTCTTAGTGATCAACCCTTCACTTTATAACTTTAGGTTTGGGTACTTAAATATATCCCACGGGCTCCCTATGCCTCTCCTTTACTCTACTGATCAACCCTTCACTTTATAACTTTAGTATAATTATAATTATTCACAACGAGTTTTTATACATTGAAATTATTGTAATTATTGTATAATGGTAATACTACTGGTATTCATGAACATGTTTTTCCATTAAAATTAATCATATACTAATTATATTCAACAAGTCGTTCATAAACAAGGAGAAGGAACGAGTAAGGATATACAATGAGCTAAACTGTATTTAAATCTTGAATTATTAATTTAATACTACTACCCCCCTTTTTTTTTTCTTTTTTCTTTTTTTTTTTTCCATATGGGCGGTCAAGTGAACTCACCTTACACCAAGTGTATCCGCCAATGCATTTAAAATATAGTACTACGTTGACATGCCAAGGTTGAATAAAGATAGTCATATTTTGTAAGCTCGCAGTAAATCACATAACATGTGCCAAAAGACCAAACTGTTCGTACAATTCTGCTATGTCCAAAAAATATACTACTAAACAACTTTCATGCCTCGAATATGCTCCTGCAATAACAATATCATAGAAAAATTTCATGCAATGTTCACAACTTATCAGTTATCTTCTTATGGTTCTGCAAAATACTACCTCCTAGGGCTGTTCGGAGTGCGGTCTAGGCCAGATCAAACTGTAGGTTTGCTGTTTAAAATTTATGGTTTGATTTTTATTTTTTTTTATTTTACAAAACTGTGGTTTGCGGTTTAGGTCTAGTTTGAAGAAAAAATTAACTAAACCAGACCCCAAACCCCAATATATATATATATTTAATTAATACATTTTTTTGTTTCATTGTTATATATATATATAATATCAACTATATAATTTGTTATTTTCTAATGTTATAGGTTATTGGGGTTGGACTCATAAAATCAAGCATGATCAAGATCAAGCTTCAATTTTACTTGTTTTCGAATCATTGTCTATGTATTTATAAATATAGTTTTATTTTTTTTCCAAGAGCTTCTAATAGTTCTAGTTTATTAAGTATTTGACTTGTAAACAGTGAACTTATATATTCTTTTTAACTTTTAATTAGGATTTTGGAGTTTGGACTGTTACACTTATGACTGTAATTCATAGGATTTTTTGTTTTCAAAAAAACTTTGGTTAAACCGTAACCAAACCGCACCAAACCGTTTTTTTTCGGTTTGGTTTGGTTTAGTTGAAATACTAAAATGGTTTAGTTTGGTTTGATTTTTACCCAAACCATTTTTTTGCGATTTCGCACCAAAAGCAAACTGTGTTCACCCCTACTAGTCTACTACCTCTATCTTATTATGTTTCTTACATTTGGATCTCATTATGTTTCTTACATTTGGTAATATGCTACTATATTCACACAGATTTTCACTTGAAGTTTTATCATAGTTATACAAGTTAAAATATAGCTAAGGGGGCGTTTGGTTCGGGGTATCCAAGATTCCCACTAGGAATCTTGGCTAGGGAATGTGATATGCCTGCGTTTGGTTCGCGACATCTTTCACGTACGAATGTCACATTCCCACCTCGGTGGGAATGTTAGGGGTATTGGGTGGGAATGTGATTCCCACCCAAGAGGCAGGTAATCTTAGATTACCACCTCAATTTTTCCTACTTTGATACTATTTGTCTTTTATACCCTTACTTTTTATACTTCTTTTTATTTGATAAATTTAGATATTTGTATTTAAAAAATGATAAATATATGGAATTTAATTTTAAAAATCAATTGAAATTTTGTAAAATATTCAAACATATTTTAAAATCAATATTATCATATTTGCTTAAAATTTATTTATCTTCTATATATAAAATAAAAATAATAAGATTTTTGTTACATTAAATTACTAATTATCATACAATAAATTATATATAGAATTTTCTATATTTTTAAAAATAAATTGGTTTAAATATTATCAATATTTTGTAGCAAAATGACATATTTATAAATTAATTAGAAATGGAAATCTGAGATTCCCAATCTAACCAAACGCAATAATCTTAAAACACCAAAAATTAAGATTCCCAGCCATCTCATATTCCCAGTAATCTTACATTCCCAGCAATCACATTCCCACTGGTAATCTAAGATCCCTCCAACCAAACGCGACGTAAGTGAGATCTCATTTTCTATAGCTAAGTGGCCCTGGTTTGGGATTTGTATTCACAGACTTAAGTTTTTACATTTGGTTTGGTTGTAACAATGAACTTATTATGAATATTGGTGGCATTGAGCCATGCATGTCATTTTATTATAAGTACCTGGGGTTTCCATTTTATTCATGGTGTACGATCTCATTTTCAACTTTCTAACACAAACATTCCCCTTTTTCTTTCCCAATCAAAAAATCCTTTGCACAAAGCTTTAGCAGTGAAAATAAAATTGTTACAATGTCCAACAAAACAGTCAAGAATGTTTTACAACTATTACATTACCAAAACCCTCTTATGCAGCAAACATATATCACAATGCAAATACAAATCCCAAACCAGGGCCACCTTTTTTTTTTTTTTTTTTACTTTTCTGTTTTTTCCTTTTTCTGCTTGGGTTCTTTTATAAATACTACATGAACAATTTTACCTCTTCAAATATTCCTTTTCAAGTGTCGTGCGTCGCGTGGCACTTCAAGCACACGGCTAGCAGAAACATGAGTATGCAAAGTGGTTCTTTTTCGTGACGTAGTGTGATATGTACTGTTCGGAAGAAGGGGATGAAGAAGACTCGGGAATGTTAGCAGGAACAAGTATCTGAGTCCTGCCAGCACCAATTCTTTTCCCTGCTACATTCGCGTAGAACAGGCCAGATATGGCTGGAACAAAGACGTCGCTCTCTGAACATACGTAGAAGTCTATTACCTCCTCGTATTCCCAACTGCCTGCACCCAGAAACTTGTCCTTCTTCTCCATTGGCATGATAGAGCTCTGCAGTACAGTTAGAAGTAAAGTAAGAATCAAGATTTGAAGTAAACTTGTCCTTCTTCTCCATTGGAAGCGATATCAAGACAAGGAACCAATAATATATAAATAGATATAAAAAGTTTTGATGATTAGCCCAGTCGCTAACCAAGACAAGCAGTTTAATACTTTAATTCAGGACTAAAGCTTGATTCGAGTTTTACCTCAGGGTACTCAACTTGTTACTCACCCTTAGTCGTAACATTGGATTCTAAGTAGATTACATTAGATCAGAAACTGATGTGAAAGACCTAAAATCATATTGTACCTTTGTATAAGTTTTTGGGAAGAACTCCTTTAGGGCATCCAGGCTAGAATCCCATTTTGTTTGTGTTACATACACTGTGGTGTCCTTTTCGAAGCCAATCTTCCTCAAGAACTGGGCTATGTCCGCAGCATTATAACAGCTCTTGGATCCGGAGTCATCATTTTTATGACAGCCTTTTTTCTCCAATATGTCGACCCTCAAGTCAACAGCCACAAACTGTCCATTGGACTTCCGGCTGATGGTTCTTAGGCGATCTAACATGGAATCAACCACTTCACGAACCTCTAGTTGTGGCTCAAGGGTTCCATACATGGCTAGACATGCAACCGAGTCAGTGTTGCTTGTTTCTTCATTCTTTTTCATGTTAACTGAGGGGAAGTAAGTGGTCAGCCTTATGTTTCCCTTGGCTTTGAATACTGGTGCTATGTTTTCCGATATGTGTTCTTCTGTAACCCGGTTTGGGACCTTCACAACTTTAAGTTTACGAGTTATTATTTCGGTGGGGAGAGCTTTGACCACTTTCACCACACCGTTGAGGCTAGCTATGAATTTATCAACATCGTAGACATCTTCAAAGTTCCTGAAGATTATGAAACCATTTTTGTCGAATCAACAACATGACCTGTAAGAGAATTGTTTCCAAAAATTGTATTATACATGTTGCACTAACCTCTTGTCACCAGGTTTACTTCCTCTAATGTCCGGGATTACAAGTGTCGCTCGAAGATATCTGGCTACCACCACGGCATCTGCAATCTGAGTTAGAGTATTATCCAGGAAAAGGAAATAGGAATCAGAAAAAGGTAACAGAGAAAGAATAGCAGCAGAAAACATCAGCATTAGACTAAGAAGTAAGAACACAACAAAAGCAAATTCATGATTTCAGCAAACTCATTCCTAATCTCAACAATAAACAAAAGTCAACTTCTGAACACCTCTGAAAATTGACAAAGAATAATTAGGCGAGATGATAAATCAGGATACCTGAGATACATGGTATTCGGGGCCATTAGTTAACGAGAAAGTGATGTGCCCTTTCGATTCTTCAGGCTCCTCTGTCAATCACAAACCAAACCCCACAGATCTAAGCTAAAAGAAGAAGAAGGAATGCGCCCACCAAATAAAACAAGACAATTACAGTGTCTACAGAAGCATTACACTCACCCAAAACAGGCTTCTCCCAACATTGCTTCAATGTTAAACCATCCTCCTTCCAAGGGCCATCGTCTTCTTTTGTTACACTAACAATGCCCTGTTCCGATGCCTTATTTGTATTGTGAATGGCAGGCTTCATAAAGTGAAACAGTAGAAGCTCAGCAAGATTAATCAAGAAAAGAAAACCATTAACCATTTCTATAAGTGATTCAAGCAATAGTAATTCGGACACCTTCAAGTCTAGATAAACAGAATCAATCCAAAATTAAAATTCAATAACTGTGGTCCTTCATTACCCTAATAATAGAATTTAGCAACACTCAGATTCAACACAATTAACAAACATTGCTCTTTAAAATCAGCAACCACATCATCAGATAAACACTCCAGCGAAAAATCAATTCACAGAAGAAAAGCCCTTGATTCAACTACAAGATCTTTCCAACTACCAAATCTAGTCAACGCAAGCAAATCGAATCCAAACAAAAGCACAAACAAATCTCCAGATTCGGGACGCATTACGGCAAATTCCAGTCCATAAACAAAACCGAATCGAATGAAGTTCAAAAAAATTAAAAAGAGGGCAGAAGTCCAAACTCCAACTAGCAACAATATTGATCGGAAAAAGGGAAGTAATATCGCCAAAATAGATAGTAGCAGATGCAAACCGGATCGAAGTGGTCGCGCTTGATCATATCTCCAAGCATTACGAACATTGTGACGGTCAAGACCCCCGCGAGTATCTGCCTGGGATCGACAGCCATTGTTGAATGGATTCAGATCTCAGCTACCTCTGGTGTGGTGTGGTGGGGTGGGGAGGCAGCACAAGGCAGAATGTGTAGATACAGTGCGGGAGAAGAGTGGGTGATGTGGTGTGTATGTATAGTGAGGATTTGTCGGAGCACCGACAGCTTCCCGAAAACGATTGGCTGCCTAATTACCATTTTTTTAAAAAATTTCATTTTTTCAGATTTTTACAATTGGTTGTTTCTAAATTAATTCTCAGGGCAGGGCTCTCTCTCACTATCACCTTATGGTTTATGGTCAATCATTGACTTTTTAAATAATTATATTTATAATTATACTTCTATTTATAAACAAATTAATTAGTTTGTTGGGATTAATTACTAGGAGTAGTATTTTAGAATGGTTGCTTGAGCCTTGAAGTATTTGTCATATTTCTGGATTTCTAATATTTTTTGAATAAATGCAACATGTTGATAAATGACACTATTCACACAAACACTTTGATTAAATTTTATCATAGTTATATAAGTTAAAATATAACTAAGTGAGATCTTGTTAGATTCGTCTCATCGTGTAGTTTTTTAATATTGGACTTTTAGAATTTTTACTTTTACCTAACTTGAGTTATTAATAGTTAAAAATATGCATTGAGCTGCGTGATGGGTGGGTCCATAGCACTTATAAAAAAACAGAGGAAGTATTAATTACATATGGAGTTTGAATTCCTATTACACCTATAATTTATTTTAAATTTTTATTTGTAATTTGCGTGAGATTGGTTCAAAACTTCAAATCCAAAATATCACCACTCTTTTAAGAGTTTGTATACTCCAATACTCCATTCGTCATACTATCATGAAGTTGTCAAGTAGTGACACTGAAGCCAAATAGCCCTTTATAAAACAATCTCCAACCATACCCTCTATTTTTACAGGAGTTACACTACAAATCTCTATATTTACAGGACATCTACAGTAACATCATTTCCAACCCAACCCTTTATTTTTGCAGGGTCAAAGTATATTCTCCATATATTTTTTTTCATATATATTTTTAATAAACTATCAATTTTTTTTTGCACACAACAAACTATCAATTAAAATATTTATAAGTATTTAATAAAAAAGATAAAATATTTGAATTATAATAAATTATTATAAAAAAATATTTAACCTATAAACAATAAAATATAATTAAAAAACATATCGAAAATATAAATTAAACACTATTTGGATTAAATGTAATTATATAATAAAATATAAACAGAAAAGAAAAAAATGACAAAAGAAAAAAAAATATATCAGTCCCACAAACCAGCGGGAGCTACAGTATTTTGCTCAAATGAGCGTAATAATGTTGGGTGTTGCTTGCATAATTGCAGGGTGGGTTGGTGTCCCCACCCTGCATAAATAGCATAATGCGGAGTAGGGGTGATGAATAAATTTTAAAAATATAAAAATAAAAATGATAAGATACTCCCTCCGTCCCAATATAAGTGGCTCCTTTCTTTTGGGCACGGGAATTTAGGTAGTGAGATTTAGTAGTTAAAGTGGTGTGAGTAAATTTGACTAATTCATCCATCTAATTTATAATGGTTACATTTGACTTTTAACCATATTTATTATTTAACTTTGACTTAATGTTATTGTAATGATGTAGAAAGACAAAAATAGTCAAGTGTGATCTTGTTGGAATCGTCTAATCGTATAGTTTTAGAATATATATTTTATATAATTTTTATTTATACCAATTTTGAGATATTAATGGTTAAACATATATAGGAACTTTGTGCAGAAAGTACAATTGTCATTATTGTGGGGTTTTTAATCATATTTATGTTAATCTAATTTACCTAAAAGGGAAAGTGGCCACTTTTAATGGGACACCCCAAAAAGGAATAGTAGCCACTTTTAATGGGACAGAGGGAGTACAATTTAAGCTTTTCAAGCCTAACAAATATATATTTTGCAGCATAATAAGTAAAACTGTCAATTTAAATTTAAAATATATATTATCTAGCCTAGTTAAATTCGGGCTTGAATTGTAAATTTTGTTACTGTTTAGGCTCGATACTCGATCACCCCTAAATTGCTGGGTGGATTGGAGATGCCCTAAGGCTATCTATATCCATAACCATAGATAATGAAAAATTATAGCAAGTGTGATCTCTATTTGTAGATAATGAAAAATTATAAAATTTGGTATATTTTTTATTTATTTTTATTTTAATATATAAAAAATATAATAATTTTAATGAGATTTGATTAAAATTTTAATTGACCAATGGGAAGGAGACGAATGTCCCCATCCCATTGGCCAAAGTACATAAGACCAAGTGGTCTATTTTTTCTTTTGGTCAACCCCTTGCATGAGACCATCTTCCATTTTACCTTTAAGTAATGACGTGGCGGTTGAGTTGGGTGTAGAAGATCATGGATAAAGTTGGTCTAATACCTCTCAAAGAATGACCTGATTGACCCACATGCCCAAGCGGGACTATGCATCCCACATCCATGTACATTGAAACAAGGCACAAATTCATTTGTCCACATTGTTAGAAAGACGATAGATATAAAATTCTAAACCCAAAACTAATTGGCATTAAATAGAGTAACATGGATTTACTACCTCCGTATCGGTATTTTTGTTACGGATGGTTTTTTGGCACTATTCACTGTTTAACTTTGATTCGAATTTTTATAATAGCTATGTAAGAAAAAACATAGTCAAGTGAGATCTTGTTAGATTCGTCTAATCTTGTAGTTTTAGACAATTAACTTTTTATAACTTTTCGTTATACACAATTTAAGTTATTAACCATTAAAAATGTGTATCGGCATACGTGCTGGGTGGGTCCGTGATAAAAATAGTGATACGGAGGAAGTATATGAACAATGGACAGCATAGTAGATGCATTGCCATATTGGACCTATAATCCTAGAGTAGATGCGAGATGGGACTATTTAGGTCCCTTCATGTTATACGAGATGGGACTATTTAACACACCTCAAACCACACTCACAGCATAGTAGATGTATTGCATATTCCTAAATCCTAAGAGTAGAGAACCCCTAGCTAGGCATAAATCAACCAAAAGATCCAAATCCATTGTATAAGTAGCCAGGCGGATCTTGATGATGCACTATCTCATCCATTTACTCGCTTATTCATTTTACAACAATTCCTATCCTTACAATCACCCTAAGATCTTTTAGTGATGGTATCTTTCAAATCTTGTTTTCAAAATGGGGTAATGATTCTTCTTTTTCTTATGCAATGTACTATTACTTTGGATTTTTCTCACGAAGCCGAAGCCAAGAAAATAAATAGTGGAACCTATGAAGTGGATTTTTCTCTTTTGTTGGACTCATCGTACAAGACAACAAATCATCTGAGATGAGGGATGAGCTCTGTCAAATCCCCTGACTTTCAACCTTCATGTTGGAAGTTCGATTCCCCACCCAGCACCCTATTTCTCCTTTAATCTCTTTGTAATTTGTGTGGCATTAACTTCCACCAACCATTTCCTAGCCTCTAAAGGCTGGTTAGGAATAAAATATAAAAAATCTTAAACCTCGGAATAGGCCACACTGTGCACCATCGAATTGGGAAGTTTGAATTTCCAATCATACATAATAGATTCTTAAATTTCACCCTGGGTTAGAAATAATCACTTCTCAGCGAATAATTGTTTAGCATTCATATATTTATTTTAAAAATAAATAAATAAAAACTTAAAAAAATCCGCAGATAAATACTACCATGGGCGGGGGTTGTACGTGACATAGACCTTAGCCCACTGGTATATACTTATAATCTTATATTTATATATATTTTGAAGAATTGATAACTTTGAGATTGGTAAATTCATCTCTATTTATTTTTAAGTAGCATTGACACACAATAAATAGAGTTTGTATTTTTACCTTTATTTTTCGTTACTATTATACATAAAATCTATTTACTGTGTGTCACGGTCCATTTTGGCCAACCGAAATAGTACTCCTATTTGTTAGAACTTACGAGTAGTTTTTTGATTCCGAGGACGGTATTCTTAGCGTGTCTTGAAGAAAGCCAAAAGGACATAAAAAATCCATCCAAACGATGGCTCTGTCCTTTATATTTATTTATGTAGTACTACTTCATACCTTCCACTAATTAAACTAATATATTAATGAGAAGATTCTAACCAGACCTAATTTATTCAAATCAATTGGGATAGGTTTAGAGGCTGATTCAGCAAAAGCTGAATGGCTAAGTCCATGTTTCATCTGTGCTAGTTTTGTCTTTCAGGGTAAGTTTTCTCTAATAAGGAAAATAAGAAATGATATATTGTATATTTGGTTGGTCAATATTAATTTATGTCTGATATCCCGTAATTGGGAACATTCCATTTGTACTGGTTTCCATTGCCACATCCCATTCTCCTCCATTTTTCCAGTGAGAGACCGTGGTATTTGCCCTACCATTTTCACTGCTCCAACCGTTCATTAGAGACCCGGCGTTGCCCAATTCTAGCCGCCGCCAACCCACGCGGAGAGAGGGCTGTGCGGTTGCCCAACTCCATAATTTGTTCGGTTGCCCAAAGGAGAAGGTTGTGCTATTGCTCGGGGTGGATGGCGATTCCGGCGGAGGTCCACTATTCAGTTTGCAATGGATGACGACGATATCCAGGGGTAGGCATTATATTTTTCGAGCAGTTTGGGTTGGTTTGGGATGAATTTTTGTGATTTTCTTTTTCGAAGATTCGGAGTCGGTAATGGGAGAATTGTTCGTGTTATTTTGGAGTAACCCTTGCGTTATTTATGTGCTTTGGAAAATCGATTTGTGTTATTTTGTATTTTGGCAGCGTAATAGGTGTTGGGTATTTTTTCAGGAATTTATTGTGTAAAATTGTGGGTGTGCTATACGGGTATACAATATTTTTGAATCCACCATCATTTCTTTTGTGATTTGAATATCAATGTGGTAGAATACTTACCCTATTGTCTGTGTTTGATGATCCACTTTTGACAAGCCCATATAATCTTTGTACGGAATAAAGATCTTATTGTATCTCCTTTGCATCCATGACCATTTAAAACTAGTAGGATTAATAACAAAGATTAAGAAAGATGATGGAAGTGATTTCAATGCAACTTCATATTTTGTTAATCATTTGCATTTTTTTGTGCTATGGGTATGGCATCAAACACAGATTTTTTGTTCTCCGCTTCATATTTCGTTAGTGATATTACATTTTTTGTTAATACTTTCCACCTTTATGTTCTCTACTATTGTCCTTGTCCGTTTTGTTACATTTTGGCATGAATGTGTTATTTTCAGTTGACTAGCTTCAGTGGGTGTATACTAATATCGTGTTGACTGGTACAACAACAATTTAGAAAGTTTAAATTGTTATGTTAAATGAGGCAGAAAAGCTCTTTCTAGTGTTTAGTGGGATTTGTTTCTGTATTTTGTGGTTTGATCGTATCGGGTGTTAGTGTTTTGTTTCAGGATGGATGTAGAGACACAAAAGGAGAAGCAAATACATTTCAACAGTTTCACCGTCGTAGAAAAATAAAGGCTTCGAAGTAGCTGCTTTGGGGAACAGTTTCACATTTCATCAGCTTGTGCTAAATAATGTTTCAATTCGTTTGCCCTATTTGACACATAGCTCTACACTTGAGGGTTGATGTGTTCTATTTTTTGTTGGATTTGACTTTGGACCTAAACCTGGTATGATTGTTTTGGGTGCTGGATCCGGCCACACACTGCGATATTATGTTGAGTTTTTATGTGATGTTTAGTTGTTTAAGTTGTAATGACTGGTGAGTATTAGTATGCATATGACATTATGTTGTGCTGGTTTGATTCAGGTTTTGTGATCCATTATATGTTTTTATGTGCTACTGGACATATTATGAATGGATGGCAATATCATTTTGGTTTGGACACGACAGAGATGATCTAATTTAAGTTTTTTTGGGAGAGGGGTTTCACTTTCACCAACACTTCGTCTAAAACTCATATATCACAGGGGTTTTTATTCAATTCCAAAATACTTTCACCAACACTTCGTCTAAAACTCATATATCACAGGGGTTTTTATTCAATTCCAAAATACATCCAGCAGGTTCCATTTGCACCGAATTACATGATGTCCAAGCCTAGGGAATTTTTAACTATGAATAAATTTGCCCCATCTTAATATAATTCAGTTTTCAATCAAACCCAATGTTGACATTGTCATCCTGTGCAATGTTAATGAGGTTTGTGTGCTATCTGTATGTGATCAAGGTGCTGACAAAACCAGATGAGTGTGCTGGTCGTGTACATAGATAAAAAGTTTTTGCAAATACCACCTCAATGAGTTAACGTCCACTACACAACACATTCTGCTCGTCAGCACAACACATCCAATACCAATAGCACATATATATAAGTTCACTAGCACACTTATTTCATCGTTGCATCACATTTATATAAGTACATTAGCACACTTAAACATTTTTACCATGCAAATTTAATTCTATTTACCAGTGCTCACTAGCTAGAAAACCATCACCTATAAACCATCTCATAGCACAATACATCAGACACCAATAGCACATACATATAAGTTTACTAGCACACTTATTTCACCGTTTCAGCACTTGTACAACCAACATTCCAAGTGCAGCAAACAACCCATTCGTATTAGAACCCAACCACCATTTTCACTTCACTCCAGCAAGCATTGAAACACAAAATAACATGTGCTTAACATAAACTCATTATTATCAACACACAACACCATAATATTTGGCCAAACATAAAATTTATTAATTAACCCTTCACTAAATGCATTCAATGAAACGTGGCACATTCACCATATAAAACGCATTTATCCTTCTTCAGAAATTGATTGCCACTCATCACCGACACTAATTATACATAAAAATGAAAAAGAAAAAAACAAACACATACACACACACACACACACACACTATGTAATACAATAATCCGAAACTTTCCACTAGGCAAATCCATGTGATGATTTGAAAGCGCCGTGTGAATATATGTGCTCAGACAGAACATCAACACATAAAGTTTAAAATGAATTCCACTGAATAATGAAATAATGGATCTCTGTTAATATTGGCATTTTGTAAATTCTGGAAGCTTCACCATCTGCACCAATTGTAGTAATCACATTAGATTATGAATGAATGGATACACCACTCAAAAAACCATTAAATCACATAGCTCATACCATTTGAGTCGTCGGGGATATAATATCCTGGGTCTTCAGAGTCTCACTATGCGGTTCACACTCATCGGTCCCTTGTCCAGCTGTGTTGACATCATCTCCTGCAAATTCCGAACTCAGCACACCCGGAATGTCGCCCTTCGACCATGTATCGGCGTCCTCCATGGGTATCGAGTTCAAGTCAAACATCACAACATTGATGAAGTGATATGTCGTGCTACCCAGAGATTCAAGTTTCAGCGAATTGTGACGGAGGCCATCTGTGATCTTTCAGATTCACCCTGTTATGAGTTAGGGTTTTCGGATGGTGATAATTTGACAAAAGAGATGTAAAGACACTCAATAATCACCATAGGTGAAATTATGGCAGTCAATAATCATTTCAAAAAACCAATTACGCAAGTATGGAAACTAAATATCCCATTACCATAAATTACACCTGCACAATAATGGGAAGGTGAAGCAATACATCAGACAAGTAGCACACATTGTACTTGGCCTCAGCACGTGCAGCAGGGCTGAATATATAAGATTCAGCCAGCCCCCTAACCGTTCCCCAATCAATTAATTACTTATAGTGCACATGAATGATGTTATTAATTTAATTTATTTGCAATTGATTAAATTAAACATAATTAATTTTCAATTCGTTTCCGACATGAACATCGTTGTTCAATATGTATAGTAGTATCATAATTCCTGCTTCCTTTTAAGGGCCCAAAAATTAATAAAGAAGAATGGCCCAATGCGACAAACAACAGATCAGCCGCTGGCCCGCATTGTTTATTTATGTATACTCACCTGTCTTTGCGGTGAGTGTTGCACTTACCCGAAGGCAAGTTACGGAATAAGGGTTTAGGGAACCACCTTATTAGTCTTGTAACTATTTTTAATTATCAATTTTATCTTTTAATTTTATAAATTATTAAAATGATCCTTCAAATATTATAACTTATCGAATAATTACTCTCTTAGGCTCATAAGTAGGGATGAAAACGGAATGGATACCGGTGGATAGTACTCGTCCCGTATCATATCCCATTTTTTTTTTATTGAATACAGAATCGAATACGAATATGCCGGATACAAATACGCAAATACGAGATAGATTCGGATTTTAACTCGGATAATTTTATAATTTTTAAAATTATTTTTTATAATTTTTTATAAGAGAAATTGGAATATACTCCAAGATCATTAGTTATTTTTTTCAAGACATCTAAATAGCATCACTACAAGATGTTACGTACTACAGTTTATATGCAAAGAACCTAATGATGTAGTCGAGTTGATTAATATAATTTGATTTAATTAATTACATATGACTTTCAAGCTTTTGATTATATTTATACATATAGTATTACTTATTTATTTTATAGTTAATGTAATATATACTTCCTCCGTTTTTTTTGTTAGCTACGGACCCACCCAGCACGCAGTCCAATGCATATTAACTCAAATTCGGTACAAGTAAAAATTCTGAAAATTCGATATTTAAAAACTATATGATGAGACGAATCTAACAAGATCTCACTTGACTATATTTTAACTTATATAACTATGATAAAACTCTAAGTCAAAGTATTTTTGTGAATAGTGCCATTTTCACAAGTGTAGCTTTCTTTAAAAAACGGAGGGAGTATTATAATATAGATATAAATATTTATAAATTTTTGGATATTCGGATAAAAAATACGGATAATATCCGCATGATATTTGATTTTTTTGGATACGGGCGGAAATTTGCAATCCCATATCCAGTCCCGTATCCGCCAAATATCCGTCGGATATAAAAATTCGAATATAATCGAATACGGTATCGGATCGGGTGGGAATTATCCGTCCCGCTTTCACCCCTACTCATAAGTGCCCTTAATTATCAATTTAGTCTTTTATCTTTCTTAATAACTGTTGATTTTGGTCAACCAATGACCTTTTTATCTTCAATGGTAGGGGTGGGTCAGTACGGTATACCGAACAAATTTCGCTGTACCGTATACCGTACCGAATTTTACGGTGTGAAAATTTTGATACCGTTGTCGTACCAAACCTTTCGGTATACCGAAATTTTCGGTATGAAATATTTCCATACCGTTGTCATACTGACATTTCGGTAAGCCTTCTGTACATTCCGACATACCGGTATCGCAGTATATACTGACATACCAAACATTCGCTACATACCAACATACCGGTATTGCGGTATACACCGACATACTGAACATTCGCTATATACAGTGGCGGATCCACGCCTAGGCTGGGTGGGGCTCCAGCCCCACCTCTTTTTTTTTTCTTTTTTTTAATAAATATAGTATTTATTTATTTAAAATTTATAGTAATTATTATATTAGTATATTATTAATTGGTTTCTAAAGCCCTACCACAAATGAGTTTTTTTAAAGCCTTGCAACTTAAAATTAATATCTTGTGAATGCCATATAATTGAAAAGAGTTACAATATTAATTTTGTGTGAATGTGAAAGAGAAAAAAATGTTCATAACTTTGATATTTTTTGCCATTTCATGTGTGTTTTAGTGTGCCAAACAAGAAATCACATACTTCCTCCGTCCCATTTGAGAAGTCTCATACCCATTTCTTTTGGACACGATATTTTAGGTAGAATGCGTTATTGTGTTAAAGTGGAGTAAATAGTTGATGTGATGTTTATTTGAAGGAGCAAAAATTTTTTATATAAGAAAATATGTCAATTGTAATGGGACGAACAGAAATAGAAAGTGGACATTTGAAATAGGATGGGGGGCGTATTTTTTTTCTTAAAGCAAATTTCAGCCCTACCACCTGAAAATTTCTGCGTCCGCCACTGGCTATATATCAACATATCGGTAATGCGTTACATACCGGTATCGCGGTATATACCGACATACCAAAGAATCCTTACATAACATACCGATACTGTGGTATATACCGAAGTTCGGTACGGTAACAGTATACCACGGTATCAAAAAATTTATACCATTACCGTACCGAAATCTTACGGTACGGTATCCCAAAAATTACGGTATACCGAAAATTTCGGTATTCTCGGTATTTTTTCGGTACGGTATGTGTAGTATGTGATAGTATATTCGTATTTTTCCCCAGCCCTATTCAAGGGAAGCTTCCAGGAAATGATCAAACCAGCTAAGGGTCCGAAAAATAATAATGCACCCAAACTTGACTAAAATCGATCCAAATTCAATAGCAAATCATGCAATCACTTACAATGTCGAACAATCAAAGAATTTACCTGTTACTAAGGAGTAACAGCTAAGGCCCTGTTCTGTATGACTTATTACTTATCTATCTATATAATAAATCCTGAATACTTTTTGGTCTGTGCAGACTCTTTTGTCCTTACTAAATTTAATTAATCATTCTTAATTTCAAAGGGTTAATCAGTCATTATATGCTTATTTTTAGATCAATGGCTCTTATTAAAATACATAGGCAGACTGGGTTTACACATAAACTGCTGACTAATTACACGTCATCGGACACATCATCAATATCTATATTTAGAAAATAAATCTATCTATTAATATAACAAAATCTTGAGAAAATCTTCATATATATTTTAAAAAGATTTGTGGTAAGATTTATGGTGATCATAAAATATATTATACTATTTAATATAATAAAATAATATACAATGAATCAAATTATATGTATTGTAAAATCTTTAATTTTAAAAAGTAATTTCATTATTAATTATATTAGATTCTTATTTTATTTTATTTAAAAAAAATATTTCAGTTTCATTTTTTCAGAATTTTTATTTCATTAGATTTTCTCTAACAATAAATATAGTTATCCAGATAGAAAAAATAATTTTTAATTATAAAAAATGTGCTAAAGAAGCATACCCCTAAAAGATTTGGTATAGTATAAATTCGATTTTAACGTTTATAATAATAATGAATTAAAAAATTAAAAAAAATTGAATCTCCTTTATTTTCCTTTTATTTTTATTTTTTTTGCATGCATTCAAACCATTATTTAAGCAAATGTAACACCTCGTATTTTTATAATCTACCCACAGTTAGTATTATTATTTTTATGGGAGTGTATCCTAATATTATTTTTGGGGAATTATTTATTTTCAAAGTTGTTATATTTTTACCAAGGGGTGTTGTATTTTAAATTATCTATATGAAGAAAATTTATTTTGATTATTGAAAAAGGGTTATGAGTATTATACAGTATATATTAAAGTTTTTTAATATATTTTTATTATTACTGTTATTTTTGTTTTGATAAAAAAAGGGTGCAAAGAAGAGGAAATCAAAGGTAGGCACAAGAATTTTTTTTTTATGAAAGTGAATGATATGTGACGTAAGCATGACATTAGTCATACTATGTATAGATTGATAATTGAGTCCCACATCGAAAGACATGATGAATTTCTCTTCTAATTTTGTCTATTTATATGGTCATCACTACACATAAATAATGTGCAACAGTCTATTATTATTATTATTATTATTATTATTATTATTATTATTATTATTATTATTATTATTATTATTATTATTATTATTATTATTATTATTATTATTATTATTATTATTATTGGGTGATGTATTTGCATCTTCTCAACCTTGTTCCTTCTTTTAAATGAGGACCTTAGTTTAAATTTTGGTAGCGGAGTAGTACCTGGGAAGGCGCTGAGGCTCTGCTAGGCGAGTTGGTGTTAGTTTAAAATTTCGCCGTAGAGTAAGTTTTCTATGCTTTTCTGCCAGTGTTATTTTTATTGGCTTTCCTTATTTATTTAATTTGTCTTTGCTTGGTTTTCATTTTTCCGCTTTCCTTATTTATTTAGGTTGTCCTTGCCTTAGTAGTAGGCCTTTATTTTTGTTCCTGCTTTAGTAGTTGGCATTATGTTTCTTTCTTGCCCTACTAGTAGTAGGCTTTTATTGTTTCTTATTGGCCTACAATATCCGCTATCGCTTGTTCGTTCATTGATCATTGTTTTATTTGTTAGCCTTGTTGTTCTTGTTGCACTTGCTTCCGTCGCATATTTCCTTTTGACGTCGTTCCAATTGCCTTTGATATACGTAGACACTCGCTGTATAATTAACCTTTTGACTATATGCTCTAAGTACGGAAACATAGGTTATAGTCATCCCGCCGAGGGGTTAATGGCATATTATAAGTGAGACCAATGCATTGATGATCTTTGTTGAACCTGGTGAGGTAATCCATCTTATTGTTGACTCTTTGGACTGCGGGCGCCCTTAAAGGGTAATTATCTATTGATTAATAGATAACAAGCATGATTGAGGTTGACTTTCAGTGTGACGGGTCGTATTCACTAGGTGCTGGAAAGTGCCATAGAGAGTGACCCTGAACTAACTGAGATCGGCTGATACCGGGATTTAGTACATGATACGTATTGTGAGGTTCATTCTAAATCCCTCTAACATGCATGAAACCATTGAGATGATTATTCATATCTTGGCATTTGCCCTTGTTGAAGATTTCGGGTTGATCCCGAAATTAATACTATATATTGTTAAATAGCTGATTGCTAATTTGAGAGTACCATTATTATGTTGCCCCTATTGTTGAGCTCCCGCTTATTGATTTGAAAGCAACCTTCTTCTGTCTATAGTTGGTTGGTTGTTCGTTGATTCCGAGTATAGGGAACTTACCAGCGAATCCGTCGCTGATAATCCTTCTTTCTTCATTCTTTTTCCTTCCAGGTTAAGATTAAAGACTGACAGGCACTACACCTGCATATTTTCTGCACGTAAAACTTTTCATTAGTTTGGGAAGATGTCGGACTTTTGACAATATTGCGTTGTGATTTTGGTATCTTTTGTATAAACTCAAAAATGATTATTATCCCTACACTGTATATTGTGTTGAGAAACGATGTTCATTTTAGTGAAATATTATATTTATTATCTTTAAGTATTTTTGTTGAAAAGGGATAATTGGTGTACTCGTTTTAGCCTTAGCATCTCCTAAATAAGCCGATGTGTCAGATCGAGCCTTGTTTAGGAGGTGTGGCGGTAACACCCGCGAGTCGGAAAAATCGGGGTGTTACAGAGTGGTATCAGAGCATCCAACTATTTTTCAAAAGTCATTTCTAGAAAAGAATTTTCAAACCACGACATCTTCCTAGGCATTCTATACTTTTAAATTTGCATAAATTGCAATGCACGACACTGGGTTATTTGGGTAGGTAGGTCTATACTCGGTATTTAAATATTGTAAAAAAAATGACCTCCCTAAATGATTCGTGCCAAACGATAGTAGCACTGACTACCGAGAGCGTGGAACTGCGACACGAAGGCTGGGTAGAAGAAGAGAGTACCGATCCTTCAATCAATTTTGCAGAGAAGTTTATTTAGATCCACCGTTAAAAATCTGACAGCTTATTAGTCCGAACTTGCATATCCTTTTTGACTGTGAGAAATTTATTTTCTACCAAGAGTTCCTTCATAAGAAATGTTCAAAATCGTGTTAACAGTACCCCTGTAAAATTTGATGATTTTTGGTCAAACCGTGAATAAGTTATGGATTTTTGATCCACTGTTGTTCGTTTGTTCACTGTTAGTGAATTAGAAGTTAATTAAGATTTGCTGAAATCCCTATTTTTGGCCGAGTGTAGTGGCCAAATTAAAAAGGTTTCTTCTTAGAAAATGGTCTCTACATGTTATCTAGTTGGTGTAAAGATTTCAGTATTTTTGAGTACGATTTGGTATTTTTAACAACTGTTGAAATGGAAGCATGAATTGTTGAAATCTTGCTGTAGTACGAGTTTTCCACTATGCTACAAAGATGTCGATTTTTGAACTGTTTCCGGTCCTTATTTTAAAAAGTGCAAATATGAAATTTGTTGCCTCTATGTGTTGGGCATTTTCAATCCAAATTTCATTTGAAGGTGCATGTATTTTAAATCGATTTTGGCGTAAACTGCGATATAGTGTTTTGCGAAATGACTCACTTTGAAATGGTTGAAATATGATCGGAAATCATTTTTTTCCGGAAAAGAAATTTTTAAACTATTGTGCTAAAAGGTCGAGAAGGACGCCTTGTTATAATCTTCTTGAGGGTAAGTGCAGTCGGTGGAGCCCACTGGGCCGCCCCCTCTCATAGCCAAAACGGCATTATGTTGTGGAATGACGTATGTGTCTATACTCCCAGATGTATCTGTATGGGTCATTTGAGGCTCCGAAGTGGGTCTGTATAGAGGTCGCTGCACTCATATCGATGTATGTGTCTATACTCCCGGATGTACCCGTATGGGTTATCTGGGGCTTCGGAGTGTGTCTGTATAGAGGCCGCTGCAGTCATATTGATGTATGTGTCTATACTCCTAGATGTATCCTATGGGTTATCTGGGGCTCCGGAGTGTGTCTGTATAGAGGCCACTGCAATTATTAGTGAATGATGTATGTGTCTATACTCCTGGATGTATCCGTATGGGTTATTCTGGGCTACGGAGTGTGTCTATATAGAGGCCGTTGCAGTCATATTGTGGCTTGTGGACATAAGGGCCCAAGCGGAATGGGGAGTCCCCGATCATAATATGCCAATGGTAAAAGAATGGATTCGTGGAACAAATGTGGAAACAAATATTTTGAAACTGAAATAATCTTGCGTTTTTAAATCCATCTCTCCTTTTTAAAACCAAACTTTTAATACAATCCCTCTTTCTAAAATTTCAATGATTCAGTGTTGTGTGTTAACTTACTCAGTATATGAGTTATTGGGCCATATAAGTTTTGGAGTGTGTCGGTAATCTCGTCTATAAGCTTGCTATATCACTAGAATTGAGTGCAGTTCATGATGTTTTACACATCTCATAACTGCGAAAGTACGATCACGATCGAATGTACGCTCTCCACACGAACGATAATTTTGGTTGAAGATCTCACTTCTGAATAGAAACCCCTTCGGATCATCGACACTAAGGAGCGAAAAAGGAGGAAGAAGACGGCACGCCTAGTTAGAGTTATTGTGTCACACCATCGCACTGAAGAGCAAACGTGGAAAACGGAAGCTGAGATGTGGTAGAAGTATCCAGGACTTTTCGCCAAAAACGACAAAGTTATGAGGGCATAACTAGAGTCCTAAGTGGGGAAGAATGTAACACCCCATCCTACGTTACTACGTTACTCTCAGCATGGTATAATTTTTATTTGACATACTTTATTTTACCTCTAGCTTGTTTGTGCATGATTTAGTTTGGGGTTGCATACCTAAATTTTGAAAAACAAATATTGACTTCGGGGACGAAGTCATTTATTAAGTGGGGTAGATTGTAACACCTCGTATTTTTATAATCTACCCACAGTTAGTATTATTATTTTTATAGGAGTGTATCCTAATATTATTTTTGGGGAATTATTTATTTTCAAAGTTGTTATATTTTTACCAAGGGGTGTTGTATTTTAAATTATCTTTATGAAGAAAATTATTTTGATTATTGAAAAAGGGTTATGAGTATTATATATATTAAAGCTTTTTAATATATTTTTATTATTACTGTTATTTTTGTTTTGATAAAAAAAAAGGGTGCAAAGAAGAGGAAATCAAAGGTAGGCACAAGAATTTTTTTTTTATGAAAGTGAATGATATGTGACGTAAGCATGACATTAGTCATACTATGTATAGATTGATAATTGAGTCCCACATCGAAAGACATGATGAATTTCTCTTCTAATTTTGTCTATTTATATGGTCATCACTACACATAAATAATGTGCAACAGTCTATTATTATTATTATTATTATTATTATTATTATTATTATTATTATTATTATTATTATTATTGGGGTGATGTATTTGCATCTTCCCAACCTTGTTCCTTCTTTTAAATGAGGACCTTAGTTTAAATTTTGGTAGCAGAGTAGTAGCTGGGAAGGCGCTGAGGCTCTGCTAGGCGAGTTGGTGTTAGTTTAAAATTTCGCCGTAGAGTAAGTTTTCTATGCTTTTCTGCCAGTGTTATTTTTATTGGCTTTCCTTATTTATTTAATTTGTCTTTGCTTGGGTTTCCTTTTTCCGCTTTCCTTATTTATTTAGGTTGTCCTTGCCTTAGTAGTAGGCCTTTATTTTTGTTTCTGCTTTAGTAGTTGGCATTATGTTTCTTTCTTGCCCTACTAGTAGTAGGCTTTTATTGTTTCTTATTGGCCTACAATATCCGCTATCGCTTGTTCGTTCATTGATCATTGTTTTATTTGTTAGCCTTGTTGTTCTTGTTGCACTTGCTTCCGTCGCATATTTCCTTTTGACGTCGTTCCAATTGCCTTTGATATACGTAGACACTCGCTGTATAATTAACCTTTTGACTATATGCTCTAAGTACGGAAACAGAGGTTATAGCCATCCCGCCGAGGGGTTTAATGGCATATTATAAGTGAGACCAATGCATTGATGATCTTTGTTGAACCTGGTGAGGTAATCCATCTTATTGTTGACTCTTTGGACTGCGGGCGCCCTTAAAGGGTAATTATCTATTGATTAATAGATAACAAGCATGATTGAGGTTGACTTTCCGTGTGACGGGCCGTATTCACTAGGTGCTGGAAAGTGCCATAGAGAGTGACCCTGAACTAACTGAGATCGGGTGAGACCGGGATTTAGTACAGGATACGTATTGTGAGGTTCATTCTAAATCCCTCTAACATGCATGAAACCATTGAGATGATTATTCATATCTTGGCATTTGCCCTTGTTGAAGATTTCGGGTTGATCCCGAAATTAATACTATATATTGTTAAATAGCTGATTGCTAATTTGAGAGTACCATTATTATGTTGCCCCTATTGTTGAGCTCCCGCTTATTGATTTGAAAGCAGCCTTCTTCTGTCTATAATTGGTTGGTTGTTCGTTGATTCCGAGTATAGGGAACTTACCAGCGAATCCGTCGCTGATAATCCTTCTTTCTTCATTCTTTTTCCTTCCAGGTTAAGATTAAAGACTGACAGGGGAAGGGGGCACTACACCTGCATATTTTCTGCACGTAAAACTTTTCATTAGTTTTGGAAGATGTCGGACTTTTGACAATATTGCGTTGTGATTTTGGTATCTTTTGTATAAACTCAAAAATGATTATTATCCCTACACTGTATATTGTGTTGAGAAACGATGTTCATTTTAATGAAATATTATATTTATTATCTTTAAGTATTTTTGTTGAAAATGGTTAATTGGTATACTCGTTTTAGCCTTAGCATCTCCTAAATAAGCCGATGTGTCAGATCGAGCCTTGTTTAGGAGGTGTGGCGGTAACACCCGCGAGTCGGAAAAACCGGGGTGTTACAGCAAAAGAGTTTGAATCTCATGTAATTCAAAAAACACTATATTCTCATTTTATATCTTCATATTAGTTCAACACCCGTGCGAAACGGGTGAAAAATTCTAGTTTTTATTAAAATCAAATCATACCAGACTAGAACAAATAAGATCAGGCCAGATAAATTAATTAAGACCAGATCAATTTAGACCAGACCAATTTAGACTAGATCACACCAGGTCAGATCATTATATTAATTATATAATCACACATAATTTTTTTAAAAAGAAAACAGCAATTTATATATATATATTTTTTTTTGGGTAAGCATTTATATATTATTTAAATATACGAATCGCGTTCTTAATATATTTTACTAATATAAATGCTTTCAATATTATATATTTTTATATTAATGCGTGCAGATCAATAAAATATTTTTTATAATATATAATATATGAATTATTATTTATGATAACATGATATTTTTTTAAAAATATAAAAACACAAAATGTTGGAATTTTGAAAATATATAAACTTATAGTAATTTGTCAATGCTGATTTTATATTTTAAAAAAAGAAACTTATTCAAAAAATTGAGTTTTAGACGTCCCATTTGTGATGGTTAACACGTGTGAATTAAATTTAATAACGAAGAACATTAATATTATGTATTACAAATAAGTATTTTAAAATAATATTTTTAAAAAAAATTAATTGAGATATACTTTAAAAAGGAAATGAAATTAATTGTTACAATTAATTTAACAACAATAATAATAATTTTGTTATTAATAATTAATAATAGGTATTATTATTTTTTTCCTTGTTCAGTCGTGTATTACTGTATTTCCACATGTGTTTGTCGTGTAATAGTCATTATTTTGTGAATTGAAATTGATATGTGTTTCTTGGACAGATCCAGGTTGCATCTCGATAAGTCTTGTGCTTCATTTGGATGGAGAATGCATACACAAACCTCCGGCAGGTTACAATGGTGGGAGGGAGGTCATTTATGACCATGTAAGTACTAAACATGTGGACTTTTGGACACTTTCTTACATTTTGGAGAAGGAGGGTGTTGCCTCGGATGCAGTGGATTATTTCATTAAGGTTGATGATTGTTTCAAGTTGATTGAGGACAAGGACACGCTGAAAGAAGCTGTAGGGGATTGCATTATAGAAAGGCTTTTTCACTTGTATGATGTTAAACGTGGAGCTGGTAAGCAATTTGATGGGAGTAGTAGTAGTGATGAGGAACCGGCTGATGATAATGATGAAGGTGAACCGGAAAATACTACAAGTAATGAGGGGGATGATGTAGCAGGGGAACATGAGGTTATTGAGAATGAAGGGCATAAAGTTTTCTTACATGGGACTGTTGGTGGCGATGGTTTAGAAGATCAAGATTATGATGTCGAGGTTGCTGATTTAGCAGTTGAAGGGACTGAGGTGGAAGATGAGGTGGATGATGAAGAGCAACAGGAAGAGGAAGAGCATGGGGATGAGGATTTTGTTGAAAGTGATTACGCTGATGATGAGGAGTTGGATGACTTCATCGATACTTACCATGAAGAGGAAGGGAACAACCAAATGCTTGGTGCATTAACAGAGGCAGGTGGGTCGGGAACAGGATTAAATGTGGAGGATTGGAGTGAAGGTGACAATTCTGACAATGACATGGTTACCGCAGCTGATGACTTTGATGAGAGGCGTATCTCGGACGATGATAACGAAGGTAAGAAGAGGGCCCCAGTGTTCAATCCTTCTGAGATTTTTAAGCCAACAATCTGCCTGGAAATGGTATTTGGAACAAGAGACTAGTTCAAGTTTGCGGTGAGGTCATTAGCTGTCATGGAGCATAGACCAGTTAAATTTATTCGTACCACTCCAAGTCGGGTGTACGCCGAGTGTCAGGCAACAGACTGCAAATGGAAAATTTATGCCCACAAAGTACATGATTCAGAGAGTCTCCAAGTCACCAGGTATGTTTTAACTTTATAAAATATGCAGCCGTTAATTTTAATTGTTGAATTTATTATGTTGCTGAATTCTCGTGGGTAGTTGGTTGTCAAAAACTCAATCCTGCAATTCCAATTCTGCCATGTATGTTGAATTTCACACTTTGGTTGTAAAATCCTTCATGACACTGTTAAAATCCTTTATGAAACAAGTAAAATTCTTCTTGATATTGCTAAAAAGCTTCATGTCCTGTGATTGCTAAAATTTAATTCTTTTATGTGGAAATGCTTCATGACATTTGACATGCTCATTTTGTGTTACAATTTCAGGTTTTTTTTTTCAAAACACACTTGTATGTAAACTTATGATGTTCCAGCAATAAACAACACTTGGTTGAGTGAGAGGTTCCTACATAAATTCATTTCCGATCCGAAAAGGTCGGCCGAAGGGTTTTGACTAGATGCTATTAAGGAATTGAAGGTTAATGTGACCAAACATCAGGCTATTACTGCAAAGAAGAAAGCTTTGGCAACACTGCAAGGATCATCTGAGTATCAGTTTTCAAAACTTTGGGATTACGCTGAAGAACTACGTAAAAGAAATCTTGGCAGTACAGTGCTCGTGGGGACAAGGGATGAGGGTGTTCAAACTAGATTCGATAGATTTTATGCTTGTTTTGCTGCTTTGAAGAGAGGTTGGAGAGCTGGTTGTAGGCCATTGATCGGTGTAGATGGATGCCACTTGAGTGGTTCTCACAAAGGAATTCTACTCACTGCAGTTGGTGTTGATCCGAATAATCAGTTGTACCCAATTGCTTATGCTATTGTCCCTAAGGAAAATACTGAAAATTGGGGATGGTTCCTAGGAGTTTTAAAACATTATTTACAGCTTGATCATGTGAGGTACCTCACTATAATTTCTGACCGGCAAAAAGGATTGATTTAAGCTATGCAAGAGTTGATGCCATCTGTCGACCATCGTTTTTGTGTAAGGCACATGCATGGAAATTTTTGTACGGCTAGATATAGAGGCACTGCATTGAAGAATTTACTGTGGAGTGCAGCAAGGTATTTCTGAATAACTTGATTTTTATTTTTTTTGGTAAATACGAACCTCATTTGAAATTACTGATCATGTTTGCTAAATATAGGGCTGGTACTGTTCCCGAGTTTATGCATGCGATGAGGAAAGTTAGGGAGTACTCGGAGGGAGCTTGGAAATGGCTCAACGAGAGACCCTCAACACAGTGGTCCAAATCACACTTCTCCGAAGGGCCAATGTGTGACATGTTGCTGAACAACCTGTGCGAGTCCTTCAACTCGTGTATAAAGGAGACGAGGGATAAGTCAATCATCACATGTCTGGAGTGGATAAGAGAATATATCATGAAGATACATGCGGATAATCTGGACAGAGCAATAATAAAATGGTGCAACAAGTGAGTTTATTCAATATATTTAATCTCCCATTCATTTTAATTTGCCATTAATTTTAATGTGTCATTATTCAATGTTTTTAAAAATGTTTAATTTGTACAGGTTGATATGCCCTCGCATAGCCAAAATTATGCAAAAGAATGCACAACGGGTAGGAGATTGCATACCCATTAAGGCCAGCGATAGGAACTATCAAATCAGGATGATGGAAGGAGAAGGGCAATATGTGGTGGATCTTGTGAAGCGGGAGTGTTCATGTCGATTATGGCAGCTGAATGGCTATCCATGCCTCCATGGTATGGCTGCCATTTCGAAGCAAGGAAATGACCCCAGTCATTATGTTGAAAAATGCTTCTCAGTAGCCACATACATCAAAGCTTATCAAGAGCCGATTGGGGCCATCTCAAGTGCAATGTTTTGGCAACAAACATCATTTCTGCCACCATTACCTCCTAACTTTGAAAGAGGTGTAGGCAGACCTCCAAAATCTAGGAAACAAGGTGCTGAAGAGCCTTCAAAGAAGCCTAGGCCAAAGAGAAGATATACAACAGATCCCACAAAAATGACCCGGAGGGGTACTACATCACATTGCAGTAATTGCGGAAAAGCTGGTCACCATGTCACTACATGTCCACAATTCCATGATGAACTTAGAGAGGAAAGAAGACTTGCAAAGGTTAACTCCATTACATCCTAGGTGATTCTTTGAATTATGATGAATCCTTTTTTTGTTTTACACAATTCTATCACTTCCAATCAGGCAAGGAAGGCTAGGGGTGACATTGGATCAAGCACTTCTCAATCTAATCCTGTTAGTAGTCAGGTGATTATTAGATCACTCATTTTCATTCAAATTATATGAATAAAGTTGTGGATAAAATCTATTGAATAAATGCATTTTCTTGTAGGCCTCGGGTACAAGGGTGAAGAAGAGTGCTCCCCCCAAAAATAAATCCAACAGTGCAGCCATTCTACAGCAGGTATGGATGGGATTGATAGACTACTTCGCTTACTGTTTGCAATTATGTGCTTGTGTGTTCAAAAAATCTGAAATTGCAGCCAGTTTTATTGCCTCCAAGTTCTCCTATACTTGGTGAGGTAAATGAAGAAAATTTGGATGAGCCCGTTATTACTCAAGATTATGCAGTTCAGCCACCAACTTTCGTCCCCGGTCCTTCAATTAATCAGCAGTTACAAGGATTAGGACCATTGCATTCCAAAAAACCTGCCCTACCAAAGGTGGATCCTGGAGAGTAGCACAGTTCTCTGTTGGGAAGACTGGACCTCCAATCCACAACTTGCGATCAAGGAATGATGGTGGTAGCAAGAAATGATTTAGATGTTTTAATATGAGCTCAGGGAGTGACTATGGTGTTTTTGCAATATTATGTGTATTTGAGAAAGGTTGATAATTGTGGATGTATGTTGGTAAACTAAACACATGGTATTTTGTGCTGCAACCGACATGTAGGAAAAATGTTATGTATGGCAGCCATTTTGGAACTACTAGGGGCTTATTGTTGGAAACATTTTGTTTTGTGTTATGAACAATTATGATCACAATTTTTGGCAGAAATTGCTTCCCCTATTCTGTATTTGTTGAACTATTCTGCTGTTTTGGTGATTCTATTTTTGAATACTTATAATATGAATGGAGCCTAATTATTATTCTCTCAAAAAAAAAAAGAAGTAGAAGGATGGACAGTTTCGAACTTGCACGTATATCTGCTTGGCATTTTCTCTGGTTATTGGAACCATTACAATCCCATCCAATATACAAATTGCTTGGCAATTGAAATCCCTCCGTAAGTTTCATCACATGAGACATGATTCTGTTTGCACAATCAAGTAATCAACCATTACAAAGTATCACCATTACAAAGTATATTAAAAGTATCATCATTACAAAGTATATTAAAAGATCATATTAATGCGGCATTGTGATTGGTTAGAAAGATGACAGGATAGTTTCAGCATATTAATGCTTACTGCTTGTATTTGGTCACTTGTTTACTGCTTGTATTTGGTTACTTGGAGCAATAAAATCTTTATTCCTAAAAAAAAAAACCATTACAAAGTATCACCACTATGTTCAGGAGCTTTAAATATAAGCATGTCCACAAGAACAACTACTAAAAGATCATGTATAAACTAAACATCCAGATATGGTTGTGCAATATTTTTAGAAATTTCATTAAACCCCAAACATCTCAAATACAAGCCAAATCAAGTTCATATTGGTGGCAACTAAATTCCTAATACATCAGCTACAACTTTGATACACTTTAGTACCATTTAAACAAGACCTACTCAAGTTTCTTGTAATTTTGTTCCGCACGACGTGAACCACCCAACATTGCCTCTCTCTTCAAACACAACAACAAGATGCATATTGCTAGTAGGATATACAATATCTTATTTTCACTCCTCAACTCCATGTTTTCCTTCTCAATCCTTTCTTCATTCCTTTTCAGCTTTTTCATTTCTTTCTTCATACTGCAGTTCTCCTTCTCCACACACTCTTTACTATGTTTGATTGTTGCGATTTTCTTCTCGTACACGTCGCATTTCTTCAACAAACCGGGCAATATTTCCTGCGACCTCCTACACATTTCCTCCTCCGCCCAATCAAAAAATTTACATCCACCATCCTACAATCAATTAATTAAATACAAATTGTTATTTTCCATCATAAACCAAACACATTGTAACAAATAATCACTACAAAAACCAATCCAGTCTACAGGCCGTTGTCTAGCCTTAACCAACCAATCTGCCACAAACATCAATAACACACCAAATTTGAACAATCCATCACTTCCTGCCATCCACACAATACATAAATATAGTCCCAGAACCATAAAAATAGAAAACAAAATGAAGGTAAAAACCATAACGCTGCCTACACAAAAATTCGGGATTCCCTTCGAAAAACCACTTACCGGCCATTTGGAGCAGCCATAGAACCTGCGCCCGACGTTCGGTGCTTTCCAAGAAGTGTTAACCCTAGCTTTCGTTCCGCAGAAACAAATCCTCGTTCGGAGACCAAACGATGATTTTCACCATTGTTGGTGTCTTCCGAATTCGCCATTCGAATTGAACCCAACAATCACCCTAATCGCACTCGACAAATATTGTGCTTCCCAGTCCTCTCCCTCGCATTAATGGCGACAACAAGGTTCTCCCGTTTCCTCTAGTCGCACTCCGCTGCAAAAGGTCAAAATTAATTTGTGGATTTTGCTCAATGGTAGGTCAACGAGTAAGTGGCTATTTTTTGCTAATAATTTAATCACTTTCAAACTTACCCAAGCCCGCGCGTGTGTTTCTGAGCATGTGGTTAACACGCAGCCCGTATGGGGGCTTTTTCGGTCCATTTGGCCCTAGATTGGGGCCCAAATACATTCTGTTGGCCGAAAACCCTATATAAAAATATGGTGGCTGAAATCCGGAAATGTGTGTTTCTAGTGGCCTAAAAATTTATTATCTCATTATTTTATCATAACAATAATTTTAAGTAAAAAAAGAATATCAGATCATACGAGACCAAACCAGAAACATTCAGACCAGATCAGATTTGAACACCTTATTTCAGGCGAAGAGAACATGACCTAATTCTTCACCAAAGCTATCGAAAATTCGCCGGTTGCTTAGAAATAACGGCTGATTCGATGATAAAACTATCGGAATCTGGCTATACCTAAGAAAGCGATAAAGAAAGCTGGAAAGGAAAGCGATAAAGGAAAGTAATAAAATTCTAAAGATAAATTAGCAGAATAACAGTAAGGCTGTTGGATTGGTTTCCCTTTTGTCTCTCCGCCATGCCTCTATTTATAGATCCAGCTGAATAACCGCTCCATAACTGTTTTTCAGTTGAACTATCACAGCTTGCTTCGGCCGTAAACACTTTAGCTCCTTCGGCCGAACATTATTCCATGTTATTCGATTTTTAGCCCAACAACTCCCTTTGGCCTTATCCAATCGGATGGCCCCAACAGATACCCTCTCCTTGCTTAGGTCTATCTCCGGCCCAAAGTGGTCCAAGCAAATAAACCTAAGTTGTTTGATGGTATCATCACCTTAAACTTTTATGCCAAAAACTTTTGTCTGATGGCGGTCTTTATTCTCTCGCTCAACTGAGCATTGAATCCTTCCCTGCTGACCTCCGGCCAATCCTAGCGCTTCTGTGTTTCTGGAATTCGGCTGTGAATTGTTTTTGCTTTCCTTGGGGGATGATGACTCCTACCATTCATGACGTTAAGGTCCTCTTGGGTCTCCCCTTCCTTGGGGGTTTCTCACTACCCCCGCCCTACGCCGGACAATACCGATTTTTCCTCTAAACACACATACCATAGATGGATAACAAGCTATCAGAGTGCCTCTTATTCGCCCGAACCTGCCACTCACGAACACCATGCTTTCCTCATGTTTTTACTCACCCTGTATTTTTGGTGTGCCCTTCTAAGGCCGTTATTGTAAAAGTGCATCCATTGGCCCATGAGCTCCTCAAAGGTACACACCTGCCTCTGGCTGATTTCTTTCTTTCCCACTTGTATGCAGGTATTTCGGCCCACATTGCTGGCTGGAAAAAAAGTTACACGGATGAGGCTCGTGGTCCTTTATGGTTTCTCCATCTATAGCTAGTTTGGAATTTCCGCGACATATCTGGCTTTGATCTCTGTCTCGCCGGTCCCAAAGTCCCGATCGGCATTTCTCTGCTCCAAACTCCTTTTCTGGATATTTCTGCTTCTCAATGGATTCACTACATTATGGGTCAGCCGGCCAACCAGGCTTTTTCGGAATACACACACGGTGCTTCCAAACTCAGTTGGATTTTGGACATTAATGCTCCTCCTCATGGAACTCTCTTCAAACAAACATTGGCCCATTTATGGAATCGATGCATCCTCCATTGTTCGATTTTTAATGGCTCTACTGCGTTAGCCAATGCCTTCATCCCTTCTGAGATCTACAACCCTCATCTAGTCAGTCGTCAATTGGGCTTCAGCCAAGATCTCGTTACGCCCTTCCAAGACGATAAAAAATGCACTGCCTCCAGTAGCATGAAGAATTGTGCCTTTTGGGCCCAACGTGTTCATGATTTTGAAGTCCGAAGCTTTGATGTCTGCCCGGTAAGATTACTGATCATTTTATTAAATGGTGGAATAGTATCGTCCGTGCATATTTTGGTGTTGACCTTAATAGTCGTCTTCAAAATTGCGGGCTTACTCCTGCTTTAGTGATGCCTCCTGAGGTTCAGTCTCCATCTGCCACTCCTTCTATTGGTCGGAAAGGAAAATCTCCCCAATGAAGTATGCTCTCGTTTCCTTTCTTTACATGCTTTACCTTTTGATCATTCTCTCTCCTCCCTTCTTTAACTCACATTTTTATCTGGGCAAAATCCAAGAAGGGGAGTACTACCCCTATTATTTGAGGCTCCGATATTCTTGTCTCCATGACTCTTGTTCCTAAGCGAAAAAGATTCGCTCCTAGTTCGGCTGAACAGGGGGCTGGTCCTTCTTTATCCAAGACTCGGAAATGATCAACTCGCTCCCCTGTTCCAACAGTATCAAAGGTATCCAACCAGCTATGTATAATCAATAGGTTCTGCTCTATTATTGTGTTTTCTCTTCCGACGTCTTACTCATTATCTCCACTTTAGGTTCCTTCCCAGCCCCCATCATCGAATAACCCTCCGAGTTCTTCCTCGGTAATTATGATAGACTTTTCTGGCAATGTTGCCGAGGAAAAAGAAATGGATCACGACTTCTTTGGGGGTGCAATCTATCGTAATTGGTCCGACTGACCCCTCTATTGTAGTTGATGTTGTTCCCATTCTCCCATCATTTCACTCATCTGCTCTCCCTCGTGACCAACTTTCCCCTGATCCTTCTAGTACTTCTGTAGGCTCAGCTGGAGTTCTTACCTTATCTTCTCCTGTCCCAAGAAATCCAGCCGATGCTCATCCTTCTGCAACCCCAACCAACCATCCAGGAACCGAATCTGCTTAAAATCCCCAAGCTAACCTTGTTGATTCGGCCGAGGCTTATGTTATTATTCAACCATCCGACTCATCCCTTCTCCTTTCTTCTAATCCTCGTGTCCTTCTACACCATCGCTGCCTCTAGCCAACTAGGAGGAACTTCTAAGTACCCTAATCTCCCTTTCTGAACAAAGCGATTCTAGACGACTTCTTTTCTCCCCCTGTGCTTATTCGTCCTTCGGATCATTCGACTGATCTAGGAGATTGATTGGGGCGACTGTGCAACTTGATCACACGACCTTCGGATGTTGAATTTATTTATCCAAGGCCCATTTTGCTGCTCTTGTCTCGTATTGACGAATTTCTGAAGAGATCGTCTCTTTGCATTTGGAGGCCACTCTTAGAGCCATAACCGACTTTGTTCTCTCTTTGGACCAAGAGCTTCCTGCTCATCCGGCCCTATACCCTATACATTTTGTATGTGTGTCGTGTATTGGTATGGGTTAAAGTTCACCCCTATATTTTGTATGTTTGCTTTGTGTTGTGCTATGTATTGGTTTAGGGTTATAGTTCACCGTACCCGAACACAAATGATACGTAAAATGTAGAGGTTAGAGGGTGCTCAGCATTTTCAGCATAGTGAAACAGTAGAAAGGAACAACGGCTAAGTGGGCAGCGGGCAACGTGCTTGTGATGGATGGGATGCTCGGGTTGGTCCTATAGCAGCGAGAACGGCTACCAGGACGATGACGAGGATAACATGAACAATAGCCTCGAGACTCTTGTTAAAATGTAAATGATGAAGTGAAAGAATTGGTGAAGGATGGTGCAGGGTTGTGGAGTGATTTTAGTTAAATGGTGGTGAGTGAGAGAGTAGACTCTTCTCATTTATGCACATTAAAACTATGTTGTATTTATCATGCCACATATGACAATTGAATTGGACAAATAACAAATTTGCAAAATGAAATGAAACGAGTGAAATGAAAATATATCATTACCTATATAGTTGTTAAATTGTACATATACAAAATTGTCCCTAACATATCAAATGTTGTTGCCCACAAAATAAAGGAAGTGGGTGGAGAAAGTGACCCAACATACCCGATTATAATTTATCTACTCTTACAAAGGTAAAAGATACAAAGCACTAGTTTATTTTTCCTTTCTTTCACTTCCTTTCAGGTTTTCTTTTATTTTCTTCTTTTTTTTACAAGCAAAAGAATTTTTCCCAAGAAAAATACAAGCAAAAAAATATTATGTGTTTGTATTTTAAATTTTAAGTTGAGTTTAGATATGGAGAAATATGTTACAACAAAGAATAAGGAATGGAGTTGAAGTGACTACACAAGAAATTATTTGGACAAACACATGTATATTATGTTGAATAGTAGTAATAATTATAAAAACTTTTGAACGTTTGTTGCCATATCAATATGTGTAACTCTTCCCTCAGTCACTCCAGAGGTGAAAGATGATGCCAATGAAATTGATTAAACTCCCCAACTAGCCCAACATAACAAGAGAAATAAAAATAAATTTCTTTATTTCAAAAAAAGATGTACTACTACTTTACTCCGTTTTCTTTTTTACTTTCACCACGGACGGTGGGCACGTGATTTAATTAAACTTTTTTTTTTTTTTTGAGAACAAAGCATTTTATTATAGGGGCAAGAAGTAGTTTGGTACAAAAGCCTAGGGGTGGGCAAAAAATCCAAACCGAACCGTTGAACCGCTGATCCGAATCGAATCCGAATCGAATTTTCGGTTAATCGGGGCATTCGGTTCGGTTACAAATACCTCAACACAGGTATTTGTTCGGTTCGGTTCGGTTTCGGTTTTTACAAAATTTTAACCCCGGTTAACCGAACCGAACCGTATATTATATTATTATTAAATTTTATTCTTTAAATATATATTTATATATAATATATTATTTCTAAAAATATAATAAAATTTTAATTGTTCTACTAACCCTAATAGTCTAATACCTCTTCCGCCTTCCACACACAGCGCCTGCGCCGCTTCCTCTATTCCTCTTCATCCCGACATCCTCTTCATCTCGTCATTCCGTCATCCTCTTCGACCTTCCGGCCTTGATAGCGGCACAGCGCCGCCGCACTCAGCCCTTCCGTCCTTCCCTTCCTTCGCGAGACTGCTCCGTTGCTGCAATCGCTCGCCGCACATCCCCGCCGCTCGTCCCCTTCCTTCGCGAAGCCGTCCCTTCCGGCACTGTGTAAGAGCTTTTCTTAAGTTGCTCACCAATTTTATAGATTTCCCTGCAAACCCCAACTTTTCTTGCATTCGGAATAATTAGTATTCATATTTTGATTTGATTTGCCTGCTCCTTGTCATGACTTATGCCCCGTAAACCCCAACTTTTCTTTGCCTCCACACTGGTTATTCTAGGAATAATTTGTATTAATGTGTTGAATAATTAGTCCCTTCCGCCTTGATGTATATTTAGGTTATTTCAAGTGACTTTGTGGCAATTGCTGTTTAAACTTCAACAAGAAAATTAAAATAAAAAATCAGATCCTTAGTAAAAGATAAACAAAGTAGTACAGGGAATTAAAATTATTACAAATTGGAAGTAGAACAGAAACGAGACACTTCCAGTATCTCTTTTGAACATATCCATTTTGGTAGCAATTGTTATGCTTTTGTTAGTTCTTGAACAGAGCATTAATATTGTATTCTCTTATTTGAATATAGAATAATGGAGTCAATGGGTTCAAAAACTAGTATGGATAGCTAATCTTTGGATTTGGATGACTAGCCATGAAGATTATTTGAGTTGAGGTAAATGCTTAATTCTTTAGGTTCTTTAGTATATCTTTCAAATACATTTGCTGAGGTAAATGCTTAATTATGTAAGAATGTTGCTATGCTGCTGCTGTGGTTTATTTTCATTATGAGCATGTGGTAAGAATGTTGCTGTATGGACATTGTTTAGTACTGCTAGACCTTGTTAAAGTATTATGTTTAGTTTGAATGATGTTATGGGATTTTCTTCTCATTATTTATCTCAATGTTTATTTGTTATCTTGTGGAATACTTACTTGGATAATTGAATGAATTAGATGTTTGCCAATTGCCAGGGCTTTAAAAATAGTTTTACTCATTCTTTACGATTTTATCTTCAGTAAATTTCATTGTTTGAATAATGTTTGTGGAGTATTTGTTTTGTCTTATGGTTTCTTGCTTTTTAAGAACTGAATTCGTGTTGATCTACATTTCAGGAAGCAAACGAAATATGAGGAAGAAAGGGAGATTACTGAATTCTAAAAGTGTTTTGCATATTTTAATTGATAGCATGTATGTTTTGTAATATTGTGGCTAATGACATGTTTTTTGGATATTTATTCTCTATTTGGATTTTAATGATTCGGTTCGGTTCGGTTCAGTTTCTATTATTTGCAAATAGTAGTTTTTTTTCGGTTAACCGATATTTCGGTTATTTTGAGTGCATATTTGGCATATGATAGGTCGATTCGGTTCGGTTCGAGTAATCCGCAAATAGTTGAATTTTTCTCGGTTAACCGAACTTTCGGTTAACCGAAATTTTCGGTTCAGTTTCGGTTCACAACTTCAAAAATTTGCTCGGTTCGGTTCGGTTAGCAAATACCTGAAAAAATTCGAGTATCCGAACCGTGCCCACCCCTACAAAAGCCTTATCCGGCTGCTACTAGCCTAATACAGGGCTACCAAGATCATTACAATACCACCCTGTAATATTCTAAAGCACCAAATCAACAAGCCAACATACATAGACAGATATCATCACAAAGAACCAATCCTACTCTATATCAAAAAAGCAACAAAGATTTCAAACCCACACCACCCGCTGCAAACTCCATCCTCCACACTTCTTTCAGCCTGCGCAATTCCATCAACCATCACGGAAAAGTAATTAAAACACCAATATCCTGCCGGAATAGTAATACTAATGAACTCTGTCAACAGATCATAGCCAAAATTCGGCTCTTCCTTCCCCTATGGCTCCAAGCCTAGCCCAATAGTCGGCTATATGGTTTTTCTCCCGCATAATATGTAACACCCTTACTTCCCCCGCGAACCTCAATATTGTGACTATCGGATTCATTAGCCTATAAAACCTCCACGGGATAGTATCAGGTTTATTCAGCCAACCCACGACATTGGACGAGTCACACTCAAAAATTAACTTAGGGAGTGGAAACCCTTGATCTCTAATAAGCGCCGAGCACACACGACTGATGGCCGTTACCTCCACTTCATTAGAGTCCATGTGTCCGATATAGTCTGACAAAATAAAAATCTCTTTGCCCTCTGCGTCCCTGATCACTCCACCCACCCCCGCCTGCCCGGGATTACCAAACGAGGACCCATCAGTATTAATTTTCCACCACCCGACGCTTGGTCTTTCCCAAATCAACCTCCTCCGATCATTTTTGAATCTCAAATTTCTACGAGGGACCAAACTACCTGGATTGCTCGCATCCAGTCCAGACAGGTCCGCTAATCCATCATTGGATTCCGAAAGCCACCAAAGATTGACTCTCCATTTCAGTTCGTCAACTGCTTTGTTAGCATCTACCTGGATCCCCTTGAATGCCGCCTCATTTCTGTATTTCCAAACAGTCCAAATTACAGCTAATCCCATCAGTAACCAAGCTTTCCTTCGGCCATGTCTATGTGCGTGCCAAACCACCATGCTGTCAACACATCAATGTTATCTGGTATAGCCCAATACACTCCAAACCAGGCCACCCCCTTTGTACCAAAGTGTTTTAGCAAGCTCACATTGACAAAATAAATTATTGATCGACTCCACCAAATTGCCACAACATGGACAAATGTCAGTATGCATTTCAATAATGCCTCTATTAGCTAATATCTCACGATCCGGGAGGGCGTTATGGACTGCCTTCCAAGCTACCAGCTTCGCTTTCATAGGGCACTTCACCTTCCATATCAAACTCCAAATCCACCTTTTCTCAGTTGCATCTGCACCGTCTCCAAAAAGACCATGTAGTAAATCTTCCATGTCCTTCCAAGGGCCATCTAACTCGGTCCCCCAAACTTCTACACAAAATCTGTCTGTTAACGATGAGTAAGAAATTATTCCATACCTCTAACTCCCAATCAAACAACGAGCGAAGAAGTTTTATGTGCCACTCCCACTCAAAGCCCCGCCACCTCCCAAACTCAGAGATCCGGTCACTCTTATTGACAGCCAAAGTATAGAGTCTTGGAAACATCTCCTTCAGTGTTCTCCTCTCATCAATCCAATTATCAAGCCAAAAGCGCGCCTGACTACCATTACCTACCTGAGTTATAAAACCTCCATCCTTATCCTGAAATGACGACCTATCCCAAGCCTTACAGATCTGCCCCCATAAAGATCTCCCCACCTTCGGCTCTGGAATCAGTGGTGAGCTCCTGCCATAATATTTAGTGTCTATAATTTCTTTCCAAAGGCCCTGCTCAACCCCAAAGCGCCATCTCCATTTCATCAATAAAGCCATGTTGAACTTATGAGTGTCCCAAACATTTAAACCACCATCATCCTTGTGCGAGCAAATAACGTCACAACTAATTGAGTGAAGTCTTCTCACTCCATTCCATTCATTCCATAAAAAAATTCCTTTTAATCTTCTCAATCATGTCCGCCACTTCCCTTGGGACCCTGAAAATGGAAAGGAAATACACCGGGAGGCTACAAAGCACCGATTTAGTTAAACTTAATTTAGTTGAAGAAAGAGAAAAAAATCATTCATTGAGTGTCTTCTATTAGATTTTTAACACATTCATACAAATAAAATACAGGCAAGTAAGATATAGTTAGATTTATTATATATTGCACAAAGTGCGGCATTTTTTTGAATTTAATTGATAAGTTAAAGCTTAATTGGTGGAAATTATCGAATTAATTGCTAAAAACAATGATTTTGAGTAAAAATGGTGAATTGTAATCTCATTCCATGATTCTATGCATTTTAATGTATTTTGTGTTGAGATTGTATTATTTTGGTGTTTTTAGCAAGCCAAAGGCAAAAGGAAGCAAGAAAAAGTCAAGTGGAGCTCTTAAACTTGGACAAGAGAAGAAAACACTGAAAAAGGTTCGCACTGTAATACCCGAGAATTTTGCAACATAAAACAAATAATTAAATAAATAAATAATAAATAAATACACTAAATAAATAAAGAGAAAAAAAGAAATGAGAAATGAAGTCTAATCTAAAAAGGGAATTAAAGTTCCAATACTGAAGACAATTTAATCGAATAAATTGTGCACCGAAACCCGACACCAATGAACTCGAGAATTCGAGTCCAAACATACATTTAGACCCGAATAAAAATTTAGATAGGAAGTAGGAACCCGAAGATACCCCGGAAATCCGAATACGAGAACATAGAGGGATGGAAGTTCGAAAGAAAGGAGGAAAAGCACGACGGATCACACGACCCGCCCGGACCGCAGTCCGGGCGGCAGCCGCGCGGTGGCCGCGTGGTCATTGGCTAAACGGCGCGCCACGGCCGCGCCAGCGAGCAGAAACACCCGATGCGAGATTCACTCGTCCGAATCCGGATTTTCCGACTTCGGTTGTATTCCTTTCGGCTCAAGACTCACCAAGGCCGACCTTGGACGTCCCTAGGTCGTGTCTATCTATAAATAAGACCTCTTGTCAGCCCCGAACACTTTTCAAAACCCTACAACTCTCTACACGTTCGAAAACCCTAATTCCGGAGTCGTCGGAGGCACGAAACCAAGGCGAGGACTGTTTGGATGAAAATTGGAAGATCTACAACATTGTGGTAAGTTCTGATCCAAACCTTGCTCCATATAAGATTCGAAAATGAATCCTAACTTCGTCTTTTTCTTCTCTACGCCCCGAATCGGATCTAGAACGAAGAACCCGACGAACCGAGGAGATAAACGGTGGACTGGAAGCCACGCCTTCAAAATCGACATTCCCGGACGACTGAAAATCTGTAAGTTAATACTTCCATGGTTTTAGGAGTAATTAAAACACTTTAATCTAAAAGCTTAACCAAGATTTCGAAAATCTGTCAACACGAAATCTTTACCGGCGCAGTGTTATTTCATGATTTTTCCGAACCCTTAAAAGTCTTCAAACGAGAAAACTTAAAACACAAAAAACGTTCCTAAGGCTTAGATCTATCTCCTGTAAAAATTTTAGAATTTTTCATGATGAATTGATATCTGAAATTGACCCGGAAACTGGACTGTTTAAAATTGAATCTTGAATTTCTTGACAGAACTTAGGTCAGAACTTGTAGGCGTTTTTGACATAGGTTCTAAGCGGATTCAAATCTTTACCCGAACACAAAAGTTGTAGATAATTGTATTAGGAAGATCTCTGTAAAATTTCATCAAATTTGGAGTTCATTTGCTATTATAGATCTTGAAATTTTGAAACTGCTGTACAGGAAATTCGGACAGATTATTACTCTGTTAAAAATTGATGTTTTTCTATTACTTCCGTATCTCGGATCGGAAAACCTAAAACATGAAACTTGTTTATCTCTGTGTTTCCGAGTGACTGGTAAAATTTTGGAATTTTCGGACTTAAATCTGATGTTTAAATAATTATAGAGTAAACAGTGGTTTACCGAAGTTAAATCTTGATATCTTGTTGAAACGGTGAAATTAGCCTTTATGGTTAAAATGAGTCGAAATATCTTGTTAAATAAATTAAGTGAAACCAGAATTTTGGAAATAAATCTCCTTACAAACTTCATCAATTAAAATTAGGGGTGAGTGCTCTGCAGGGTGCCCCCTAACTATTCACTTCGTGCCTTTATGGACGATGGTGACCCCGCGCGAAAATTACATTGCCAAAACGGCATGAGAAAAGGGCTTACACTCTCGAGAATATCCACATGGGTTTCCCGAGGCTCCGGAGTGGTGCTGGGTATGGCGGATACGGCTGCGGCCGCCGGGCTACCCGCTAAATTTGATGAGATTGCATTGCAATCGTGAAATACTCGAAATTATTAAATCTTGGGTGTAAGGGGAATTAAATTAAATTATTTTTATTGTCCATTTAAATTTATTTAAATGCTTTATCTAAATTAATTATGGTCTTTATTTTAAATCAAGTGAAATGTGTTGTTAAATAGAGCCATAAATTAAATTGTGCAATTAGTTAATTAGTCGAATTAAATTAATTTATATGTGACTTATTATTATCATGTTTTCATTAAATGTTAAGTAAATGGATTTTAAACCCTACGATCATGTCTGTGTTAACTTACTCAGCAAGTTGTGCTGACCAAACCATTATTTCCTTTTTCTTACAGAGTATGTGGAATGAACTCGAGCCCGTTCATGCATGGGATTTGGGAAACTTATTTTGTTTAAATTCTTGCATTAGACTATAGTACAAACGGGTCTGTTTAACCTGTGTTTTGACCATGTTGGTCCTATTTACATTTTCCGCTGCAAAACTTATACTCTGATATTGTTTTCCGGTGCATTATGATATTATTTTCGAACTTATACTGTATGGGTTGTTTTTAAATATTTTTAAATTCTGCAATACCTAGCCTTGCATCTCTTTAGTAAGCTCAGAGAAACCGTGTCTTGCTAGGGAGGTGTGGCGGTGACATCCCGACCTGGGTGACCAAAAATTGGGGTGTTACAAGTTGGTATCAGAGCCCGGCTATTTTAAACCATTATTATTTTTAAACTACTATTATTATTTTGACTATTATTTTAAATTTTTAAAGTATTATTTCCATGGAATAAATTTCTATTTTTAAAACCCATGGGAATTAGAAAAAAATTATATATATATACAGTGCTTGAATTATTTTTTTTGGGGGGGACTCATCATTTGCATTTGCATATTGCATTTCCTTTATTCAGAGAACTTAGAATCTTGGCGAATATTAACTTAGCATCTTGGCGAATTTTAACTTAGAATCTTGGCGAATTTTAACTCAGAATCTTGGCGAATTTTAACTTAGAATCTTGGCGAATTTTAACTTAGATCTTTTGCTTGCGCTAGATGGCTAGTCAAGATATGATGAACTTGATGATCAAAATGATGAACGCTCACTTCGACTCCCAACAAACCATAGAACAAATGAAACATCGTATAGCTCACTTGGAGGCAAATCTGCACCACATGGGCAACTTAAGAGAGACGGACCACCACCGCATAAACCAACTCGAACGCCAAGTCCAAACCCTCACTACACAAAACCTAATATTGAAGGAATACGTTGATGCTCACGGGGAGGACTTGAATCACATCTTTGACGACCTATTGCCGCCAAGCTCGGAGGAGGAAGACCCGGAGGAGAATCCCGCTACCCCACCGGAGGACGTCTTGAGACGCTAGGGTCTCTATTTATAGTAGATACTATTTTGCTAGGAAAATATTTCTACTTTTGTATACCTTCTCGCTTGTACTAAAAATTTCATTTAAGGAAATAAAATGCCCGATTCATTTATAATAAATCGAAGAAAAAAAAAATCTGGACAGACCTGTCCGACACGAAAAACAAAAATCGAAATAAAATAAAATAAAATAAAACAAAACCCAGAAACGTACGACGCTTCCTAGTTCGATCGAGCACCACGTGCGAAATTAAAAACACATACACATTTATAAAAATTGTTTAGACTATATGTTAATTGCACAAGACCTAATCTACACTATCTGTAATAGAATGGCACCTAGAGGAAAAGCAAGAACTCAGCCCGCTCCCCAAGACACTACTGAAGTGCCACCCAATGTCACAGAACCTGTAGAGGAACAACCCCAAGGTGCGCAGGACGCCCCCGCACCGAACAATGTGGGCGATCGTCTTCGGACGTTAGAGGAAATCTTGATTGCGCTAGGGAACGCGCAAGCCAATCAGGGTCAAGCTGCGGCGGTACCTCTGCCCCAAGCTCGCCCCAACTATCTAGCGATGGTGAATCCTTACCAGCCGCCCCACTCTGCTGGTGAGGAGGATCCAGCAAAACTGGAGGAATGGATCCGGACTTTTGATAAGCTTCTGGGGGCGGTCAAGTGTCCGGAGGGAGAGAGTGTGCACGTCGCTTCGTACTACTTGGGAGGCGAAGCGGACGACTGGTGGCAGGCGACTCAAGCAAAACTGCAAGAAGATGAAGAGCCCTACTCGTGGGCGGAAATAATGGAGTTGCTCAGGGATAGATTCTATCCCTTGAGTACTAAAGCAGCGATGTACAAGGAGTTTCTGTCGCTGAGGCAAGGAAGTCAGACCGTGCAAGAGTACTACACTCGGTTCAAGGAGCTCGTGAGATTCGCACCAAGACTAGTACCCACTGACACGGAGAAAGCTCAAAAATTCGAAATGGGACTAAAGCTGGCGGTGCACGAGGTGATCACAGGGGTACACTACCCTGATCTTCAAGCCGTGTACGACCGCGCTGTGGCAGTGGCGCGAGTACAGCAACTGAAAAGGAGAGTGAGTGGGGAGTCCAGTCGGGGTCCCCAAGACAAGAGGAACAAGGATGCGAGAGGTGAGAACAATGCGGGAAGAGGAACGAGCAACGTAGAGGGTCGAATAGGCCACAACAAACCAACAATGGAAGGAGGTTTAACCAAGAAGAACCGGTACCACCCTGTCCGAGGTGTGGGTGACCCCATCTGACGAGGGGATGCCCTCAACAAGGAGCATGCTTTCGGTGTGGTCGCATGGGCCACGTACGTCGGGAGTGCCGAACAAGAATTGAAAACATAACGAAAAGGGACGACTTGGTCACGGGGCAGGGACAACCTCAAAATCAAAACGGACGAAACGGCAATAATCAGGGGTATCGACCCCCTCAAAACCAATTTAGGCAACCGAATCAGAATTAGAACCAACGTCCTCAACCACAACAGAACCAAAATCAACAGCAAGAACAGCGGCCGAATCCGAATCAGCAAGGCAACCAAGGACGCCCTATGGGAAGGCTCAACGTGGTTAACCAAGCGGACATGCCTGCACAAGGAGAAGTGATGGCAGGTACATTTCATGTCTTGAATACACCCCTTAAAGTTCTATTTGATTCTGGAGCTAGTTGCTCAATCATAGAGTCAAGAATAGTGCCTGAGTTAGATCTACCTAAGTGCGAAATAATTAGCTTAGGAATTCAATTGCCTTCAGGAGAAGTAGTATCTTGCTCTAAACGATATAACGGAATTCATATAGTGATCAAGAACGTAGAATTCTTCGCAAACTTAGTAGAATTTAACTTAAGGGACTTTGACATTATACTTGGGATGGACTGGTTATCCCAATATAAAGCGGTGATCGAATGCCAGAAGCAAAAGATCACCTGTCAAAAAGTAGGGGAAAGAGAGTTATCTTTTACTCCCAGCCGCCTAAGAGGAGCAACAAAATCGTTAGTGCCCTCAAACTAAGTAACTTGATGCGTAAGAGGTATAGATTATATGCGTGCTACGTTCATAACCTTGAGGCGAAAAAGAACAAGGTTGACAGCATTCCAGTGGTAAGAGAATACCCGGACGTGTTTCCAGAAGACGTTCCGGGCATGCCACCTGAGCGAGATCTTGAGTTCACTATAGATCTCATTCCGGGAACCGAGCCTGTCTCAAAAGCTCCATACCGGATGGCACCATTGGAAATGAAGGAGTTAAAGGAACAACTCGAAGAGCTATTAGGAAAAGGATACATAAGACCGAGTACTTCCCCCTGGGGAGCACCAGTTTTATTCGTCAAGAAGAAAAACGGAGGATTGCGTCTTTGCATAGATTATCGGGGACTGAACCAAGTGACGATTAAGAATAAGTACCCATTGCCGAGAATTGAGGATCTATTTGATCACTTGAAGGGAGCTTCGGTATTCTCGAAGATCGACTTGCGATCTGGGTATCACCAATTGAGGATCGCCGAGAAACACATTCCGAAGACGGCGTTTCGAACTCGATATGGCCACTACGAGTTCACAGTGTTATCCTTTGGGTTAACAAATGCTCCAACAATGTTCATGAATCTCATGAACAATGTGTTTAGAGAATTGTTAGATCAGTGCGTCGTAGTGTTCATCGATGACATCCTGATCTACTCGAAGAGCGAGGAGGAGCATGCCCAACACTTACATCAAGTGTTAGGGATCTTGCGGAAGAACCAACTATACGACAAGTTGTCCAAATGCGATTTTTGGTTGAAGGAGGTAGCATTTCTTGGACATATAGTATCCGCTGATGGAGTTTCAGTGGATCCGGCAAAAGTTTCTGCCGTGACCGAATGGGCAGCGCCGACAAGTCCAACGGAAATAAGGAGTTTCCTTGGATTGGCTGGATACTATAGACGTTTCGTGAAGGATTTTTCAAAAATTGCACGACCTCTAACCCAGCTACTGAAGAAAGGAGTCAAATACGAGTGGACCGAAGCGTGTGAAGCTGCGTTTCAAGAGTTGAAGAAATGACTCACAACGACACCCGTATTGACGCTACCATCAGAGAAGGGTGACTTCGAAGTTTACAGCGATGCTTCGAAGAAAGTTTTAGGTTGTGTCTTGATGCAAGACTCAAGGGTCGTTGCATACGCATCACGCCAACTAAAACCTCACGAAGAAAATTACCCGACACACGACCTGGAGTTGGCAGCGGTCGTTTTCGCTCTAAAGATATGGAGACATTATCTTTATGGGCGAAAGTGTCGAATGTTCACCGACCACAAGAGCTTGAAATATATATTCACTCAGAAGGAGTTAAATTTGAGACAGCGAAGGTGGTTGGAACTTATTAAGGACTATGATTTGGAGATATCCTACCACGAAGGGAAGGCGAATGTAGTAGCCGATGCCCTTGATGGGTGATTTTCACTACTCATATTTTACCACAAGCGGATGGTTGTCATCAAGTAATAAAAACCGGTGAATACCGGGTCGAACCCAAGGGAATTTCAGAATATTATTTCATTCCGGAGAATATTTTAATTGTTCTTAAGTTCATTAATATATTTTATATTTTGAAAAAGATTTGTTTAATTCTAATGGTGATTAAATTAAAATAATGACATTAAATTAAAATAAAGCAAATTAAAGTTTTAATTGATAAAAATACTAATGGGAGTTGCTTGTAATATTTAAAAATTGCCATCTTTATTATAAAATAGAAATTGTGTAATAATTTGACATTTCCCAATGTTCTAAAAATCAATCTCTTAAATTTAAATATTTTTATAAAGATTGAAAATATAATAATCTACTAAAATTCCAAATTATGCTTAAACGGACTTCATGGAAGCTGATTAGATTATCTAACATTTAGCAATCATTATTCTAGGCCTAAATTTGAGTCTTTTCCAAGCATACAAATTTTCCTATAGCAATTAATAGGCACTTTTCATTTCCCAAATCATTGTGCACATGCTAGAATCCATTTTTAATGTAATTTATTCCCAATTCCGGTACTAAAATATTAATTCTACTTTTTATCTCCCGATTTAGCAAAGCAGAATTTATGGAATTAGATTCTAACATTCAAGTTATGCTAAACAGTGTAAATAATCTAATAATTATGGTAGAATAATAATAAAACGTGGTAAACTGGATTTAAATAATAATATTAAAATACAGATAAATTAGAATTAATGCCAGCTTACTAAAAATAGGGAATTAAGATTAATCGACCTTTTCAGGTTTTAGCAGATTAATAATTTTGATAGCAGATTTAGCAAAAACACAGAATATCGATTAGTTTAATAGCATCTGACATATAATTCCAATACAGATTCTAACATCATATCAGATTACTCCAATTTGATCGACCAAAAAGCAAACTAACAGCAAAGTATGAATTTCACTTCTACCATTCATGCAGAATAGCGCTCAAACTAGATAATTCATAATCTGACATTTAATCATAATTCCAGATTCCAATAGAAAACATCGACATATTATATTACTTCCATAAAAGATAAATTCGTACTTCAAAGTGATTCTGAACTCCCGTTCTAGAACACTTCTAACACGAACAATACAGAAATCCGTCTACAAATTAAAAACATGATAGCAGATTATTTTTAGAGGCAATTTCAATTCATTACAATGCAAGAAAAAGAAAGGCAACACCTAGAATAGGAAGAACACGCCCAGAACAGCGTCCTTGATGCATTCCTCCGGCATGATTTTGTGTTTCTGGCCTTCTTCTCCCATTAGAATGATGTTTTCAGAGTGTTTCTTTCGATGAATATTAGTCTGGTTCTGTCTGATCTCGAAAAATGAAGAAAAACGGTGTTTAAAACCGAGTTCGGGCGGTTAAGAAACTGCTCAACCGCGACATCGGCGCATAAAATGGCGCTCGGAGAGGGTTTTAGGCGCCACCAAGTAGAACTGGCGCATACGCTGATTTTCCGAATTTTCCACAATGGCGCAAAAAGTGGCGCTGGAGGGGCATTTTATGCGCCGCCAAGAAGCACTGGCGCATTCTGACAATTTTCTCAAATTTGACAATCGGCGCAAAAAGTGGCGCATAAAGGTGGTTTTAGGCGCCACCAAGGAGGACTGGCGCATCCTGAAGCTTTTCCATCCGAAATTTCTCCAAGTGTTGAAATGGCGCATAAAATGGCGCTGGAGAGCATTTTTATGCGCCGCCATGCTGAAGTGGCGCATTCTGGAGCCTTCCAGTGTTGAAAATTCCGAATTTTGCATCCTTTGACCTCCGAACATCTTCTTTCTTCATTTTTTAATGCCTGAAACATCATTGCAATGTCTTAGAATTGCCAAAGTCTTATTACAAAGCATAAAACAAGGTAAATTGAGCTCAAATAAGCTCAATTTAATCAGTCTTATTAATATTTACACATCACATGAAATGTACACTAAAAAGCAATAAAATAGGATCTCATACATGCAATTTAGGTTCTTTTTATCATAATTTAAGCTTATTTAAATGTGGTTTCTCAGGGTGCATCAACATCCTCACACTTAAATATTGCTCGTCCCTTGAGCAATGAGATCAATTAGCACATCAACTTGCCAATCAAGATAATAAAGATAAAGTCTTTATAGTTCTGCCAAATCATAGATTTCAACAATAAAATGAGATAAGAGGGTTCAAAGTTTAATGTACTAGAACTAGGCAAATTGGTATGCATCAGCTATTAGAACCAGATATCCAAAACATTTACAATACAGAAAACAGATTAATTATACCTAGCACTCAAAATGGGAAAGCGAATAATGTAAATATGCTTTTCTTTTCCAGTCTTTAAATGTGCTCAATCTATGACTAGGTTTCACTATATTCTAGACACTTTGGCTGAGTTGTAGACGGTTGAATTCCAAAAGCTACTCGTGTCACCGAATATGTGCCAGTCATCCAGTCAAGAGTTTATGAAAATTTATTTTAATCACCCTGTTTTTCTTTTTTTTTAATCTTGCATTCTTTAATTTTCTTTTCTTTTTCTTCTTGCAAGATCACTTGTTTTGTTTTGTTTTTCAATACAGGGCTCTTACTCTGACTTTATTTTAATTAAGCATTTAAAAAGACTTAGAACGAGCATATTTGTTTATAAATAATGATAACTCTCCACATTTTAAATAACTAGTCTAATTAATCAAAAAGCTTTCTGCAAGGCAAATAGAATTGTCATCAATAGCTCAAACAACTTGCATATCAATTTGACATAGTCTAGAACTTTAAACTAAGAAACCTAACACTCATTAAATTGTAAAATCGGATTAGAGCAGAACATTTAGACTTATTTGGATTTTCTCCAGATTGGCATTGATGTGATAATCTCTAAATAATAGCACCACTGGGAAAACACAATTTAAATTAAACATAATCAAAGCATCCTAATCATGCATGTACTACTTTATTCCAAACATAATAGAAATTAAAATAGACTAATTAGGCTCTTACCAGCATACTTCATGCAAATTAATAATGTAAAACATGAAAAGATCACACCTGGAGTATGTAGATCCCTAGAATTTCTTTTTACCAACATGGATGTTCCCTTTTTGCTTCTCCTTGGCATATCCTGCTTCTTTATATATTTATATGGTATTCACTTATATAAAAGATAATTGTTAGAACTCATGGCAAATTATAAATTAAAATAATTAAACCTCATCCATAATTTATTTAAATTCAGATTTTATTATTACATTTCAGATTTTCATTTATTTTGTAGGCACATTTGATCAATTAAATAATTATGGACAGATTTAATTAAAATATTAAATTTCATAAATACCAAAAGCAAAATACCACAAATTCTAGCAACTATTACATAAGGGAGCTAATTAAATAAGCAAAATAGCACCAAAATAATTCTAACTATTACAACTTAAACCAAAAAGGGAGCAATCCTAACTAATCAAGAATCTAGATTTCTAAGGATCCATCCGAATCACCTACTTCATCTTCCCTAGGAACATCATCATCCTCTGTAGAGCTCGAACTAGTAGTAGGAGGAATATAGCGATCACCTAGACTCTCAGTCATGAAAAATTCAAGTCTATGAGAAAGTTGTGAAATTTGTGCTCGTGTACTATCTTCCTTCCTCTTCATCTCCTCTCTAAGCTGATGAATCTCATAGGTCATCCTATTGATTGCGATCTCTGCAGGCTCGACCTTAGTACCAGATGTACTAGGTCTATCAGGATGACAAGTGGGTGTCCCACGGGATGTGGTAGGGTAGCCAAGCTCTGCACATCTTACCCCAGGCTTGTGATAGAAATTCTTGAAAGAGATAGGGGGCTTCGGCTTCACATCATGAGCATAGGCAGCCATATTCACTCCAGCTCTTTCACAAAGTGTCCAAATCAGTGCAGGAAATCCCAGCACAATCCGAGCATTATCAGACGCCATTTTGTCCAGCTCATATGCTATCAGCTCCCCAATATCAATAGGTAGCCCGTTCTTCACACAATACACAAAATAAAGATCCTCTGCATTTGGTTGTGAAGTGTGTGAAGTAGGAAATACCTTATGCTTGTATAGCAGGTAGATCTGGTAGAGCGGTGCAGCCATTAAAGTAGCTACAACATTCGCTTTCTTCTCTCCAATGTAGGCCACCCTCTTTTGAGTTTCAAACATCTCTTTCAAAATTCTTTTCTCCAATTCGGGTCCTCCTTCCTCATCATAAACAGGATCATGGAAGTGCATCTTCTTCGTAGCTGGGCAAGAAACATCCACAGTACCATAAAGTTCATTGATCACTGCAGGACCATATGGCACAGGCACTCCTCTAATCCATGAAGTGTAGTGATCATACTGAGCATTGCACAGAAACTGTCTGGTAAGCTCCCAGGAATAAACTCCTTCCGGATGCGCAGCAAATTTCATCCATCCTCGACTCATGAGAGCATCATGAACCGAGAATCTCTCCATGTCAGCTTCAGTAAACCCTTTGTCTGCAAAAATCCATCTATCCGCCATATTCTGATAATAGGAATACGCAGTTTGATTGATGAAAATGGCCGGATTGAAAACATCTCCTGTTAATTCCTCCAGAGGAGTAGTATCGTTCTTTCTATTGTGACTCTTCCTCTTGGTTTTAGGTTCACGAGGAATTTCTGGTGAAATTTCCTCCGGGGATTCAGCGACATCTTCTTGCTGTGGATCATCCTCCGTTGGTTGAGCAGAATTGAAGGAAGCATCTTCACCATTATACGAGTCGGGAGCTACCAGATTGTTTACAAATTCATCTTCAGCTCCCACAGCAGCCGGCTCCGGAATGGGTTCATTAATTTCTGGTGTCTGTGATGGAGCAGGCTCTGTGGTTTTCAATTTCTTTCCACCCTTGTTTCTTGGGTTATTCTTTCTCTTTGGTCTCATGGTGGCAGAATTCTATGAAGAAAGGATTGGGATTGGAAAGCTAATTAAACTGGAAGAAGAGAAAAATTGACAAATTTGGGATTGAGGATGTGACCGATCGGTCATGCCTCTTTTTAAAGAGGTGAAATCCTGATTTTGTTGAGATATGGCGGGATTGATTTAATCTAGATCCAAATATACACTAAACATATGATTTGGAGTGAGTATAATGCTATTTAGGATCCCAAAAATCGAATAGATGTGATTTGGATTTACTGGATTCGCGAATTTTTGACAGATTTGCGTCGATGGCGCAAAAAGTGGCGCATAAGGTCACTTTCATGCGCCACCAAGCACAACTGGCGCATTTTAAAAATAATAAAAATTTTAAAAATTAAAATGGCGCAAAAATTGGCGCTGAAAGGGGGTTTTATGCGCCACACAGAAGGAGTGGCGCATCCTGAAGCCAACTTGGAAAAACTCTAACTCAGTGGCGCAAAAAGTGGCGCAGAAAGGCATATTTATGCGCCACCAAGCTTGAGTGGCGCATTTTTGAAAAACTTAGAAAAATTTCTAAGTCTTTTGGCGCATAAAATGGCGCTCAAGGGTGTTTTTAGGCGCCACTATGCCTAAATGGCGCATTCTGTGTCAATTCGAGCAGAATGTGTTTTTCCTAAGTTCTTCCCCATGATGTCCAAAATCTCCAAATCGCTCAACAATACCAATTTCACTTCATTTACACCTCAATCTAGTTCAAATAAACTTCATTGATCTTTTAACCAGTTCGAATCACTCAATTAAGCATGTTATTGGTAAGAACTACTTTATTGAATTAAAAAAACAACTAAAAACCTTAAAATTCATTTAAACTCCATCTACTACTCTATAAAATTACAAGAACATAGATAACAGGAATAACAAGTCTAAAATAGCAGAAATACTAAAATAAAATAGAGTTAGGACAATTACAACCCAAATGTAAATACTAAAATGTAGCAAAATAAACTCAGAAGCACAATAGAGTCGAATACATAGGCCTATCAATACATGTCATCTATAATAATCATAAGCCTATCTATCGCTCATCCCTCTCAGTCAGTCGGAGTCCTCAGAATCATCATCATCGTTGTCACCCACTTCTTCAGACCCATCTCCAGCATCAGCATCCTCAGCATCCTCATCGCTACCATCGCTACCATCGCCAGATCCCACGTAGTCCTCATCATCATCGTCCTCAGAAGGTGTCTGAGGAGCGACATACCGCTGTCCTAAGCTCTGGGACATAAAATACTCAAGTCTGGCTGCATGATACGCTTGGGCTCGGGCATTCTTTTCAATCTGATCGCTCAAGAAGTTTTGTCTCTGAGCTACCAACCTCATTCGTTCATCCATAGTGTTCATCCAGTTTTGCTGGTTGGTCATCATCGTCTGCTGATCAAGCCTCAATGCCCTGGCCCAATCCGGCTCTCCTGGATACTGCTGATGTGACTGCTGCGACTGCTGTGGCTGAGCTCTGCCACGTCCTCTACCTCGACCTCTACCACCTCGTGTACCACGGGTGGACTGTGAAGGAGCCTCAGAATGCTCCTGGCTAGCATGTGAAGGTGCAGGTGGCGGTGACTGCCTGGGTAACTCCCTCGGTAGTGTCATGGGCTTGCATCTAATCCCAGGCAGCTTGAAGTTTCTCTTCCCAAAGGGAATAGGGGGCCTCATCCTCCAGTCTCTGTCAAACCGCCCCATATCCACCCCTGCCTGTGCACACAGCTGCCATATCAAGCTGGGAAACATGAGAGCAGATCTCTTAGACACCCCTGGTGTCTGTCTCAACTCTAATGCAATAAGCTCTCCCATGTTAACCGGGCTCCCCACCTTGATGCAATATGGGACGTACATATCCACAGCAGTAGGTCCAGAGGTGTGAGTCGAAGGACTCAGTCTAGATCTGTAGAACATGAGCAGCTGATACATGGGTGCATCCATATCAGGCCCATGTAACCTACTCATGTCATCGTCATCATAAGTGAGGACATCCTCCTGACCCTCAAACATAGACATCAAGACCAGCTTCTTGATCTCCTCCCTATCATCAGCCCTAATAACTGGCTCCCAAAAATCCCTGCCGTAAGGCACATCCACTACTCCGAAAAACTGGTTGATATGCTGAGGAGTGATGGGTACTCTAACCCCGAAAATCCACGAATCCTCCTCCTCAGCGTTGGCTAGAAACAGTCTAGTCAACTCCCATGAATATGTCCCGGCTGGATGTCTAACAAATCTCTCCCAACCTCTGGATCTGATAGCATCGCGGAGTAGGGGGTGCTGTAGATCTCTGTCTGAAAATCCTCTATCGGCAATGATTCTCTTCTTGTGGAACCTCTTGTATAATTCATAGGCTCTGGCGCTCCGAAACACAGTGGCATCAAATATGCCTGGACTGACATAACGCAACTCGGGGACATAGGTTCTCGGATCCTGCTTTTTCGGTCCTCCCCTCTCCTCCTGCTCCTCCTGATCAACCTCCTCCTCATCTTCCTCTCCTCCTAGAGCCTCAGGGACAGGCTCCTGTATAACTAATGCCGCAGATCTCCCCCTCCTAGGTCGAGAGGAAGTAGAAGTAGTAGCGGGTGCCTTCCCCCGAGAGGCTCTAGTGGGGGCCTGTGAATGGTCTGATGCCTCAGGCTGAGGCTGATCGGGCTGGTCAATCTGATCAGGCTGATTGACCTCCTGATGGTCATCAGCGGGCACTGTAGTGTGTCTAGAAGAAGCACCGCTCTTGGACTTACTCCTCCTAAAATAGGAGAGAAGTCCCTTGGACTTAGAGGCACCTCCTGATCCTTGGGGCTGATCCATCTGTGTCGAATTTTTAGTGCGGAGTCTGCGATTTTCAAAAACATGCTCATCAGGAATAGGAGTAGGAACGCTATCCGGTGACTGTGGATCATAAATCCCCAATCTCCCCTCGGGCATCGGTATATACCTATAACCCGATTTCTTAGGGAGATTTGGAGGATTATACATTATATTGGCACCTGATTGTACAAAAATGATGGGTTAGTATCATATATATGCATTGCCTCCCATCCTCACACTTAAGTTTAAACCAAAGGTTTAACTTAAGTGTTAAGTATAAAGCAAACATATACATCAACCTAGAATGTGGGATTTATATGACTCAATGACCAAAATGTTGCATTTTAAGGTTCATAAATCCTAAACTTTGTTTAAAGAAATAATCCATTTTATCCCAAAGTTTAGAACTCACATTTAGGACAACTTTTTTAATAAGAACTCTCATTTTATTAAATTTCCAGATTTAATAAATAAAATAACCTAACTTAATAAACTAGTTTATCCTAAATGGTTTAAATTAATATTTAAATCCATTCCAATTTATTTGTAGGATAAATTAAACTATTTAAATTAACTAAATTACAAATAAGAGAGTTTTTATCAAAACATGGTTTAATTACTCACATTATGAAAAACATGGAATTCTTGACATAAAAATGAGCTTATAATTTCAATATAACTAAAATGACATATTCTAGTGATGTTTTATTCATTTAATTATAACAAAATGCCATTTTAATTAATTTAAAGCCATTTTTCAGATTTTCAAATTATAAAAATTTCAAATTTTTAATGTTAATCCAAAAATTCCACAATATGCAAGAATTACATGTTCCACAACACTTGTTCATGTTCAAACTAAGGTTTAGACAATCAAAATCAAATTTTATCCCACATTCTACAAAAACCCAAAATTCAAGTAACAATACCAATACCAAAATTAATGCATTCCAAAGCACTAAATTATGATAACAATTGAATTAGGATAGCCATTCTTACCTAGATTGAAGGATTTGAACACTTTGAAGAGGAATCCCCAAAATTGGAAAACTAGGGTTCTTGAACCCTAATTTGATTGAACAAGAAAAAATTGGGGATTTTGGAATGAGAATTGACAATGTAGGTAAGAATTAATAGGAAGAAACAAGAATTGGAAGAATTCTTACCGGAGTGGCGCAAGTGTGTCGCTTGGGAGAAAGAAGAATGGCGCTCGGTGGTCTCTTGGGAGAGAAAATGGGAGTCTCGGTTGAATGGAGGAAGAAAAGAAGGAATTGGGGATTAAAATCCCGATCCTGAACCGGGTTCAGGATCCTGACCCGCCGGGTCATGCGCCAAAATGGCGCTTGGAGGTGCATTTCGGCGCCACTTAGTACAAGTGGCGCCTATGCTTTTTTCTGAAAAATTCCAACTGCGAAAATGGCGCATCCAACGGCGCTTGGGAGTACTTTTATGCGCCACTCAGTATAAGTGGCGCATAACCTGACTTCAAAATTTTTCAGGATCAACAATGGCGCATAAGGTGGCGCTGGAGGGCAGTTTTGGGCGCCACTCAGTATAAGTGGCGCATAAACTGACCAAATTTTTCACAGGTTGAAATTTGGCGCATATTATGGCGCCTGAGCTCGATTTTGGGCGCCACCAAGAAGGTGTGGCGCCTGAACTGAGTCCGTGACACTCGAATTTTAGCTCAAACTCAACCAAAATGATAGTCAATACACTCCCTAAGGTTAGCAAGTCAGATTTAGCATATGTAACCTCCCTAAATCCTCCCGGATCATGATTTTCCTCAATTAAATGAACTAGTCCATATAGATCCTCCTACTTAACTCATCACCGAGTCAAAAATGCACAATTCAAAATCAATTCTCCAAGCACATACAAGTCTATCATTTCTCCACATTTTGCTACTAATTCTAATTCACATGTAATGTCCTACCCAGTTTATTAAAACACATGCAATCAACATAGCATAAAATTCAAACAACATAATTAAACTACGAGCACATTTAAACTAGATTAGAACAAAAATAGTAAAACATATAAAAACACGTAAACAATAAAATGCTAAATATTTTTGTCTTTTTCTTCATTTTATAATTTTTTATGGGTTTTCATAATTAACAAATAAGACTAAACATAAGTAAAAATGCAAAGCAATTACTTCAATAAACAAATTTAAATAACCAAAGGCTTAACATTAATTTGTTCAATGAATTTTACTTCATCTCCAAAATAATGTTTAAGTCTTTGACCATTTACAGTGAATTCCCTTTCATCATCAGCTTTTAAAACTACTGCACCATTGTTCAACACTTTAACAATCCTAAAAGGCCCTGACCACTTCGTTTTCAATTTTCCAGGAAACACTTTAAATCTAGAATTATATAAAAGCACTAATTGACCCGCTTCAAACACCTTAGGCCTAAGCATTTTATCATGATAAAGCTTTGTTCTTTCTTTATAAATTAGAGCATTATCATAAGCATGACGTCTCATTTCTTCTAACTCATTAAGATCTACCTTTCTTTTCTCTTGAGCTTCCTTAAATTCGAAATTTAATTTCTTCATAGCCCAAAGCGACTTAAACTCAAGTTCAAAAGGCAAGTGACAAGCTTTACCATAAACCAATTTAAACGGGGTCATCCCTATGGGTGTTTTAAAAGCTGTTCTATAAGCCCATAATGCTTCGTCTAACTTAAAAGCCCATTCTTTCCTAGATTTTCCTACAGTAGCTTCCAAAATCTTTTTAATCTCGCGATTAGTGACTTCTACTTGTCCATTGGCTTGAGGATGATAGGGTGTTGTTATCCTATGATGAACATGAAATCTAGATAACAGTTGATTAACAGCCCTATTGACAAAATGAGATCCACCATCACTAATGATTGCTTTAGGCACACCAAAACGGGTAAAAATTTGCTTTTTCAAAAATTTAATTACTTGTTTAGCATCATTCAACGCACATGCTTCAGCTTCTACCCATTTTGACACATACTCTACAGCAACTAGAACATATAATTTCCCATTAGATGGTGGAAATGGACCCATGAAGTCAATCCCCCACAAATCAAACAACTCAACAGGCATAATTCCTTTTAAAGGCATTTCATCTCTTTTAGTGATATTACCGGCCCTTTGACATACGTCACATTTTTGCACAAATGATCTAGCATCCCTATAAATATTAGGCCAAAATAAACCACCTTCAAGTACCTTGTGAGCTGTCCTATTCGGTCCAACATGTCCTCCTCCAAGTCCTTCATGGCATGCTTTTAAAACTTTCTCAAAGTCCTCATCCGGGATGCATCTCCTTATAATCTGGTCTGCACACAGTCTAAACAAATAAGGCTCATCCCAAATAAAATACTTAGCATCAGTTTTAAATTTTTGCTTTTGACTATGCCATTTTAAATGATCAGGAATTACACCACATGCCAAATAATTTACAAAATCAGCAAACCAAGGATCAGAGGAAGTATTATCAATTAAATACAAATTTTCATCAGGAAATGCATCATTTATTAATTTTTCTTCCCCTTTTTCATGCTCTAATCTCGACAAGTGATCAGCTACAGGATTTTCTTCACCTTTTCTATCTTTAATTTCTAAGTCAAATTCCTGTAACAATAATACCCATCGAATCAACCGAGGCTTAGCATCTTTCTTTGTAAACAAATATTTAATTGCAGCATGATCAGTGTAAACTACAGTTTTAGAACCAATCAGATAAGGCCTAAACTTCTCACATGCATACACAACAGACAATAATTCTTTTTCAGTGGTAGCATAATTTCTTTGTGCAGAATTTAAAGCCTGACTAGCATAATAAATAACATGAAGTTTCTTATCCTTCCGTTGACCCAGTACTGCACCAACAGCAGAGTCACTAGCGTCGCTCATGATCTCAAATGGCAGGCTCCAGTCGGGTGGCTGAATAATTGGTGCAGTTATCAGTGCTTCCTTGATCCTATTGAACGCCTCAACACATTCATCAGAAAAGTTAAACTCCACATCTTTGCACAACAATTTAAACAGGGGCAATCCAATTTTTGAAAAATCCTTTATAAATCTCCTATAAAATCCAGCATGTCCCAGAAAACTTCTCAAAGTTTTTAAGTTAGTAGGAGGTGGAATTTTAGCAATTACTTCTACTTTAGCCCTATCAACTTCAATGCCATTTTTAGAAATTCTATGTCCTAAGACAATTCCTTCATTAACCATAAAATGACATTTTTCCCAATTAAGAACTAAATTTGATTCTTCACATCTAATCAGAACCTTTTCCAGATTAACTAAACATTTTTCAAAATCAGACCCGAATACAGAAAAATCATCCATAAATACCTCAATGCATGTCTCAATTAAATCAGAAAATATAGACATCATGCATCTCTGAAATGTAGCTGGAGCATTACACAGACCAAATGGCATTCTCCTATATGCAAATGTACCGTAAGGACATGTAAAAGTCGTTTTATCTTGATCCTCAGGTGCAATTGGAACTTGATTATAACCAGAATAGCCATCTAAAAAGCAATAAAATTCATGACCAGCTAAACGCTCTAGCATTTGATCAATAAAAGGCAATGGAAAATGATCTTTCCTAGTTTTATCATTCAATCTCCTATAATCAATGCAAACACGCCATCCAGTAGTAGGTCTAGTAGGTACTAATTCCCCATTTTCATTTCTAATAACAGTCATACCTCCCTTTTTAGGCACTACTTGTACTGGACTAACCCACTGACTATCAGAAATAGGATAGATAATACCTGCATCGAGTAGTTTAATCACCTCTGCTCTTACAGCTTCTTGTAGATGTGGATTCAATCTCCTTTGGGGCTGTCTAACCGGCTTGTCGTCCTCCTCCATGTAAATCCGATGTGTGCACAATGCTGGACTCAGTCCCTTGATATCAGCTATTGTCCAACCTATTGCTCTAACATGCTTACTCAACACTTGGGTTAATGCATTTAATTGATCATCATTTAATTTATTACTTGCAATAACAGGTAAAGTGTCATTCTCACCAAGAAAAACATACCTCAAGTGTGATGGCAGCTCCTTCAATGTCAACGTAGGTGGCTTTTCAACAGATGGAACTAATTTGGATTCTTCAATTGCACATGTTACTTGCACAGGTAATCCTCCCTCACACTTACTTTCAGCTAAGACTTCACAACTCTCCACTAACTGCTCAAATTTCCTATAGGGATCGTGTCTAGCCAAGAACTCTCTCTCAATCACCTCATCCTCCTGATAGATGGCTGTGACTCTATTACACGGGTAGGTGTCAGAACTAGCGTGTTGTGTTTTAGTTGTCTTAGAAATGTCAAACGACACTTGTTCATTACCTACTTTAAGTGTAATTTTACCATCATCCATGTCTACCATAGCCCTACCAGTTTGAAGAAATGGTCTACCTAAAATCAGAGGGATATCAATGTCCTTTTCCATATCAAGAACAACAAAATCAACAGGGAAAATGAAGCTCTCTACTTGAACAGGAACATCTTCTACAATGCCTAAAGGAGTCCTAATGGATCTATCAGCAAGCTGTAGCTGCATCCTAGTAGGCTTCACAACTCCTACTCCTAGTTCTCTAAAGACATGTAGAGGCATCAGATTAATACTAGACCCGAGATCACACAAAGCTTTGTTGAACTCTTTAGTGCCAATAATGCACGGAATAGTATAACTCCCAGGATCTTTTTGTTTAACAGGTTGCCTTCTTTGTAAGATTGCGCTGCATTCCCCTGTCAGTGTCACTTTCTCTTCATCATCAACACTCCTCTTTTTTGATAGAATTTCTTTTAAAAACTTAGCATAGACGGGCATTTGTGCTATAGCATCAGAGAAAGGAATATCAATTCTTAAATTCTTAAAGACTTCTAAAAATTTAGCATAATCTTTATCTTCCTTAGCCTTTTTAAGACGCTGTGGGTAAGGGATAGGTGGCTGATATGACTTGACTGGAACGGTAGGCTTTCCCTTATCCTTACTCCTATCAACACTAACTCTCTCACTCTCCTTAGGCTCCTCAGAATCCTTCTGCTGACTTTCTTTCTCTGCATCCTCACCTTGATCGTCTACAGTATCAGCTGAAACCTCTGGATCATCTAAGGTAGGGTAAGGATTAGGTAATTCCTTTTTATTCCTTAAAGTGATTGCTTTACATTGCTCTTTTGGATTAGGATCAGGCATGCTTGGTAGTGTTCCTTGCTGTCTATTTGAAGTGTCCCTAGCAATTTGACCAACTTGTACTTCTAGATTTCTCATTGAGGCTTGCATTTGCTGAATTGTTTGTTGTTGAGACACGATTGTGTTCATTAACTCTTTTAAATTAACTTCATCACTTACCTGATTTTGTTGCAGCTGTTGTTGAGGTTGAAAGTTCCTAGGTTGTTGGTTAGGGTAGAAGGGCTGATTTTGATTTCTGTTTTGATTAAAGTTTTGATTCTGATTTTGATTTTGGTTTTGAAAGTTTTGATTTTGATTCGGGTAATTTTGATTTTGGTTTTGTGGATAAGATTGACGGTTGTTTTGTGGATAAGTGTTTTGTTGGAATTGAGAGTTTTGATTAGGGTAGAAATTTTGGTTTTGAGGTCGGTTTTGGTTGTAATTCTGCTGCCTATTTCCCATGTAGTTCACATCTTCTACTTGCTCCTCAGTGCTCTCACACTGCATAGTCTCTTGAAGTCCTTGATCAAGCAAGTGACAAGCTGATGACTCGTGAGGTCCATGACAAATACCGCATCTCACAACTTTAGCTTGACCTTTCTTAAGCGTAGAAACTTCCCTCATCAAAGCATCTAACTTAGAATCTATAGCAACTGCCTTTTCTACCTCATAGATTCCCCCTTTTGTTTTATTTCTAGCATTTTTCTTACCAGGAAATTTTTTCATATTAGAAATCTTTTTCTCAATTATTTCTTTAGCTCTAGAAGGTCCTATGGATAGAAAAGAATCTCCAGCCGCTGCGTCCAACAAGTTCCTCCAATGATCAATCAACCCATTGTAGAAGAAATGCATCTGCTGCCAATCTTCAAAGCCATGATTCGGGCATCGTGCCAATAAAGTATTATATCTATCCCATGCTTCAAGCAAAGTTTCACCCTCATCTTGCACAAATTCTTTGATTTTTTCTTGTAATTCAATAACCTTAGATGGTGGGAAGAATTGTTCTAAGAAAGCTTCTAACATTTTATCCCAAGTAGTGACATCCCTTAATTGAAGTGAGTTGTACCAAGTTTTAGCCTTATCTCTAAGTGAAAACGAGAACAATCTCAACTTAATTTCATCACTAGTAACACCATTTATTTTCACTGTATCACAATAGTCTAGAAAGTTCCTTATGTGTTCTACAGCATCATTCGTAGGTGATCCATTATATTGATTAGCTTGAACCATAGTAATTAGTGCAGGCTGAAGGGTAAAGCTTAAAGCATCTACATCAGGCCTAGGAGTTCTATTAAGCAGATTTCCACTAGTTCCTTGTAAGTGTTCTTCAATGGTCATTTCAGCTTGATCATCGTGCTCCAAATCACCACCGTTACCTCCGTTATTACCCTGATTATCATTATCATTCGCTGCCATGTTTAACCTATTGAACTGAGCTACTAATTGATTAGTTAGATTTGTTGAAACTCCAGTCGTTGGAGAATAGTTTTCTTCATCAGAGGATGAATTAATTAAAATTTCCAACTGAGCAGGCCTCCTACGTTTTCCTAATCTAATAGCTCTAAGAGTACGCTCAATTTCAGGATCATAAGCTATTTCTGCTTGCTTGCTTCGCACTGCAAATATTAAATAAAAATAAAATACAATAAGTAATAGTTAAATTAATATTTAACTTAATAGATTTAAATTAATAAACTAAAAACAATTAAAAATTCACAACAAACTCCCCGGCAACGGCGCCAAAAACTTGATGGGTGATTTTCACTACTCATATTTTACCACAAGCGGATGGTTGTCATCAAGTAATAAAAACCGGTGAATACCGGGTCGAACCCAAGGGAATTTCAGAATATTATTTCATTCCGGAGAATATTTTAATTGTTCTTAAGTTCATTAATATATTTTATATTTTGAAAAAGATTTGTTTAATTCTAATGGTGATTAAATTAAAATAATGACATTAAATTAAAATAAAGCAAATTAAAGTTTTAATTGATAAAAATACTAATGGGAGTTGCTTGTAATATTTAAAAATTGCCATCTTTATTATAAAATAGAAATTGTGTAATAATTTGACATTTCCCAATGTTCTAAAAATCAATCTCTTAAATTTAAATATTTTTATAAAGATTGAAAATATAATAATCTACTAAAATTCCAAATTATGCTTAAACGGACTTCATGGAAGCTGATTAGATTATCTAACATTTAGCAATCATTATTCTAGGCCTAAATTTGAGTCTTTTCCAAGCATACAAATTTTCCTATAGCAATTAATAGGCACTTTTCATTTCCCAAATCATTGTGCACATGCTAGAATCCATTTTTAATGTAATTTATTCCCAATTCCGGTACTAAAATATTAATTCTACTTTTTATCTCCCGATTTAGCAAAGCAGAATTTATGGAATTAGATTCTAACATTCAAGTTATGCTAAACAGTGTAAATAATCTAATAATTATGGTAGAATAATAATAAAACGTGGTAAACTGGATTTAAATAATAATATTAAAATACAGATAAATTAGAATTAATGCCAGCTTACTAAAAATAGGGAATTAAGATTAATCGACCTTTTCAGGTTTTAGCAGATTAATAATTTTGATAGCAGATTTAGCAAAAACACAGAATATCGATTAGTTTAATAGCATCTGACATATAATTCCAATACAGATTCTAACATCATATCAGATTACTCCAATTTGATCGACCAAAAAGCAAACTAACAGCAAAGTATGAATTTCACTTCTACCATTCATGCAGAATAGCGCTCAAACTAGATAATTCATAATCTGACATTTAATCATAATTCCAGATTCCAATAGAAAACATCGACATATTATATTACTTCCATAAAAGATAAATTCGTACTTCAAAGTGATTCTGAACTCCCGTTCTAGAACACTTCTAACACGAACAATACAGAAATCCGTCTACAAATTAAAAACATGATAGCAGATTATTTTTAGAGGCAATTTCAATTCATTACAATGCAAGAAAAAGAAAGGCAACACCTAGAATAGGAAGAACACGCCCAGAACAGCGTCCTTGATGCATTCCTCCGGCATGATTTTGTGTTTCTGGCCTTCTTCTCCCATTAGAATGATGTTTTCAGAGTGTTTCTTTCGATGAATATTAGTCTGGTTCTGTCTGATCTCGAAAAATGAAGAAAAACGGTGTTTAAAACCGAGTTCGGGCGGTTAAGAAACTGCTCAACCGCGACATCGGCGCATAAAATGGCGCTCGGAGAGGGTTTTAGGCGCCACCAAGTAGAACTGGCGCATACGCTGATTTTCCGAATTTTCCACAATGGCGCAAAAAGTGGCGCTGGAGGGGCATTTTATGCGCCGCCAAGAAGCACTGGCGCATTCTGACAATTTTCTCAAATTTGACAATCGGCGCAAAAAGTGGCGCATAAAGGTGGTTTTAGGCGCCACCAAGGAGGACTGGCGCATCCTGAAGCTTTTCCATCCGAAATTTCTCCAAGTGTTGAAATGGCGCATAAAATGGCGCTGGAGAGCATTTTTATGCGCCGCCATGCTGAAGTGGCGCATTCTGGAGCCTTCCAGTGTTGAAAATTCCGAATTTTGCATCCTTTGACCTCCGAACATCTTCTTTCTTCATTTTTTAATGCCTGAAACATCATTGCAATGTCTTAGAATTGCCAAAGTCTTATTACAAAGCATAAAACAAGGTAAATTGAGCTCAAATAAGCTCAATTTAATCAGTCTTATTAATATTTACACATCACATGAAATGTACACTAAAAAGCAATAAAATAGGATCTCATACATGCAATTTAGGTTCTTTTTATCATAATTTAAGCTTATTTAAATGTGGTTTCTCAGGGTGCATCAGCCCTAAGCCGGAAAACCCAACACGTGACAAACTAGTTGGTAATTCCGCCGGCATTATACATGGATTTGGCGAGATTAGACGTGGAACTTGTGCATCCGGGCACAGTGAGTGGAGTGATCAACGCCATGATCGTGGAGACTCCGATATTGGACGAGATTAGGCTCGCCCAACCGGGCGATGCAAGATTGGAGAAGATAGAGGGGTACATTGCCGAGGGTAAGGCAGTAGGATTTGCTATCCACGAGGATGGAAGCATTCGCTTCAAAGGGAGATGGTGCGTACCCCAGAAGTGTGCCGAGTTGAAGCAAAGGTTGATGGAAGAAGGACATAACACGCCATATTCCGTGCATCCCGGAGGTGAAGAAGGAAGTAGCAAACTTCGTGGCGAAATGCCTCACCTGCCAAAGGGTTAAGGCAGTGAGACATAAACCCTTAGGGTTGATGCAACCACTAGAGATTCCAAGTTGGAAGTAGGATAACATTTCAATGGACTTTGTCTCGGGATTACCCCGATCACCTAGGGGCATGAACAAGATTTGGGTGATTGTGGATAGGCTAACGAAGACGGCCATATTTATCCCGATGAAGGATACGTGGACTATGGACCAATTGGCTCGAGCCTACGTTGATAATGTGGTACGATGATAATGGCCAAAATTGACCATTATTTTCAATCTATTTCCGTGTCTAAACATGGGCATTTGATCGCATTCCGGTCTTATTTAAATAAGAAAGCAGTTGAATTTGACAGATATATGCAAGTTTGTATAAATAATAAGCTGGTATTGAAAAATACAAAAATATTGTTATTTTATTAAATTTATGTTAAAAAATCCAAAAACATGATAAAAATATTAAAAATCCCACGTTTGATAATTATGGTCTGGTAGTATCTGTTCGGTGGAACACGAGTCCATTAAACGGAACACAAACAAAATAATCAAGTGGAATAAATTTACATATTTATATTACTTTATATTTTAATGTATATATTTATTTTTCTATGTTTAGTTCTATTTCTATTTTATGCTTTAATTAAAAATTAATTGGTCCACTAATCACTTTTAATTTTAATTAATTGCAGGTGATTTGATAATTTGGTCCAAGAGAGTTATTAATCCAATTCCCTAAGCCCACCAATTTCAGTCCAGTCCAATTTAATTTAACAATCCAATCCAATTTAATTAAATCCAGCCCACCAACAAAAATTTGCCCAATACCATTGTCCAGGCCCAACTTAAAGCCCAACTACACAAAAACCAACCCTAACCCTAATTCTCCTACAGCTGCCACCGGCGCCGCCGCCGCCGGCGGCCACCATCCTCCGGCGACCTCCGTCCTCGAGTTTCTAGCACCTCCAACGCATCATTTCCTAGCCACTGCTCTCTCCCCAATCTCCGTCCAGTCGCCGCCGCCCCTTCACCACCACAACCACCATCTCCGGCAACCATCTCAGATTCAACCACCACCAACCCCAAATCCAACAACCCCCATATCACCCTCCAACTCATCCCCAAAATTACTCCGGCGAGCCACCGCCTCTCACCACCGATCATCGTCCCTCATTCTCCATTTCCGTCGACTTCAACGTCCGCCACCATCTCCCTCGTCCCAATCCAGATCTCCAACCATCATCCTCAACCCCAAACTCCGGCCAACACCATTGCCGCCCTCCAGCCTCCAGTTTCCATCACCGCCAGCAGCTCCTCCTTCTCGCCACCACCATCTCCTTCGAAATTCAACAGAGCCGCCGACCAACAGCAGCTCCGTCTCACCGCCGACCACCTCTATCTTCTTCCCTCCACCGAACAGTCCGCCGCCGCTGCCCTCTCACCACCAGCCGCCTGCATCCACCTTGCGCCACCACCATCTACAACCTCCGATCATCGAGCGCCATCGCAGCCGCCGCCCCCTGCACCTTCGAGTCTCCTCGGACAGTCACCTCCACCATTCCGGTCATCCCCAGCTCCAGCCGCTGCCTCAACAGCCCCTCCGGTGTCCTAATCTCCGCCGGCCACCACCGAGCTCCCTGCCATCGACCACCATCGCAACCCCATCTCCGGCCGCCGCTGCCTTCTCTCCAGTCCGGCCATCAGTACTCCGGCAGCAAAGAAAATGGAAGAAGAAAATGGGGGAGAGGATTGAGAATAAAAGAGGATAAAGAGAAGTGAAAGAAAGAAAATGGGAAAGAGGAGAGAGAAGAAATGAAGCAGATGGGAAAGAAAACAAGAAAAGAAGAGATTACGACGCTGAAGAGAGAGACCTACGACGCAAAAGAGGGGAGAGAAAAAGCAGCTACGACGCTAGTGTAGCATCGTAAAAAGGACTGCGTCGTAAGCTCTAAATTGAATTTCCCCATGTGCCAAATGACTCTGGAAGTCCCAGGACCGGAGGTCCCGTAGGAACAAACAAGTTTGGTTTCTTCTTCCTGGACTCCGGCTCCTGTCCTCTCCTACGCAGTTAATGGGTCTAATTGGGCCTAGGGTTTTATTACTCACCTATAAATAGCTGCTTCCAGCTCGTTGAACAGTAGCTCCCAATTTTTTAACAGTGCAGCCATGCTGCTGGGATGCTCCAAAAAAATCAAAAATCAAGATAGTTTAGTTTAATTTTTGCCATGTTATTTTATTTTTGTTAGTTTTAGTTATAGATTGGTTAGTAAATTTCAGTTTGAACCTTTTTAGAGTAGTCATCTCCTCATTTTTTGTAGTTAGCCATGTTTATGTTTTTTTTTTTACAGCTTTTAGTTTGTATTTTTTTTTTGGCTTCAAACACTCAACTAATGGGTCTACTTGAACCATTTTTATTATCTTCATTGTTAATGCAAAGAAAATGTTCCCAAAAATCTGTTATGGATGTTAAATCCACTGTTACTCCACTGTTTTGGGTTTTGTATTGTGGGTCACTTGACCACTTTTTATTTTTTATTTTAGTTAGGTTTTAAATGTTTTATTAGATTTAATAAAATGCACACATACTTGATGTTCATCCTTTTATAGATTTATTAGGATAGGTTTATTTTATTTTAGTCTCTTAGTCTTGTTTTTGTCTTAGTTTAGTTGTCTTTTAATTTTTGTTGTTTTCCTATTTTTTATTTTTATTTTTATTTTTATTCTTATTTCATTTTTAGGATTAATAGAATGGATCTAAAAATTGGATGATATTTATGTGTTTGTGCATATTTAAATTTGAGGAAATTTTGGGAAATTTTTTGCATCTACCACATTCGGAGCACGCATAGTGTCACGATATAATTGGTTAATACCAAACAATGGACCATAAAATCCGAAAAAGGGTCTTGCAATCGCATAGATTGCATCACCCGACCAACACTTATGTTCTGGGGTAGCTACGACGCTAACCACCCTACTACGCTAACCTAGGTTAGCGACGTAGGGGAATGTTTGACGTCGTAGTTGCTTCGAACTTAAGGAAAATTTGTCCTACGACGCTCGACCTACGACGCTATCCTAGGATAGCGTCGTAATTTATGTCTAGGGTCGTAGGACCCCAAAATACTTCATTTTTCACAAAAACCCACCTACGACGCTACACCCACGACGATGTCCTAGGATAGCGTCATAATTTAGTGTATAGAGTCGTAGCATCCCTTCTTTTTCAAAAACCATCTCCCCTTACTACGACGCTAGACCCTACGACGTAAACCATGTTTAACGTCGTAGGACATGCTTAGCGTCGTAGTTCCCCAATTTCTAAACCTCCATGCACGACATCAACACTACGACGCTATCCTAGGATAGCGTCGTAATCATGTGTAGCGTTGTACATAACCCTTTAACTCCAAAATTTTCATCTCTTTTACCAATCCATGACGACGCTAACCTCACGACGCTATCCTAGGATAGCGTCGTAATATCTGTCTAGCGTCGTAATTGGCATCTTCATGCCAAATTTTCCATTTCTCCATTTTTTCTCACTTAATTAATTGAACCTTTATATTAATATTTTGAGGTTGAAATCCAATGATCTCAACCCATGATTAATTTAATATAGAGAACTTTGTTCAATTTCCATTAAAAGATTTTTCTAAAAAATTAAACTCTAATGATCTAAGTATATACTCCGGACTGTAATTAATTAATTATGGAATGAGTTATTATTTAGACATAATGAGTAAATATGGATCAATTTCCATATCCTTGCATCAGAAACCAATGTCTCTCATACAAGATGACCCAAAAATATTTTCTTTTATTTATTTTGTCTTTACCTGTGTTGTGTGAAACGAGTAGTGAAAAATATCATAGAATAATGTTGGCGAACGGTCCCTTCACCGGGAAATGAAGTAGCCCGTAGTCTGTGTATTAATTACTATTTGTCATTTTGCATGGTTTGGATAGTGACTGACGAGGTCAGGCGAACGGTCCTCTCACCAGGAAATGAAGTAGCCACTCAGTCAGTATCTGTCCAAATACAGTTTTATTTTCTTATTTTATTTTCAAACCCAAATCTCAAGTTGTGCTAACGCTAGTTGACATAGGTCAATGTCATCTGGTAATTAAGACAGTAAGAGAGCATGTAGGTTTTCATCCCAATTCACAGACAGTGAGTGGTCTGAATGACAGCGACCACTGTCATTTTGATCAGTTTACTATCTAAAATCATTCCACCCAAATGAGAGGGAAATTGGACAGCAGATGTTTGCAGTCCACCCAATCATTTTGCCATCTTTTTAGCCAAAAATAAATTCTTCTTACCTCAGGCTATGTCATCTTTGTGTAACTTCTGTCTAACCCGCCTTATATTTTGGGTTAATTTGATTTTACACTTCCTTATAAATTTATGCATGATAATATTATGTAACTATTGTGGTCAAATTATTTTGGGATCCTTCCCTTGGACATAAAAGTCTAGATTTTAATCAGATGTCTATATTAAATTTCCAACAAAAATTCATTTATAAAATCCGGATCTAAGTAAAGGATAAATTCCACAGTTATGACTAATTCACATTCTACCGGGGGTTAATTTTGGGAAATTAGAAGCAGAGTCAGCGATTAGGTCTCACCTAGACTGAAAGGACCTGTGTTTTAATTGAGAGTCTAGTACCTGTTTAGGGAATGATTTTCAAAGATTTATTATTTTCCAAAATTGCTATGTGTTGGGAATTTAGTCTTAACTGTCACACCGAGATGGGATCCACTTGGATTCAAATACAGTGTGACAGGTAATTCTGGAGGAACAGTGCGTAGGCCTTGGTTATTTTCTAAAATAGGGTTGAGTTCCTTTCAACTGCTATCCACTTCTGCCAAAGCCTATTTTTGAGTCCTGAGTGAGTGCATCCGGAACGAACTAATCTATTAGTCCGTTTCATTAGTTTGTATCTCATAATCACCCGGAAGGGCGTGAACACTGCGAGCGGTTCACCGAGACTCGGGAATTCTTGATCCACGTCTGGTCATCCTGACTGGGGGCTTTCTTTTACTACCAGTACGAAGCTTTTGAAACTTCCAAGTGATAGGATTTTAAATGCTTTCTTTACTGCTTTCTTTTAAAACGCTTTTATAGAGGTTACTCGGATGCGTCGCTAGATCTTCTAACTGCTACTAGGACTGAGAGTTAAGGGATAGTTCAGGCTTATTTTTAGACTTTGGGTGTGACATAGGGGAATGATAGTGGTACTTGACACTTCAATAAATGATTTGTCAGGTGTTGCTTGTCCACCACAGATAAGTAACATGCTTCTACATGGCCATGTGAGGGCAGTTGTGAGTTTGTGGTATCTTAGATTTTGTTGTCTTAAGAGCATGTAAACTCTTACTGTAAGTACCTGTCTGTTAAAATGGAACATGGTACAGAGAGCATGAGAGCTAGCTAACTGATGGATTATCCCAAACAAAGATCTGTGTATAAAAAATGGAAGTTTAATTGTGTCTCATCTGAATCTTGTCCAATTTTTATTATTTTCTTCATGTCCCTTCTGTCTCATTTTAAATTTGCTTTCTTAGAATAATTTTAACCGCTTTCTTAGAATAATTTTATTGCTTTCTTAGATTAAATTTAATCCGCTTTCTAGAATAATTTTATCTGCTTTATTTTATTGCTTTCATAGCTTAGAATTAAATTATGTTAAGTAGTTGATAATCAAACACAAACTTGAATCGAGTAACCGAGTGGAAAATCTTATAAAATGACGTGGGCCCTGCTTCCATCGCACATCCTCCAGTGAACGATCCGGTACTTACTATAAATACTGCAATTTTTTACTCCGTGCGCTTTCGGGGGCACAGTTTCTTAACACGAGTAAATAAAAACGTGACAAAACCTATAAATATATCCCTAATCCCAACTCCATCTTCATAAATTGGTTTCACTAAATAAAATTGAAAACCGGGATTATTATTTTTCAGAAAATACTCATATAGTGGAAAATTGTCAAAAGTTTCATGGCCGGGGTTTCTCATCGCGCCATTTGAAATCAAAGATTCCCATATGAGTAATAAAAAGTGAAATATATCCTTAAACCCCTTCCAATGAATCATAACTCTTTTCATTTAATAAATTTAAACTTGATATTTTATAAAATACTCGTGTTAATGAAACTTGTCAAAAGTTTCATATGACGACATGGAGTACCTCATGACATCATTTCCGACAGAGACAGTAAATTTGTCTCTCATTTTTGGACGGAGTTACAAAAAGCTCTCGGTACTCAAATCGAAATGAGCACCGCATTCCACCCAATGACGGATTGACAAACCGAGAGAACGATCTAAACACTAGAAGACATGCTGAGAGCATGTGTGTTGGAATTTAAGGAAAATTGGGAAGCTCATTTACCCTTAATTGAGTTTTCCTATAACAATAGCTACCATGCTAGCATCGGCATGGCACCTTTCGAGGCGTTGTATAGACGAAAGTTCCGAAGCCCGTTGAGTTGGGAAGAAAACGATAAGTCGGTGGTAGTCGGACCACAACTTGTCGAAGAAATGGCTCAAAAAATAAAGGTGATTCAAGGGAAAATGAAAGCCGCTCAAGACCGTCAGAAGGGTTATGCTGACGTGAGACGACGAGATCTAGAATTTCAAGTGGGAGATAGGGTCATGCTAAAGATATCACCCATGAAGAGGGTGATGCGCTTTGGCAAGCGAGGAAAGTTGAGTCCTCGATACATAGGAACTTATGAAATTCTAGAACGAATCAGAAATTTGGCCTACCGACTGGCTTTACCGCCACAATTAGACCGAGTTCATAATGTCTTCCATGTTTCACAACTAAAGAAATATGTGCCAGACCCGACACATGTACTTCAATCGGAAGTGATCGAACTCGATGACTATCTGACTTACGAAGAAGTCCCAGTGCGAATTCTAGACGTTAAGGAGCGAGTAACGAGGAATAAAACCATCAAGATGGTAAAGGTTCTTTGTTCGAACCACGAGAGTGAAACAGCGACTTGGGAATTAGAATCCGACATGAGAGAGCGATACCCGACACTGTTCCAAACCGACGAAGACACAGTTATGGGGACATAACTGTAATCTTAAGGGGGAGAGGATGTCATACCCTTTTTTTTCGTGTTTTCGTGCATCTTTTGTAAACAAACAAACAAATTCAAATTGTTTTGAACTACGTTATGGCTTGATCCCTTCACCGGGTACGTAGGCAGCTTAGAAGTTTTAATTCTAAGTTCAGTCACAAATTAATAAAACAAACAAAACGTCCTTAGTATAAGAAAAGCCGAAACACAACTTCGAGGACGAAGTTGATTCTTAAGCAGGGTAGACTGTAATACCCGAGAATTTTGCAACATAAAACAAATAATTAAATAAATAAATAATAAATAAATACACTAAATAAATAAAGAGAAAAAAAGAAATGAGAAATGAAGTCTAATCTAAAAAGGGAATTAATGTTTCAATACTCAAGACAATTTAATCGAATAAATTGTGCACCGAAACCCGACACCAATGAACTCGAGAATTCGAGTCCAAACATACATTTAACCCGAATAAAAATTTAGATAGGAAGTAGGAACCCGAAGATACCCCGGAAATCCGAGTCCGGGAACATAGAAAGATGGAAGTCCGAAAGAAATGAGGAAAAACACGACGGATTGCACGACCCGTCCGGACCGCAGTCCAAGCGGCAGCCGCGCGGTGGCCGCGCAGTCATTGGCTAAATAGTGCGCCACGGCCGCGCCAGCGAGCAGAATCACCCAATGCGAGATTCACTCGCCCGAATCCGGATTTTCCAACTTCGGTTGTATTCCTTTCGGCTCAAGACTCACCAAGGCCGACCTTGGACGTCCTTAGGTCGTGCCTATCTATAAATAAGACCTCTTGTCAGCCCCGAACACTTTTCAAAACCCTACAACTCTCTACACGTTCGAAAACCCTAATTCCGGAGTCGTCGGAGGCACGAAACCAAGGCGAGGACTGTTTGGACGAAAATTGGAAGATCTCCAACGTTGTGGTAAGTTCTGATCCGAACCTTGTTCCATATACGATTCGAAAACGAATCCTAACTTCGTCTTTTTCTTCTCTACGCCCCGAATCTGATCTAGAACGAAGAACCCGACGAACCGAGGAGATAAACGGTGGACTGGAAGCCACGCCTTCGAAATCGACATTCCCGGACGACTGAAAATCTGTAAGTTAATACTTACATGATTTTTGGAGTAATTAAAACACTTTAATCTAAAAGCTTAACCAAGAATTCGAAAATCTGTCAACACGAAATCTTTACCGGCGCAGTGTTTTTGCATGATTTTTCCGAACCCTTAAAAATCTTCAAACGAGAAAACTTAAAACAAAAAAAACGTTTCTAAGGCTTAGATCTATCTCCTGTAAAAAGTTCAAAATTTTGCGTGATGAATTGGTATCTGAAATCGACCCGGAACCGGACTGTTTAAAATTGAATCTTGAATTTCTTGACAGAACTTAGGTCAGAACTTGTAGGCGTTTTTGACATAGGTTCTATGCGGATTCAGATCTTTAGCCGAACATGAAAGTTGTAGATAATTGTATTAGAAAGATCTCTGTTAAATTTCATCAAATTTGGAGTTCATTTGCTATAATAGATCTTGAAATTTTGAAACTGCTGTACAGGAAATTCGGACAGATTATTACTCTGTTAAAAATTGATATTTTTCTATTACTTCCGTATCTCGGATCGAAAAACTTAAAACATAAAACTTGTTCATCTCTGTGTTTTCGAGTCACTGGTAAAATTTTGAAATTTTCGGACTTAAATCTGATTTTTAATGAATTTTAGAGTAAACAGTGGTTTACCGAAGTTAAATCTTGATATCTTGTTGAAACGGTGAAATTAGCCTTTATGGTTAAAACGAGTCGAAATATCTTATTAAATAAATTAAGTGAAACCAGAATTTTAGAAATAAATCCCCTTACAAACTTGATCAATTAAAATTAGGGGTGAGTGCTCTGCAGGGTGCCCCCTAACTATTCACTTCGTGCCTTTATGGACGATGGTGACCCCGCGCGAAAATTACATTGCCAAAACGGCATGAGAAAAGGGCCTACACTCTCGAGAATATCCACATGGGTTTCCCGAGGCTCCGGAGTGGTACTGGCTATGGCGGATACGGCTGCGGCCGCCGGGCTACCGGCTAAATTTGATGAGATTGCATTGCAATCGTGAAATACTCGAAATTATTAAATCTTGGGTGTAAGGGAGAATTAAATTAAATTATTTTATTGTCCATTTAAATTTATTTAAATGCTTTATCTAAATTAATTATGGTCTTTATTTTAAATCAAGTGAAATGTGTTGTTAAATAGAGCCATGAATTAAATTGTGCAATTAGTTAATTAGTCGAATTAAATTAATTTATATGTGACTTATTATTGTCATGTTTTCATTAAATGTTAAGTAAATGGGTTTTAAACCCTACGATCATGTCTGTGTTAACTTACTCAGCAGGTTGTGCTGACCAAACCATTATTTCCTTTTTCTTACAGAGTATGTGGAATGAACTCGAGCACGTTCATGCATGGGATTTGGGAAACTTATTTTGTTCTTGCATTAGACTATAGTACAAACGGGTCTGTTTAACCCGTGTTTTGACCATGTTGGTCCTATTTACATTTTCCGCTGCAAAACTTATACTCTGATATTATTTTCCGGTGCATTATGATATTATTTTCGAACTTATACTGTATGGGCTGTTTTTAAATATTTTTAAATTCTGCAATACCTAGCCTTGCATCTCTTTAGTAAGCTCGGAGAAACCGTGTCTTGCTAGGGAGGTGTGGCGGTGACATCCCGACCTGGGTGACCAAAAACCGGGGTGTTACACGCACAGCAAGCTGAGCGTTGGTTCAGCGCTCGCCTGGAGAACCACCGAGGGCCGGGTGCACGGTGTGTGGCCGGAGCGCGTGCATAGCGTGCGCCTTAGGGCTTTCGTGCCCTATGGTTGCTGAATCTGATTTTTGGTGTCCCGGAATATAAATAACACATTTTCAAGCCAATTAAAGAGTTCTACAATTCCATACTTCCAGAAAATCATCCACCATTCTCCATATCTTTCTCATCCTACATCCGAGCAAAGAGAAGTAGGAGAAGAAGACAATCCATTGAAGATCTAAGATGAATTCTACATTGGCATTCCTTCACCAAATGTTTCACCAGACTATATTTTTCATTATTCCTGTTTTCTCTCCTTGTGATATCATGTTAGGCTAAACCTAATATTTGAGAGACCTAGATTTCGGCATTGTTGATTTTGGATATTGTCCTTATGAATTTCGTTAATTTAATCTTAATATGTTCAATTTTTATATGTGTTTGTTGAGACAGAAAAGAGATCTGAACTAGAGCTTTATAATATTTATGTGTTTGGTGAGACCAAAAGGAGATCTTATATGTCATTGAAAAATACTTGAGCAAGATTAATTGAATATATTAATTCTAATAATTGGTAGCTTGAGAAAGTATCAAATTTGTTAGAACCAAACTTAGAATAATCACCAGCCTTAGAAGTTTAATATGTTTAATACCTAGAGGTTTACAAATTGTGATGATCCTAAGCATGCATTAAATTGATTCAAAATTGAATTTTTATATGCAATTCCAAGTTTGACAACAATGGAAAGATTTAGGGATCTCCATTTATCATCTCGCAGATTAATTATCTCATTCTTCGGATGTAGTAAGTTAGATAGATTCCTTATTTCGGATGACTGGCTTTGTTTGGAGGGGATAGTTGCTCAGAAGCGTTGTGAGACGGTGTTATCAGATCATTATCAGGTTTGCTTGGAGGTGGGGGTGGGGAAGGAGTGGGGTTATAAACCTTTTCATTTCTACAACTATAGGATGGAAGATAAAGGCTTCATCGATTTAGTGAAAGGTGCTTGGGAGGAGAACAAGCCGCAGTGGAAATGTAGGCTACGCGAGAGGCTTTAAAGTTTTAAGTTCAAGGATTAGACAGTGAGAGGGGCTATGATGCAAGTGATTTAGATAACAGGATAAAAAAAAAAAAAGAAAAAAAATTACAGGAGGAGAACGGTGAGATAGAAGGTAGTTGTCAGGGGGCAGTATTGAGAGAGTGGCCAGGGATAATTGATAAGAAGAGGGATCTTAAGAAGCTGATGTTGGCCGAAGAGCGTAGATGGCTCCAAAAATCAAGGATTCGATGGATTAAGGAGGGGATCAAAACATCAAATTCTTCCATGTCATAACAGGGATTAACAGAAGAAGAAATCATATAGATGCTATAAAGGTTAGTGATGCTGTAGTAGAAGATCTGAGAGCTATCAAAGAGGAAGCGATATCTTATTTTCAGGGGATGTTCAGTAGACCGAAGGGCGAGATATTTCAGCATGATAACATCGAATTGGGGATAGTTGGGCAGGTGGACAGGGAGTGGCTGATAAGGAGGTTTGAGGATAAAGAGGTACATAATGTTATATGGTCTTGTAATGGTAATTGAGCACCGGGGCCAGACGGATTCAACATGGGCTTTTTTAAGCAATATTAGAATATTCTAAAAGAAGATGTGATAGAGATTTTTAAGGAGTTGGAGGAGAAAGGACGCTGTCACGCTCCCTAGAGAGTTTGGAAAATCTTTTATGACACTTATTCCGAAGATTGACAATCCGGTGGAGTTTCGAGATTTCCGGCCCATCTCTTTGGTGGGTAGTGCATATAAGATTGTCGCCAAGGTGTTGGCAAATAGATTAAAACAGGTGCTGGGAGCAGTGGTGGGAAATTCGCAGATGGCTTTCGTTAAAGGTCAGCAGATATTAGATGGTGTATTGGTTGCGGCAAAGACTATCAACTCTTCTAAAGAAGCTGGGCGAAGGGGATTTGTGATCAAGTTGGACTTTGCGAAGGCCTATGATAATGTCTCTCGGGAGGCGCCTGTTCGGATTTTAGAGGTGATGAAATTTCAAGAGAAGTTGATTAGGTGGGTGAGGAATTGTGTGTCTTCAACATTGGAGGCTATATTAATTAATGGTTTGCCTACTAATTTTTTCAAAATAATGAAGGGCCTGAGACAAGGGGATCCGCTTTCCCCCTATCTATTTATTTTGGTCATTGAAGTGCTGAAGAGGTTACTACAAAGGGCGGGGGAGTTAAGGCTGCTAGGAAACTGGAGTCTGCATGTGAGGGTGATATCGAGCAGGTCGTTCTCTTCAAGAGAATTCTTTGGTGTTTCTCAGTTGCTACTGGCCTGAGAATTAATTATGGAAAGAGTTGCTTATATGGAATAAATTGCTCTCAAGATATGATGGGTGAGGCTATGAATGTTTTGGGGTGTGAAGTCGGATCATGGCCTATGAAATATTTGGGGATCCCGATTGGGGGGTGGATAAATGGATCGGAATTGTGGAAGCCAGTGCTTGAAAGGGTTGAGAAGAAGTTGGCGGGTCGGAAAGGGTGGTTACTCACACAAGCCTACTCAAGTTAGTGGTTAGTAATTTACCATTATATTTTTTATCAATTTTTTAAGTTCCGAAAGGGGTGGCCGATCGGTTAGAAAGGTCAAAGAGGAGCTTCTTTTAGAACGAATGGGAACGAATGGGATGGGATAAGGAGATTGCATATGATAAACTGGGAGTTGATCAGCCACATTTTGAGGATAGGGGTTTTAAGTCTAAGGAACGTTCAAGATTATAACAATGCGTTATTGCTAAAGTGGAGGTGGAGGTTTGGGGCCGAGAATTTGCTGTGGAAGAAGATGTGAACGCTAAGTATTATGCAAAGTCTAATCCGCTCATCCTGGAAGTAAGAAGAAATAGATTGGTGTGGGGATATATATGAGCGTGGGTTGTATAGGAGAGAATGGTATAGGAAGCAAGTTTTTAATCCAAGTACGGGACGGGAGCCGGAGGAGATTTTGGCATGACCGATGGGTGGAGGGTGGGCAGTTGCTTAGAGAGGCTTTCCCACGCATTTATGCATTATCGGTAAATAAAGGAGGGTTGGTTAGGGAATTTGGGGAATGGAAAGGGATTGAATGGGAGTGGCATATTGAGTTGAGAAGGGAGCTGTTTGACTAGGAGCTTGGGGTATGGCAGAATTTATTGTTAGTTATTTGTGGAAAGCCGTTGAACATATTCTTGGAGGATAAAGTTAGATGGGAGTATGAGGGAAATGGGTAATTCTCCACTCGATCTTGCAGGAGACGGAGTGAGGAAACTGTTGATGTCGAGTGGCACTGGTTTTGGAAGAAATTGTGGGAGATTAAATGCCCGATGAAGGTTAAGTTACTGGTGTGGAAAGTCATTGGCGAGGAGAGGATGCATAAATATGTCGAACGCAATATGTCCCTCCTAGAGACCATTGATCATTTGTTTTCTGTTTGTCCTCCTGTAAGCAGCTTATGGTATATTGGAGTGGGTTGGTTTGAGGTAAATTGGGCGTTACCAGGGAAGGCTAAAGAATTAATAGCTTGGTGGGTGGGATTACAACCTAAGAGGGGTCGGACGGAGGCATGGATATTGACGGGTATGGCCATTGTGTGGACGGTGTGGAGATTTTTAAGAATGCTTTTGTATTTAATGGGTCGACATTTTATATTAAAATGGCCGAGGCTGAAATTAGATGGGGATTGGCATTTGGTGGCAAGCGGTAATGGGGGCAGAGGAAGGTAATTTAGCTTGTTTGGATGCGAAATTTTCCCGGGGTGTTTAACGGTGCATAGGGGTCTCAGACTGAAGGAGCAGCGGGGTGAGTTAGAATGGGAATACCCGGAGAAGAGTTGGTGGAAAGTGAATATGGATGGGTCGTCATAGGGGAACCCCAGGCCGGCGGGGTGGGGGTGTTATTAGAAATGGCATGGGTGAAGTGCTTTTTATCCTGTCAGATTACATAGGGTGGCAGGACTCTTCCGAAGCCGAAGTCACAGCAATTAGCAGAGTATGTTCGGCGCTTATTCGTGACCAGGGGTTTCCAATGCCCTGATTGTTACTTGAATGCGACTCAAAAAATGTGGTTGGTTGGTTGAGAAAGCCGGATAGTATGCCTTGGAGGTTGTCTAAGTTGCTGGTTCCAATTCTGGCGGTTCTAAGATGTGGAGGGCATATTAGGCTGCAACATACATTTCAAGAACGTAACTCAATGGTGGATTAGTGGGCTCGTCGTGGCGCAGCAGGCAGAGAAATTATTGAGGTATGGCTTTAGAAAAGGGTGGGCTCTACTGTTTGTGTTACTCTCATGCAAGTCATATCTGCATATTTACAGGAGGTGTATGTTAGTTGTATTGCTGAGTTTCATGGTAGGTTTGTTATGGTTGGTGGGTGGAGATTTTGTGGACGTCTGTTGTGATGATGAGTATGTATTCAGGATGTTCTATTTCGTTGTATGAATAAATTAAACTGAATGTTGTTGTCTCGAAAAAATGAAATTATCTCACTCTTCTCTTTGATTCATTCGTTGGAAATTTTTTTAGCTTTATTTTAATTTATTGCATTGCTCGGATAGATGACCAATTATTCATGTCTTTTAGTTTCATTCGCTGTAATAATTTGGTAAATTATTGACAAATCCATGTTCACTGAGGATTCGACCCGGTTACTGGTTTATTACTTTAACCGTACACTGCGAGTTGTGTTGAAAAATATTTTACACACCAATTGTTTATTCACAGAGTTTTAAAATGTCAAATTTTTATAGTTTTTACTTTTATACAATTTGAGATGTTATGCATTAAAAATGCGTATCGAATTTCCGTGGAATACATAAATTTTTGGGGTTAATTTTTAAAAAGGGCCATAACAAGGAGGCTGTTCCGCTTTTAGGCCATAACAAGTTACAATTATGAAAAAAGGCCATAACGAAGATAGTTTTGTAAAATTTAGGCCATATGACCTATTTATAATTAATAAAGAAACCCAGCAACTTTTTCTTTATTTCATTCATACCCTAGGAAAGTTTGACTTTATATACTTTAGTTCTCTTTTAATAAAGTGAGCTTTTCATTATAAAGATGACACCCAAAGTGCATGTAAATTGGTATCAGAGCATAAGTTTTATTGAAGAATATATTAATTATATTTTTATAATATTTTATCTCTTAATGGTGAATATTTAATTATTTTATGGATTCAAATAATTTGAAAGCTACGAGTTATTTCCAAAATTTGGAAATAAAAATTAATATTTTTCAGAGGAAATTCTTGAATTTGTCCAAGAGACAAGATACTATTAAAAGGATTTCTTTTCGTAAAAATGATAGGAACTGATGGGAGAAATCGATCCGGAAAGCTCTAAGTTCTCACAGGACTTAAGGGAAATTCAAAAAACAAGATTATTGTAACCGGTATTGATTTTACCTGAAAAAATTGATAACTTAAATCAAACAACAGATGAGATCTTGAAATTCTTTGAAGATCTAAAGAAGGAAATTTTAAATCTGAAATTTGACATTTCGGATATCAAGAAAATGCATAATGATATTACTGGATCTTTCAAAAATAACCAAACAAATATTAGAGATGCATCTGGACCAGTACAAGCTTTACACCAAAAAGGTAAAGCAACCACCCAATTGGATCAATTCCATTATTAAACATAGGTAATTGTAGTGTAGCTTTGTTGCCACCCACCGCCGATGCTGGTGCACGTTGGTCCTCATCCGATTTGGAAGTCGCATCATCACCCGGCTTATTTTCAGCCAATTGCTTAATCACCTGCGTTAACTCCATCAAATTGGCCGTGATATCCAACAACTGGGCGTTAGTCTCTTCCAATCTATCTATCATCTCAACCTGCACCGCTTCCAACCTAACGATGCGATCTGAGTGTGATCGTGTCATATTGGCGGGTAGGAAAAAGGATCCGGCAGATCGGACCAAATTGTTAGAACAAACAATTTCACGAAAGAAAACACTCCCAAACGGCAATAGTCGAGGATCAGCCTTTGGCTCAATCAATTGATTATTTTCTTGATTGCATCACATGACCTAATATTCATATATATTAGTACTAGAAAGAAAAAGGCCTACAGCCCAATAAAAAATACGGAAAGACTATGGAAATATAACAATTCCAAGTCACTATTTTATTAAGCCTACGCTTTACTCCTTCAGCGATAAACAACGAGTGGCCGAGGTCCTTTACCATCCATCCTGCTCGCATCCAACTCCACCCCTCTCGTCGCCACGCTGCCAGCATCCACACCCTGCTCCCCATCAAAGTCGCCAACTTCAAGCCTAGTTATGGCATTTAGAGCATAAGTGGAGGCCCTATGCTTCCCCCGGTGTGCACCGTACATGTCAAGTACACATTGATCACCATCCCTCGGGTCCGAATTCACTTATAAATTTGTGCAAAGAAATAATTTTGTCGATGGATGCATACCACACACCCCTTCTCATTTCACTTGCCGAAATCAATGCATGCACTAAGACGATAGGAATTCTCAAAACCCTGCAATGTCAAAAGTTCATGAAGCTTACTCACTCAAGACCAGATGTGATCGAAATTGGTATTTAGATTCATGGCTATCACAAATTCATGATTTACAATGCCTAAGGTACAACTGCACGTACTGTGATCTTCGGCTGCAATAGTCTACCAACATTTTGAGTTTTGAATCTTTTGGCCATAAGTTTCTCCCATTGTTGCTTGAAATCAAGAATATGGGCATCTTAGGTAAAAGATGGGAACTTGTTACAACACCACACCAGTTACCACCATTTGAGCTATAATATTAACTTCCTATTCTCTAATGATGAAATGTGCAAAATCTTTGGCAATTTTATTTGATAAAAGTTGAAACTTTTCCTATTGGATTGCAGTATAGGTTGCCTCGCCCTTTGGAAGCATTGTCCATCACAAGTAAAATGCCACACATGGTCAATTTGCATTTACCTCAACTGAAACCAGATTACATAGCGGGTTTCACTGTGGATGGACAGAGACGCAGAGTGCGGGAGGTTACACCTCTTCTGCATATACACATTACCTGTTGGCTGTTGCTGCAGAGAAGAGAGATATGGACAATGAATGAAACAGTAAATGCTCGTATTTCTTGGTTCAGTATCATTTCAATGGGAGTCTGCATTCTAGTTTCTACAGCCCAGATATTCCACTTGAAATATTTTCAGAAGAGAAAATTGATCGAGTGCAAAGTTATTCATAGGTCTGTTTGATCTAGTTATTATTATGAATTTCAAACCTTGTTCGTTGTAGGTCTATAAAATTAAGTTCTCTGTAGGGAAACTTTCATATGAAAAATAATAATTATCTCCCCAAAATTGTACTCTCTCCGTTCCATTTAAAATGTCATGTTTGATTTTTACACACAATCCAATAAACTTCTTTATTCGTTAATATCTTAAATATATAGAACTAAAAATTATGTAAAATATATATTCTAAAACTATACAATTACACGAATTTAACAAGACCGAACTCGACTATTTTTTCCAAATATATACTTATAATAATATTGAGTCAAAGTTAAATAATTAATAGTGTCAATAAATCAAACAGGGCATTTCTACTGGGACGGAGGGAGTATGTTATTTGATACAATTTGGTTAACAAACCATGTCAAATCATATACCCCTTCAATCTTAGACATTAAAGCATATTTTTACTCAAACATAGTATTAAACATGATTATAATGGTTATTAGATCAACATTATCATCAAAAGAGGTCAATACAATTAAAACCAGAATTCTGCAAGTTTAGATTTTGAAGTAACCAAAGAGCAAGCAAGCTCCACAAAATTTGCATTTAGTGGCTTCATTTGAAGTAAGAATATGTTGAAGAATATGAAGAATAGTCCTTATTACAATGGCCAAAAAGGAGAAACAACAAGAGCTAGATGAAAAGACAGGAAAGTTATGTTAAGAGCCAAATCAAAATTCCTCGCTACTCTATTGAAACAATTCTGCGATTCATGTATCGAAACCTGCAAATCTCCTCAAAGAAATCATCCGTGCTGCTGTGGCTGCTCTTCATCTGAAGAATCTTTATTGTCAGCTTCTTTAAACCCTTGGCATATCGAATAAGTGATTCTAAAGTACTCATCTTCTGCTCAGCATTCAACGGTGATCTCACTGTGACAACCACCTTTTCCAGACACGGTATCATAAACCGTGAGTCCACCTACAATACGAGCAACAAGAAATTCCAATCATAATTACATAGAACAATTAATTCACTTCAAGTAATTAAATTTGATAGATTAGATAAAACTATAAATTACTAATTTTAGAGAATTAACTAAGCTTTAGATGAAACTGTTGCATTCCATCAACCAGATGTCCCGACAAAAAGCTTACTACAAAAAGTCCATTGTTTTGTTGACTCACATTTTTTAGGCTGTTCTTTTGGCAAAGAGCAGCAAACATGGCACCATGAATGTCAAAAGTTTGTAGCTTTGTGTGACTGTTGAAGAAGTCAACAAGATCAACCTCCGGGAAAGGGTTAAGGGCCTCAGAGTCCCCAGTAAATTCCACTTTCATATAGAGGTGCTTGACCTCACTTGCCATTTGAAGCATTTTGCTTATTGCATCCCAACACCATTGAACTCCTCTCATCGACAATGTTTCCAATGCCACGAGTTTCCCGAAATCGACCACATATACTCGTCCTATTATCATAGAGAACATGGGATATCACAAAACATGTACACAGAAACAATTAACAGATCAATTATAGAGAATGTAGAAGTTCCAGAAAGTACCTGCATTGTTGGAAACAGAGAGGTTTTTTAAGCAACCAGTTTCTGGAACCTGGATGACACTACAACCTTGTACTTCGAGCAACTCAAGCCTTGAAGAACTAATTGCAAGTGTACAATTACCCACTCCAAAAAAATCTAGCTTACATTGCTGAAGAAAGGGATTCTCAATCGAAACAGACCTTAACCCTTCACAGCCGAGAAGCAACAGGTACGTTATATTTGGGCAAGCACGAAGTGCATATGACAGGGCGTGGTCCTCCAACCGAGCACCAACAATTTCAAGATTCTTAAGCCTATGGAAAACATCCCATTTCGGAGAATTAAGCATCAAGACACCCCAGAGTTTCAGGGACTCCAAATTCCCTGCAGCCCTTATGCAATCCAATTTCGAGGGGGTTTCAGCAAGTGTATCTTGCTCAGTGATGTTATCCAACCGAAGCTCAAGGTTTCTTAACGAAGAGCCACACATTGACAGCCACGATGCAAGGCCAGAGCTTGAGAATGGGCTGTAAATGACAAGCTCCTCTAGCTTAACAATTGTGGAAATCATTCTAGTAACCACATCATCGGGAGTGTCACCATTGCTGAGATTGTCAAAGAGATTTCGAGGGAAGAATAGGCTCCTCAAGTAAGGTGTTGAATCCTTCCATCTCTTGGAGACGCTGTTGCAAGATGCAACATCCTTCGCATTGCTTATTAGGGATAAAATGTGTTGAACTATAGCATCTGGCAATGACTCCATTTCCCTAAGGAAAATCGTAGAAGACATTATATTAGTTCAGTAAACCCAATAAGATAATAAAGCTGCACACAACAGAATCTCTACCGAAGAAAATGCCCACAAATAAACCCAAATAATACAAACTGCAGCTAAAATTCAAATAAATACCTATCTGTATATGAAATTCACAGTTCAAAATAAGCAGATTTACCAAACCCCAACAATGGGAAAATGTGCGAACTGTGCCCCAATTCGCAGAACGGAAAAATACAAACCATTCAATTCGAAATTCAAATCGGCAGCTGATTTTCAAGAGTTCAATTAATTCACTTTCACTACATTACAAAATTCAAAGCAAGAACAGCAAAAACGAATTACTTAACATTTTCAAGAATTGGGAGAAATTGCCAATATAACCAAAATTTTCCAAACGAAAACCAAAAACACATCTACGATAAATCATATAAATCGCTGAAATAAATTTCCAGTATCGACAAACACAAATCCCCACAAACGAAATCGAAACCAAAAATCATAAAAGCATCATTGAATGAAGCAACAGCAGCGTCCAGAACATAAATTAAAGCAATCTTGACACAAAAAACAATAATACCCCAAAATCAAAGCTCACTTACAGGCAAGATGCAACTTGAGCTGTTAATTTAATCTTGACGAAAAGAGAGAAACCGTCGGACAAAATGGTCGCAATCAGCGTGAGATATGACTAAACAGTATACTTATACGTATATATATACACAGACAGAGACAGAGTCACAAAAGAATTGAGTGAGAAATTTGTTGGAAGGCGCGGGCGGAGAGAAGGGGAGGAGGGAGAAGAGAGCTTTTCAAATTTTGAAACTGGGTTTGCGTATTTCCCATTCCCCCTTGATTTCTTTTTTCATTTTATTATATTTATTACTACTAGGGTAGAAGTAGACCAAATTACCAAAATTCAAACCAATTAACAACCGAACCGTCAATGAACAGTGGCGGAATAAGGAAAAAATGTTAAATACGTCATTTTTCTTTTTCAAAAATTTAAATCAGTTATTTTTCTATTTTATCATCCAAACAGTCCGCTACAAATACTAATTATGTCCAAATCAGTCCATTTTTCACTAATTATGGCATAATTACTGATGTGGCAAGGGTTTAAATTTACCTGACACGTGGGTATAATATTAGTCATTTTTCTTTTATATTTTGTCAATTCAGTCCTAAACTTTTGTTTTGTTCCCTTTAGTCCTCTATCCAAATCAGTAATTTTTATATTAATTGGCATCCAAACTTTTAAATTGTTTCATTTAAGGCCCAGAACCTTAAATTTTTATTATTATTAATCCGTTTATCAAATAAATGCCCAACATACTTTCGTAAAATCCCGGAGCTTGGAATATCCAGTAGCAAGGCAGTCAAACCCAATGTATGAGGTTTGGTGTCTAATTTATTTACGGAGCTTGGAAGACCCTGTAACAAGGCAGTCACTCAATGTATGAGGTTTGGTGTTTAATTTATTTATGAAAGTATGTTGGGCATTTATTTGATAAATGTATTAATAATAATAAAAATTTAAGGTTCTGGGCCTTAAATTAAATAATTTAAAATGTTGGATGCCAATTAATATACAAATAACTGATTTGGATAGAGGACTAAATGGAACAAAATAAAAGTTTATAACTGAATTGGCAAAAGATAAAAGAAAAAAGACTAATATTATGCCCACGTATCAAGTTTAAATTTAAACTATTGCCACGTCAGCAATTAAGGCAAAATTAATGAAAAATGGACTGATTTGGGCATTATTAACATTTGTAGTGGACTGTTTTAGTAATAAAATATAAAAAGGACTGATTTGCATTTTTGGGAAAGAAAATGGACGTATTTAAATTTTTTTCCAGCTGACCCCCTCTAAATTTTTTAAAATAAATTAATTTCTTTTATTTTTTACTTCATCCGTTTTTTTTCCTTCAATATTGGAGATTATGTAATCGTTCATTTAACTGCTTTAATAAAATATTACTTATTATAATTATACAAGTTAATATATAGTCAAATGGAATCTTGTTAGATTTGTCTCGTGTTATAATTTTTAAGTAGGGTGTATTCAATCAAGACTCTGTTGGAGTTTTTTGGATTTCCAAAGTTGGGGTATATTCAATTTAGATTTTAAAAAGTCTTTAAAAATTTTGAGGTATTCAATACAGATTTTAAAAAGTATTTAAAAAGCTAGAGGTATTCAATACAGATATTTAGAAATTTTTAAAAATTTAGAGGTATTCAACAGTCTATGTATTTTAATTGTTTATAGATTATGATAGATTGTTTTTAAAAATATAACTAAACGAAATTTCTCTAAAATCAGCCAGACTCTTGAAGACTTTTCTTCATGGATTCTATATAAATCAGTCAACTCTCTGTGGAGTCTATAGACTTTTTAAATCCACCAACTTGTTAAAATCCATAAAAATCTAATAAACTCTCAATCCAATACACCCCCAAATATTGAATTTGTAGAATTTCAACTTATAGCAAGAGTTATTAATGGGATAGAATATTTATTGGGCTGTGTGAATTGTGGGTCCGTAGCAAAGAAATAAAAATGGAGGAAGTATTTTTGAATAAAAAAAATATATATATATTCTCTTTGTCCCAACACATATATCTTGTTTGACCCGAACACGCAATCCAATGCACTTTTTAATGGTTAATATCTCAAAATATATTCAAGTAGCAATAATGCAAAATATATATTTTTAAACTACAAGATTAGATGAATTTAACAAAACCGGACTTAACTATTTTTCAAATATATACCTATAATAGAATTGAATAATGAATGGTGCCAAAAAGGCATACATGACAACTATAATGAGACGGATGGAGTAAGATCTTAATAGTAAATTATTTTCCCCTAATTTTTTTTTTGGATGAGCCGAAGCCAGCGAAGACACGCAAACAAAGAGGAAAATCCAAAAGAGAAAACAAAACAAGGAAATAAAGAAACAAAACAACAGGACACAAAAACAGACAACACAGATCAAAAAAGATAAATAGCAACTAGCGAATGACTCCCACACCGGAAGCATCCATCGCTAAATCCTCAAGCACGAAGTCCGGGGGATACGCCCACGTAGTGAAGAATTCTTCCTTAGCCGCACCGTGCTTGGCCAATTTATCCGCCACCTTATTGCCCTGTCGAAATATGTGGTTAATCTCACACCTTTCAAAAAGGCCCTGTAGATCCCTGATCCTCCTAATGACTGGCTCAAGGGGGTGAAAATCATCTTGAGCTTTCAGAGCATTGATACCAAGCAGAGAATCCGTGTAACAAACAACTTTTTTCATCCCCTTCCCAACCGCAAATTCCAACCCCATGTTCAAAGCTGTTAATTCGGCTTCCAGGCTAGTTTTGTTGTCAATATAACCACAGCCACCCCCACACCAATTCCCAAAATGGTCTCGTACAACAAACCCAAATCCGGATCTACCTGCCTCCCCGAATGAGCTGCCATCAGTGTGAATAATGGTATCCATCACATCAGGTTGTTTCCAATGCATTATAGGGGACTGCCGATTAGTATCATGTGGTTTCTTTCCAGCTTTTCCCATATCACTTGCCATACGCCATATGTCTCGTAGAAGTTTCCAAGTCGGTTTTTGGTCACCTCTGAACACACGAGCGTTGCGTTCAATCCACATGTTCCACAAAGTGGCCACAAATATGTTATCATAGGTCTGAAATAGCCCCTGCAGGACCTTTCTAATTTTATGTGTAGGGGTTTGCTCACAGTCAGAGGGAATCTTTATACATAGTTTATCCCAAACTTGTTTGGCCCAGGGACAAGTAAATAGGCAATGACTCCACTCTTCCTCCTTGATGCCACATAAAGTGCACAGCGGTGAGTTGGCCAACTTGCGCCTAAATCGGATAGCATTGATAGGGATTGAGTCATGACATATCATCCATAATAGCAAACTAACCTTTTCAGGGATCACTGCTTTCCACATCCATTTCCATCCCTCACTCTTATATGCCAGAATAGATAGATGATGATAAGCCGTACTAACCTTATATTTCCCAGTGGAGCTTTCCCTCCACACCCAAGTATCCGGAACATCCTCATGTAGTTTAGGCGGTGGTGTAGCTGTTATCTCCTCAATAATGTTATTAGGTATAACAGTGTATGCTCTCTCCCAACACCAAGCTCCCTGATGGACAATATCTTTCACTTGCATGTCAATGTCCTGTATGGCCACAAATGGAAGAAGTGGCCCAATCTGTCATCCTCTCCACCACTCAGAAAACCAAAGAGAAACTTTGCCACACCCAATTCTAAACTGGAAACCACTCTTCAGTAAGGGGGTGATTTTTTGTAAAAGGTTTACCAATTTAGAATATTATGGTTTGACTGTAGAAGTGACTGAACCCAGCTCCGGCTTGTGATCTTTTAACATTTTCACCCATGTTTTCTCAGGGGAATGCATCAGGTGCCACAGGAGTTTGCCTAATAGAGCGATATTCATTTTGCGAGCCTTTCTGAGACCAAGCCCTCCCATGGCCTTAGGCATTGTCACATTATCCCATTTCACCAAATGGAGTCCCTTATTTTTGTTATCTTTCCACAAGAACCTCCTTATCCTTCTGTCTATGGCTTGACAGGTAGCCTCAGGCAGCCAATGAAGTCGCATCATATATGTGGGGATGGCAGCCATGACTGATCTACAAATGGTAAGTCTTCCCGCCTTGTTTAGATATTTGCAGGCCCAACCTTTCATTCTAGAATCAAGTTTATCCAAAATAGAGTTGAAGTCCCGGCACCTAGCTCTTCCCTTGATCATAGGAAATCCCAGATAGGGGCCCAAGTTGTCCACAATTGGAATCTGAAACACTTCAGTGAGATGGTCTTTCTCCTGTTGGCTGACAGCTTTGGACACAAACATAGCAGACTTGTCAGCATTAAGTCTTAGACCAGAGATGGTAGCAAAGGATTTAAGAGCTTGGCAAATATTATTGACGCTATTTTCCTCAACTATAGAACCAAGAATAAGATCATCCGCAAAAGCAAGATGCGATATATCCACACCCCAACCAGAGAAACAAATGGGTTTCCATCTTCCTTGTTGCACCATTTGTTGAATAAGAAGAGAGAGTTTTTCCATAATTAAGAGGAATAGATATGGGGAAATAGGGTCCCCTTGTCGAAGTCCCTTCCCTGGTTTAATATAATCCAACCCTTGCCCATTCCACAACACAGAGTAGGTGGGAGAGGTGACACAAAACATGATCAAGCGACAAGTGGAATCTGGCAGCCCAAGCTCCATCAGACAGTGTTCCAGATAATCCCAACATATATTGTCATTGGCCTTCGCCACATCAATCTTTAGCAAAAAGGCTTTAATCCGCGACTGAGGTCGAAACAGATAGCTTATTACCTCCTGTAGAGTGACAGCATTATCTATTGTTCCTCTTCCCGGAAGAAAGGCCCCTTGATGATTAGATATTATCTGTTGTAGGGTTGGTCTAATACGGTTCACCAGGACTTTTGTTAGCACCTTGTATGCAACATTGCACAAAGTAATGGGTCTAAACTCATTTAAGTACATTGGAGCTTCAACTTTGGGAATGAGGCATATATAGGCTTTGGCCATCTCTGAAACAAATTCCCCATCCTCAAAGGCTCCCCGAACAAATTTGTAGACTGATTCGCTCACCGTCGACCAATATTTCTTGAAAAACAAACCGTGAAACCCATCGGGCCCCGGAGCAGACAATCCTTTAATTTCCTTGATCACAGTAGCCACTTCCTCTTCAACCACATCTTTATTCAGATTATGCACAGTAGCAGGGGTTAAAGGTTGAAATGCAGGCAGTCTATTTCGAGGCTCAATCCCATCCAAGCGTTGATTCAAATTCATTGGTGGTTTGGCAAATAGCTTCTGAAAATAATCCCTCGCATGCTCCCTAAGCGTATTATCATCATCACACCATTCTCCATTACTTATGAATAGCCCATTAATTCTATTCCGGTGCCCCTTAGTTCGGGCACGTGCACGGAAATATGCCGTATTCCGGTCCCCTAGTTGAACCCACTTATCCCGAGCTCTTTGGTACCACTATAATTCCTCTTGAGCCATGACAATGTCCAATTCATTGCGCAATTCCTCTTCCAAGAGTAGTAAACGCACAGAATCCACCCTTTCCAAAATATTAGTGATCCCAGCAATCCGCTTGATAAGTTTGATTTTCTTCCACTTATAATTGCCCCTGTTGTTTTTACTAAATTTCAAGGATTTCTCTTTCACCTTTTCCAGCTGCTCACCTATTGAATTGTTCTGATGAACCCAGGCCGTTTCCACGACAGTCTATACTCTGGAAGTTCATCCCACGATGCCTCCCATCGGAAAGGTCTTGAGGGTCTCCTTAGAGGGAAGTTGCCACAGGAAAGCAGTAACGGACTGTGATCAGAGCCGAGACGAGGGAGAACTTGCACATTCCCATTAGGAAAACTAGTTACCCACTCCAGATTGATCTCACATCTATCCAGTCTTTTGTATATACGTCTCTCATCCCCCATAGGCCTTGACCAAGTGAAGTTGCCACCCTGCGAATTAATAGTCGATAGGCCGCATTCCTGTAGCACATCACCCAATTCTTTCTGCCCTTGTTGGGTTGTGTAAACCCCCCTTAACCTCCGAGGCGGTGAGAATTTGATTCCAATCTCCTATAACTCCCCACGGACCGTCCATGGTGGCCGCCACTTCCTGCAATTCACTCCAATTCACTCTACGTTCTCCATACCTAGGTGAGGCGTATAAAGCAGTAATACACCAAGAAGTTACACCACTTGACACTCGAATGGTAATCATCCTCTCCCTGTGATCAACTATTTTCGTATTATACAAATTCCCTATGCGACCAAGAATCCATATACCTCCGGATTTTCCAGTTGCTTCCTGGATGCATATAGATTCATATCCAGACTGCCACAAAAATTCCCTAATTTAAAATCATTTTATTTTTTCGTATTTTATAATTCATGGAAGAGATGAAACGGTAAAGAGAGTTACACAAATAAGTAATTTTTATCATTATAAATTGAAGTATTTTCTATGGTGAGGGGTGATTGATCTTCAATTTTCAGAGTTGAATGATAACTTTGACAACATCAAAATCATGTCATTATAAAGTTGAAGTATTTTCTGTTGTGAGTGGTGAAAGATTTTCAACTTTTAGAGTTGAATGATAGTTTTGACAACATCAATATCGTGGTGTCTGGATTGATTGCTTATTTTGATACAAGTAAATCATTTGTTACATTTGACAAGAAGACATTTTATCCGACGAGTTTACAGATGTTTGTGCGTGAAGTGCTTGAAATCAACTTAAGAATTACATTGGAAATGTCAGAAATGAACCTGACTTCTTAGATATGGTCGATTAGTAGACTTACTAAGAGATTAGTTGAAAAAAACATGAACAAAATGTAACTATTGATGAATTTGTTGATCAAATTATTCTTAACTTTGCATCTGGCAACTCCAAGTCTGCAACATGAGAAATGGTATTTTCTACAATGAGGATTGTCAAATCTGATTTGCGTAATTTTAAGAGTAATGAAATGTTGAATGATTCATTATTGTCTTTTGTGAAAAAAAAAAAAGAATTATTAGATGAGGTATACGTAAATGAAGTTATAAATTACTTTAAAAAAAAAACTTGTCAGTGCATCGAAAACTGTTGTAACTATTATTTTTATTTATAAAAGAATATAGTTTAATTAATGTTGCATAATATTTAATCTTATTTAAATTTTTTTTATACCATGGATGAAAATTCTAGTTCCGCCATGAATCAATGCACATTTATGCTTGTTCCATAATTCTCTCTTTTTATATGTATATGGAGTACATATCCATGAATTTGGACAAGTATAGATAAATGACAACAATCGGGGTTGAGTTTATGTGTATTGTGTGCTTAGTGATTCTTTGTTTACTACTAATAATTGATTTGACTACTTTATTTAACAGATTCATATAATTAATGTAATTACATGATTTTTGCATGTGTCCATCATTTCCTTATTTTTCAACATTATGTCACAATTTCCCATTTTTCCACCACCCACCTCCCACGTCTTCTTCCCTATTTTCCAGCCTCCCATTTGTTTCTGGTAAATTTGTATCTATTGACACCAAAAATATTTGAGCCCATGGCACAATCCACATCGCCCAAAATAAAGCAGAGTGGCGGTTCCTGAAGTATTCCATAGCAGTTGAAGCCAAGGGAGATCGTGGCATGGTGGGGAGTTTTGCAGCCTCATTCGAGACCGCTTATAAATACCAGAGGACGGCTTCTAACTGGGACACCTCCAATCAACTCTTCAAAGAGCCTCTTTACATCTTTTCTAGCTTTTTTCTGCTTTCTTTTCCTGCTTTTTGCATTTTTCCATTCGTTTACTGCTTTCTGTCTTAAATTTCTTACCGCTTTCTTTAATTCCAGTACTGTAATTCCATTTCAGTTCAATTTTGTAATCTTTCTAGTTGATTCAATTCTGTTCTTGTTCTTTCTGCCTTCTTCAATATTTTACGGTACAACAGTCTCATATCCATATTACAGAAGCAATGAATTGGAGTTGCCTCACCCGCCCCCGTTACGCTCACATAGCTGCCAGTCACCATTAGGAGCCACTGCCACTAGCCGCGCCTCCGCTGCTGTGCCCATGTTGCTTTCACCACCGGCATCGTCCCTGAATCGTCGTTGCTCGTCGCTCTACTGTTGTGCTCGATCACTACTCCATTCCCCGATTCGCTGATGCCGTGTGTTGGTCACACCAGCCGCTGGTCTGTTGGGTCCATGGATCCAGCAAGGTATATTCTTTATGCAGAGGTTCAATAGAGTTAGTTCAATCTAACACAGTGAACACACAAATTAACAAAACTAGAGTAAACCAGTAATCATGCACAACGGAATGAAGAACAAATAATCAACAAGCACAAAGAATAAATGAGACACAAGGAGTTGTTGACCCAGTTCGGCCCACGTCTGGGGAATACCAATCCAGGAAAATATTTTACTATGTGTTTCAACTATGGTTTACAACCACACACATGAGCAAAATATGAAAGATGTCTTCACTCCGAACTCCAAGTGGATAGTTGTAATGACCAAAAACCTCCAGCCTTTGGTGTAGAAAATTCCCTTCTACTTCAACTACCAAAGCTTCCCTGCTTTGATTTCCCCTTGAAGAAACCTGTGAAGCACTTCTTCCAATTTGAGAAGATATGATATTTGAAGAGTGGTCTTCTGGTAAAGCCTTGGACTTATCCCTTTAAATGTATTACCAAAATACTTAAAGGGTCATGAACACAATCCTTACTGAAATGTGTCCAAGGTACTTCGATTTAGCAGCAACAGATCAAGTCTTGACAAGAGGCTGCTAATCGAAAGCTTTATCTCCCAATGAACACTTGAATGCTTGGAGAGGATTTTTTAGAGCTTCAAAATCAATGTTAAAGTCTATGTCTCAATTCTCCTGAAATCCCTCTTTTAAACCAGTGGCTCCCAATTTCAAACTTGAATTTCATACCATTTTGGGAAAGAGCTGTTGGGGCTTGAATTTAAATTTCTTTCCAAATTGGGAAATAGTTGTTGGGACTTCTTTCTCTGATCTGGGAAGGAGTTCATGTATGAAAATGTCAATAAAAAAACCCACAAATCAGTAAATAGCCGTTGTGAACATTGCCAGCTGGATCTCTGCAAAACTGTATCCATATTTCAAACTTTGAGCACACTGCAGTAGAGGTGGTTCCATCGAGTAGGTTCGATCATCGGTTTTGAACTTCTGTGAAAACATATGACTCAACACGGTCAAGTTCATTTCTACACTGACTTTCCGGTCCAGCTCCACTAAACAATTAGTAATTAGTAGACGCGAGCTAGATTGGATCCAATAGTTGTTCGAAGGCTTCGAACCAATGGTGTTTTCATCATTTCGGGTAATAAACACAAGCTTTAAATTTTAGGGCAAAAAACTTAATTTAATTGCTCTGACCGCCCACTACAGAACGATGCCCCTACTTTTGCTTCCTTTCTTTTTTAGGCTTCATTTGGGACGAAACGCTAGCTTTTAACGTTTTGTTTTATAATACATATTAAGATAACTTTAAAAAAAGTATACTCCCTCCATTCTTCTCTTTTTAAAAATAAAAAATTATTACAAAATAACTATAATTTTACATATCTATATCATAATTTTTTTCATTATGACCTTCGTCTAATATCATCAGTGATTTTCCTATAATATTGGACATTCTTTCCCATTTTCTTTGAAATGATCAATCTCCACTGCAAACCATTATAAGGAGGAAGGACAAAAATGTTAAGTATAAAGCAATCATTAAATTTCTTGATTTGTTTTAGAGGCGAGATCACTCCATAACAATATATAATTAGTAGAGCACGCTTCCTCAGAATGGAGTTTGACCGCACTCTACGCAAATGTACACATGTGGTCAATCTTCGTCTTGTTAACTGGAACCCCCGTGTTCACTTGGGAGTGATTCTACATGTGGATGGTAGCTCATTGGTTAACCCAGGGCGAGTTGGCTTTGAGGGTATCATTTGCAATGGGGATGTCAATTGGATTAAGGGTTTCTAGAGATATGTGGGTCATGCCACTAACCGTATAGCATAACTTCACGCTATTTGGAAGGGCTTACAATGGATTCATCAATTGGGTACTGTGCAAGCTTGCTGTTACTCGGATTCTCTCGATGCATTGCGGTTAATGAATCAAGATATCAATACTTCTCATTGATTATTCCCGTTAATCAGGAATATCAAAGATGAATTGGATAGACTTCCTGGTATTCAGTGGTTCCATATTTTGAGGAAAAGTAATTCGGTTTCGGATCTTTTGGCTAGGCGGGTGCTCGTTCAGTGGACTTCATCATGATATGGGCTTTTCCACCGGATGACACCCGGGCTTGTCTTAGGACAGATATGGCGGGGGTACCCTCGCTACTAGTTTTGCTTGTTTTTTTTTTTTCCCTTTTTTCCTTTTTTATTCTCTCTTTGCCTCCTCTTCTGTAGCTTTTGCTTAGTTTTTTCTCTTTGTCGATTTGTGCGTCACTGTACACCAAAAAAAAGTAAATAATAACTGTTAAAGTTTAACATAATCTCTCCAATATTTAGCTTTTCAAATTCCAACTTCTACACTCTAGTTCTATATTTTATAAAACCAAATTGGGAATGGAGATTTGGCATAGTGATCATGTATCCTGACTTTCAAACTTATGGTTGGAAGTTCGATTCACACCTGGCCTCCTATCGATCCCCTTTTATCATATTTGTAATTTGTGTAGCTGGGACTTCCGCACATCTTTGCCGACACTAAGTGTCAATATTTATCCCCCAATGCAATTACTCAATTTAGCACTTCAATTTTCAAGCGTGAGAACCAAATGTAGTTGGCTGAGTGGTATGTGGCTCTAGTAGCTAAAGCAAAGGTTTCGGGTTCAAGCTTTGTGTATGCAGATTTCTGCTTTGGGAGATGCAACCCTTCAATGCCACAAAATCCTCGAGGGATTACACTTTGCCCCAATATAACTTGAGGATATCCGGTACATGCCAAAAAAAAAAAAAATTCAAACGTGCGATCTAGTAAATTAGTAATTTTAGAATTTATATCCTATCATAACCTTAAAATATAAATGTCAAAAATTCAATCAATAAAATTGAATTTGAATCCAGCACAATCTTGTATTTTATTTTAAACATTTATATATTACTTACTAAGTTCTTAATGTTTTTTACAAACCATCTTTTCATGCATTTCAATGTACATTTTAAACCATTAATAACTCAAGTTCGGTACAAGTAAAAATTCTAGAAGTTCAATATTTAAAAACGACACGACGAGATGAATCTAACAATATCTTACTTGACTAGTATATTTTAACTTGTATAACTATAATAAAACTTTAAGTAAAAGTCTGTGTGTGAATAGTAATATATTTTCAAATGTCAAAAACATTCAAAAATGGAGAAAGTATATACTATTACAAAAAAAAAAAAAAAAACTTAAATTAAAGCCAATGCCCTATTTTTTTTGGGGAAAGCCACCAGGCCAGAGAAATCACACATACAAAAGGCAAAACAAGGAAAGAAAAAGAAATAGTACTACGGAGTACTATGCAGGGGGGAGGCCAAAGCCCTTATTGGAGAGCAAGTCATGAAATTTTGAAATTTTGCTTTAAAATACTAGTAGTACTAATTTTTTGACCGTTCGACAGAGCCAATAATGCTTTTGAAATTATTTGCTAACATTTAAGTTTGGGCCTCTTTTATATTTTGCACTTTAACCAAGTTTACTTACGGTAATGAATTATTTCCACCCTTTTAAATAGCAGCTAGGAATAAGAATTTAACACTCATATGGAGAATTGAATAGATGGAGTATAAATTTGAAGTACATATGAAGAGAAAGAATAAATAAAATTAAGGATTGAAATTAGATAATTAAATCGTCAACTAAAACAAGAATAATTGAGTATATGTATGAAAATATGTTCACAGCAGTAACTTTTTTTTTTTTTTTTTTTCCCTTTTCCTATAGAGATAATGGCATATAAATTATTTAATTGTAAGCGAATTTTTCACGAACTCTTTGGGGATTCCTTCTATGAGCAAGTATTATCACAACGAGATAAATATGAGGGTACGGTGGTCTTATGGTACTTCTTTTGCTTTAGCGTCTGGCGTCTCAACCCAACCAGCGATTTCCTATAAGTCTTTTTTCAGTTTGTTAGAAGGAAGCAGCGGCGGACTCATATCAATGAAAGCAGGCTCCTTTCTTTTTCTTATTCTTGACTTAAGAGCTTGCTAAAAAAACAAAGAAAAAACAAACCAAAAAAAAAAAAAAAAAAAACTTCATTAGAACTAATGCGCACAATTTAAAACATGGATTTTTTGTTTACATAGCTGAACACTTGATTCTGATCTTTAGATGGTAAGAAAATAGATTACAAGTAATTACAACATTCAATTCCTAACACCGTTAAAGGTGTCTCTCTCAATGCCAATAATTCCTAAAAAAAAAAGTTAAATTTGGGGACTGTCATTATTCTGCAACTTTGAAATGGGTTTCCAGCTCCATTCGTAGTTTATTAAATTCATTATCACACAAAATAACAATATAAGTTCTGGCAAAATTTACTTTAGGTCCGACAGCTTATTTTCTACTATCTTATATTTGCTTCCAGCAGAATATTTTATTTTATTTTATTTTTTTTCAATATTGGGTTTATTCGTCAATTTTAAACGAAACTGATACATGCATGTGGCGGCGGTGGGTGGGCGGTGTAGTCTTCTCCTTAGAAAATGATACATGTGGGGATAAAAGTTTAAAACGAAATTAAAATTTTTCATAATTACTGTATGATCCATCAAAATTTGGAAACGTATGGGGTTAGGGAATTAACCTAACCCTCAAATCCCAGTCATAGGTTGGAAACATATGAGTGTCTCTCTATTTACCAAAAGGAAAAAAAAAAAAAAATTGGAAACGTATGGTAGCTAAAAAATACGGTAATTATTATCATATACTAGTACTACCAACGATTAGGATTTGCAATATCTCAATGTTTTTGCGATCAATTATAAATTGATCATTTGTTGCTTTCAATAGAGAGGACATGTTTTTGCTTCGGATTTTTCTATTGTTTTTATTTTTCATTTTTTATTTTTAATGCAACCCTAGTCTGATTAAGGGTGTACGATGCTTAATGGGTATAAATAAAAATTATATAAAATATATATTCTAAAACTATACGATTAGACGATTCCAATAAGACCACACTTGACTATTTTTTTCTTTCTACATCATTAAGATAACATTAAGTCAAAGTTAAATAATAAATATGGTTAAAAGTCAAATGTAACCATTATAAATTATATGAATGGATTAGTCAAATTTAATCACACTACTTTAACTACTAAACACCACAACCTAAATTCCCGTGCCCAAAAGAAAGTGGCCACTTTTAATGGGACGGAGGGAGTAACATAAAAGGATTGGTAAATTAATCAATCAATTGTTGGTTGGCTTAGTGTAGATTGGCGTTAAATTTGATAGGTGGGGTTATAGTTAAATTAGTCTGGTTGATCATCAGCCAGACTATCAAAAATAAAGAAACGGTAAATCGAAAATCATATTGAAATGGACATAAATCTAAAGGAAACTTATTGTTAAATACCCAGCCTTTAAAGTTCTTATGTATTCCCGTATACTATATACATATTATATTGATACCCTCATTTCAAATACATTACACTTCAGGACCCCTGCATCCTTTATAACATATAAACTAATAACATTCTACACACACACTTTCCCGCCTCTATCATTTTCCCCTCACAAACAATTTTTTTTTACTTTCTCTTTCACCTACTAAAACAACCATTTTCAACATAAATTAATTGCACAATGACATGGAAATTCACCATTCCCCTATAAATATATGCTCCCCCAATTCTTCCAGCCATTTTCCCTAATTTCTACCGCCTCATCTGCCATCCATCTACCTCTCTTTCCCCTAGGTAGAAATTCAAATTCTTCCCTTCCAATCTTCCCTCCGTGAGTCGCTCTATTCGAGCACCACATTTCGCCGTCAGCACCACCATAGTTTCTCTTCAATGCCGACGATGCCGCCTCCATCATCCGACGATGCCGTCTTTCCCTGGTATTTCGGAATGATTAATTGCCGCCTTGATTTACACCGCTGCTGATTTCTCCTTTAGGTATCATTCTGGAATGATGTCTATTTCATTTGTGTATTTTCTCTATTTTCTGAATCTATTTTTGTATTTGTGTTCGGATGTCCTTCTTTTGTTTCTTCCGTATGGTTGTGCGAAGATGTGAAGTTCGGCGAATGCTTGATTATACTAATCAGCCGATTTTTTATTTTTCTTTTTCATAATCTCTCCTCACGTCTCGAATTTGCATTTTATTTTCCTTCCTCCGTCTATTGGCTCCTTGCTGCTTCGCTCGAGACACTGCTTGGGAGACCTTGCAGCTGCTGAGGTATGAAATTCCTTGCATCTCTGCAGTCCCCTTGAAAGCATACTATTAATTTGCTTATATTTCCTCTAGCAGTATTGGGATGGTTTTATTTACTCTAGCTTTCCAATACACCCAAAGGTCACTCATCCCCCATCAGAGCAGTTTTCATTATGCGGCCTATTCGGGTCTCCCATTTATCGCTTCGGCTTCCAGCATAGGTAAATCATTGAAGAAATCTGCCATAAAGGTAGAATAACTATCTTTCGTTATTCATTCGCTCCAGATTGTTTTGCTTTTTGGTGATTTATGCTTTTTATTGCTTTTTAGATTGCCGCAAATGCTTCAGTCGACGTTCCTACCAAGCCATTGAAGAAGGCTATACATTTATGTGGATTCAGGGGTTGCTTTATTATCCAATTTAAATTCTTTGATTATCTGACTGTTTGTTTGCTTTTGAATTCTATCATTTGCAGGTCGAGGAATGTGGGAGAATGAGCATGTGTGATGCAGAAAGAAGACTCCCAGCCTCCGGTTTCTACCAGCCCCCCCTCCATTGCCTTCCGCTCCTCCTCCACCGTGATTCAATTTCTGTAGTTTCTTTGTTTTTTTTTTTGTGTGTTATTTTATTTAATTCTAGCATTCGTCGTGTTCTCTAATTTCTGCAGGCATCATATTGTAATTCTTCGGGTTTCTCTAATTTTTTATTTTTTTATATAGGGTTTTGATGTGGGGGAATATTAATTCTATTTGCCTTAATACGTTGTGTTAACTGGTAGAAATTGAATTAGTTATGCCTACACACTGGACCTGAGTATGTGTCAGTTTTCAAATCCTTAATTGAAACTTTGAGCAAGATCTGAGAGGTATGCTCCTCTCTTAGAATGAGATATGCATGTCATTTGGTAGTCTTCGTGATTACTAGCATGAAACAGCAGCAATAGATGTAGAGGGGTGAATTCAATGGATGTGGCAGCCTGGCGGTGCTGGACTCGAGGGATCCTTATGAAATTCAGCTTGGTTAGCATCATCTCTGCATCGGAAGTTAATTATGTAATGGAAGTGCTCTTTCTTAAACAATTCAACTTTGATGCATTTGTATCAATTTTAATTAATTTGTATATTAAAGTTCATTCTGTGAATGAATGCTTGATGTATTGATGTTAAATTTATTCCAGAAAATATATATATATTAATAATATTAGTTTTTTTAATATTGTTAAATAGCAGTAGTTTTTCTATTACTCCATATCAGTGAAAAAGAGATCTGTGCGGATTCCAATAAAGTGACATTAATTGAAGATGCAAGGATATAGGTAAAAAATTTGGCCCGTGATATTTTACAGTAGCTTTTCAAGGAAGCTTTGAAGTAGAAATTATGTCATGTGTAAATGTAAACATTATATGGAAAATTTTCCATTTGATTTCTGTAGATAATCTAATTTACTTTTTTAATCGTTAATATATCAAAAATATATACAACTAAAAATTATACAAAATATATATTATAAAATTACATGATTAGATGAATCTAACAAGACCAAACTCGATTTTTTTTTTCAAATTTATAATTACAATAATATTGAGTCAAAATTAAACAATGAACCGTGTTGAGACAATTCAACTGGGACGAAGATAGTATTTTTTTAAAACATAAGCTAATTGTGTAAGTAATTAATTAGTTACTAAATCGTAAACAATATCAAAATTAAAGTTTAGATTCTACCAAACAAACATTGTCTATTAGAATTGGATGAATAATTAATTAGGTTTATTGGCTAAAAATTTGGTGTCTCGGGTTTCCATATGAGCTTATTATTAGTATTATATATTGTGTTGCAACCTTCAATGTTGTGTTTAATTATTTTTACAGTAATTTTTAAATTTTTACAAGTTCCAATAAAGTAAGAGTAAATTGAATATATGGTTGTAGGCTATAATGCAATAATACTGCCAAATGGGCCATAGGTTATAGCCTATAAGATATCAATATTCTGCAGTAACAGTTCTCAAGTAAATTATATACTAATAATACAATGTCCATAATAAATTATATAAAGAAAAACCTTTTATTACTTGAATGAATGCAGTAACAGCTTCTTTTATGTTTTCTATAAAGTTATGTAATCATCATTACCCTATTATCCTATTATTTTATATAATTAAAAAAATAGAAAAAAGTTTTGTTTACTATTTGTTTAAACTTTCAGTTTTGCCATTTTAGTGTATTGAATATTTGGTTAACCTAATTTTAGTATAAAATTATTAAAACCGTATTTATTTATTTTAAGTTTCATCACTACTCAAGCATTTTTCTTCTCTTTATTGTCTTTTGCACCTCATACATCTACAAAAAAAAAGTATATTAAATTTAAAAATGGTAAAATGCACTCCTATAAAAATAAATATTTAATATTAAATATATTATTCTTTCAACCTTTGAGAACTCCAGGGTATTTGAATTGTTTTGGGAAACTATCCAAATATTTGAATTGTCTTTGGAAACCCCAGATATGTAAATAGTCTTGGTAAACTATCCAAATTATATACTCCACATATCTTGATTTAATAATAAAAATTGAATCTGATTGATTGATTCGAGAATCTCAAATATTTGAATTGTCTTGGTAAACAATCCAAAGTATATTTGAATTGTCTAGGTAATCATTACTACCCTATTAACCTTATTTCAGATATTACTATCCTATTAAAACTAGGTAATCATTACTACCCTATTACTTTAAGTATTTGATATCTTTTGCAGATTTATTAAGATTTTGCATGGTATCATCATTATATAATATTTAGATATAATCATTCCTACCATATTCATACATCCTATTTAAATATCACGATTTTTTGTAGACATTATTTTAGACATTATTCCTACCCTAGCAATACATTAAAGTAACCATTAATTGTAGACATTATTGATGGTTATATTTTTTTTATGGTTATAATTTTGACAAAAAAATACACATGAAGTACCCCTAAATAAATTTTTCAAAAGCCCGAAAAATTTGAAAAGATCAAATTCCACTTATAACAGTATCAATTTTCAAAGTAATTTTTATAGAATATATAAATATATATTTAAAATACTAATCATTTGAAGATAATAAATAGATAGCCTATATATTATTTCAAAATTTAAAATTGTAATTTTTGCATTTAACCTAAACACATTACATGCAATACCAACACAATAAGTTATATCTACATAATCATTATAATTATTAACAAATTTGCATTTGGAATGCTATAAATAGAGAATGTATTGAGTAGTCACAAACTTAAAGTAATATATTTTATGAAATAAAAAATATCTACTGCACAAATGAATGTTGGATAATGAAATTCTGGGTAAAAATGATAGTTTTGAAAAACAACAACTGAGCAAGATAGAAAAATAATCTAAAAGTAAATAAATATTAGAATTTGAATATTACACATTAATGAGGTAGAATTTGTTTTAAATTTTCTTAATTATTAATTTTATATAAAAAAAATGATTGATTTATGAGGAAGATGAGTAAATAGCGACTCCTGTACAATATTTATATTCTATAAAGTAATTGTTTTTATACCTATTACTAAAATAAATATTCAATTGACTTGGACCTAAATTACTTCATTGTTTGTCAATCTTTAATGAATGATATACTTTCAATTTTATTGCCTAGCCTCAGTTCGTCATTGGTTGTCTAATGTTTAATTAATGAAATTTCATAAATTTTATGGCTTTATTAGTTCACTTTCAGATAAAATATCTTAATTTCAAATTAAAAGTTTGGGAAAACTAAAAATTATATTTACCGTTATACTAAATAAATCAAAAAATATATATTTTCAAAAATTTAAATTTATTTGGGAATCTTCTCATCATTATTATATATGATTTCTAAAAATTTGTTATTTGACTTGATAAATCTAATCAAGTATTCAAAATGGAAAAAAGATATGCGCACATTCAAAAAGCAAAGTTACATTAACTGCAAATGCATATATTTAGTTAATTACTCCGCAGTAATTTTTAAAAAAAATTGGACCCACATTATTTTATAGTAACTTTTGGTAGAAGCTTTGCACGGGAACCCATCATCATCATTATTATAGCTGATTTTTAAAAAGTTTGAAAAAAATATTGAAATGGAAAAGAGAGATGTGCAAGTTTCAATAAAGTTGTAATCAATTACTCTAAAAAAAGTTTGAATAAAATATCCCAAGAATAATGATTGCTTCGGAGAATCAAAAATTTGAATTACTGTAGTAGCATATCCAAATTATATCTGACACTATCTTAAACAAATAAAAAATATACATATCCTGAAAATAATGATTACTTTTGGAACCACAAAAAATTATATTTTCTTGGGAACCTAACCAAAACCATTACCCCAACAAATAAAATATTATATATATATATATATATATATATATACATCTCAAAGATTTAAGTAAGTCAGTAGTTGAATGATATCTTCTGCAGTTAAAAATTTAATCTGTTACCTATTCAGAATTCATTACCGTATTTTAGCAAAATTTGCATAATGATGATTTCTTTTGAAAACCTTCAAAATTTTATTATATTGGTAATTTAGTAAAATTATATTTACCACTACCGTAAGTAAATAAAATTAATATTCCAAAAATAATTATTGTCTTTGGGAATCCCAAATAAGTTGTACAACTTATTTGACATAATGCATTTCCAAATAAATCTGGGAAGTTGTTATAAGTATTGGTGCAAAATCCATTCAAAATAGGGATATCTTATATGAAAAGATACATACTACATTAATATATTTTTTCAATTAAAATATATGTATTCAAAAACAAAAATTTATTTTAAATAAAAACCAACCCTTGAACCCTTTATCCTAATCATGGATTTTTTAAATATAAACTAAATCTTTAAACCCTAATCACTAATCACAATTTTATAAAAATATAAACTAAATCCTTAAACCCTAATCCCTAATGAATCAACAATTTGATCCATAAATTTTATATATTAATTTTTTTTAAATATTTCTAGGTGGTAAGTGATATAAATATACTAGGTGTTTAAATATTTTTAAATACTAAAAATTGTTGTTCATGGTGGTAAGTGATGATGAATTTATAGGGTTTGGTAATCAATACTCTGCAGAGCAATACCAATGGGCTATACAATATTCTAGGTTTGGCATAATTATTTTGGCAACAAACAGTGTAATAAAGTAATGTGCACTTTCTTTAAAATGACTTCAAATTTGAACTACTATAAATTTATTATGGACATTTGAGCCTCAATCAAACAACTAATTTTTTAATATTAAAAAATCATTAATTATAAATATATCATAATTAGTGAACTTTATTATTTTTGTATAGACAAGTTATAAACGTCCATTTGAAATGCTGCAAATAGAGACTCTTTTATTTTTTATGTATACTATAATAAATAATTTCTTTAATAAAATTATTATACCTATTACTAAAATAAATATTCAATGAAATTGGACCTAAATTGGTCAGTCCGCGGGCGGGCCGCCCGCGGACTGACCAATTTAGGCCCACTTCTAATTATAAATCTTACTTAACTATATTTTATCTTATATAACTGTATTAAAATAAAATATTATATATATCTCAAAGAATTAAGTAAGTCAGTAGTTGAATGGTATTTTCTGCAGTTAAGAATTTAATCTGTTACCTATTCAGAAGTCATGCCGTATTTTAGCAAAATTTGCATAATGATGATTTCTTTTGAAAACCTCCAAAATTTTATTATATTGGTAATTTTGTAAAATTATATTTACCACTACCCTAAGTAAATAAAAATTAATATTCCAAAAATAATAATTGTCATTGGGAGTCCCAAATAAGTTGTATCATCAATTCCATTGTTTATATGCATTTTGATTGCCCAACCATATGTGTTTGCGTGATTGTGTATAATTGTATAAAAATAAAAATTATATAAATTAAATATATTGAAACCATATGATTAGACGAATTTAACAATATCTTAATTAACTATATTTTATCTTATATAACTATATTTAAAAGTCCAATGAATATATATTTATTGAATATTGTCGATTATGAACTATGCAAATATTAGAATTAATAAAAATATAAAATAGAGGAAGTATCGTGCATGAAATATATTAACCAAGTTTTCAGATATATTAAAAAACATATAATGTTAAAAAATCCTTTAAAAAAATACACTTCGAAAGAAAGATATATATAGTACAACTTATTTGACATAATACATTTCCAAATAAATCTCGGAAGTTGTAATGACGACGATGTGGATTGCGATAGAAAGTCAACTATTAATTTTGTGTACAAAGAAGTGTTACAAAACATATGAATTTAATTGGTGATTGCGATTATGATTTGCATGTGATTGAATTGGACAGCATTCAACCTAATTCATTGGGATTATCCCAATTACATAGAGATTAATAGGTTTTTTCTGTGATTAATATTTGTCGGGCACTTTTGCCTTCTATAATTCAGAAAGTAATCGATTCAATTTAATAGTTATATAACAAATATTTTGTTAAGAAATACGAATACCTAATAAAAGCCGCGGGTACCGCGGGTGAAAATACTAGTTAAAACTAAAAGGAAATATGAAAATGACAAGAATACCCCTGCTTTATATCAGAAACAGGACTGAAATGATGGAGAGGTGGCCGCCATTTTTGAATCTCTCATCCTTCTCTCTTTAATTTCTTATTTTTGTACTTTAATTATTTTTTATTTATTTGACATTTCTATTATACTATTTTTTTTGATTTTAAAACTTTTATCTTTTAAATCTTATTTTATTTTAGTTTAATTTAATATTATTTTTATTTAATCTTATTTGATCGCATTATTCAAATATTTCATCTTATTTTCTAATTTAAAAATATATAATTTAGTTATTTAATTAAAAGTAATTTTTCTATATTATTCTATTTTTAAGTTCCATTATTTCTTTTATTAATTTACTTAAATTTTATTTTATTTTGTACATTATATTTTGTATATTATTCTATTTTTAATTTTATTTTATGCTCTTAATTTCATTTGTATAACGTTTATTTTATTTTGAAATTTTATTTTTAGAATGATTTTCTCTTTTTAAATGACCTAAATATGAAAAGAAATATCTAAAAATTAAAATATATTATTTTCTAACTAGTAGGGTCAAAAATGAATTTATTTACTACTTACATCTCTCGGATGGGTTCCTCTGAAAACCCCTCTACCCCCCCTCTCTTTGGTCTTTCTTCTTCCTCCTTGCCGGCCGCCCCGTGTTCCCGCCCCCTCTGAAATCCTTCGCCTTCACGGACAGACCCTCTGTCTCCTTTAGAGATAAAGTGTTGGAAGGAAAAGCAGCTCCCTGATGCACCCTGTGAAACCACATTTAAATAAGCTTAAATTATGTTAGAATGAACCTAAATTGCATGCATGAGACCCTATTTTACTACTTTTTAGTTTATATTTCATGTGATTTGTAAATATTAATAAGACCGGTTAAATTGAGCTTATCCGAGTCGAATTTACCTTGTTTTATGCTTTTTAATAAGTCTTTGGCAATTCTAATATATTGCAATGATGTTTCAGGCATTAAAATGAAGAAAGAAGATGTTCGGAGGTCAAAGGATGTAAAATTCGGAATTTTCAACACTGGAAAAGCTCCAGAATGCGCCACATAGGCATGGAGGCGCATAACATCATGCTTGAGCGCCACATTATGCGCCACATTGACACTTAGGAAAAATTCGGATGGAAAAAAGCTTCAGGATGCGCCGCATAAGCTTAGTGGCGCCGAAATCTGCTCCGGAGCGCCACAAAATGCGCCGTTGTTAAATTAAAAATTGGGAAATTGTCAGAATGCGCCGCACCTCCTTGGTGGCGCCTAAAACCACCTTGGAGCGCCACTTTTTGCGCCGCAGAGGAAAATTCGGAAAATCATCGCATGCGCCAGCTCTCCTTGGTGGCGCCTAAACCCTCTTCCGAGCGCCACTTTATGCGCCACCGTCGCAGTTGGGTAGTTTTCTAACCTCCCGAACTCGGTTTTAAACGTTGTTTTTCGTCATTTCTTCATATCCAGACTTCATTATTCGCCAAAAAACTCTCTGAAAACACATTCCAATGGGAGAAGAAGGCCAGAAACACAAATCCATGCCGGAGGAATGCATCAGGAACGATTTTCTGGGCGTGTTCTTCCTATCATAGGTGTTGCCTTTCTTTTTCTTGCTTTGTAATGAATTGAAATTGCCTATAAATGTAATCTGCTATTATGTTTCAAATTTGTAGACGGATTTCTATATTGTTCGTGTTAGAAGTGTTCTAGAACGGGAGTTCAGAATCACTTTGAAGTATGAATTTATCTTTTTATGGAAGTAATATAATATGTCGCTGTTTATGTTGTAATCTGGGTTAATCTGCTATCATGTTAGAATCTGTCTAATCTGCTTTGGGCGCCATTTTTGATTAGGAATAATCAATTTGATGTTTGTGGCATGATTCTTAAAAAATTGATTAGATTAGATTTATCTGTAATAATTGTTAGAATTTGAATTGAGAGTTGGTATTGCTTGCCTGAATTGATCGATGATTAAGATTAGTAGAAATATGGAATCTGTAATTTTGTTGTTTGCTGAGTCTGACTTGATCGTTCAATCTGTCTCAATTTGCATTAATTTAATCTGGCAAAATATCAATCTGTTCACATTCTAAATTTAGTATTAAAATCCAGTTTACCATGTTTTATTATTATTTTACCATAATTGTTAAATTATTTACACTGTTCTGCATAATTAAATGTTAGAATCCAAATTCTGTGATTTCTGCTTTGCTAAATCGGGAGATAAAAAGTAGAATTAATATTTTAGTACCGGAATTGGGAATAAATTACATTATAAATGGATTCTGGCATGCGCACAATGATTTGGGAAATGAAAAGTGCCTTTTAATTGCTATAGGAAAATTTGTATGCTTGGGAAAGACTCGAATTTAGGCCTAGAATAATGATTGCAAAATATTAGATAATTTAATCAGCTTCCATGAAATCTGTTTAAGCATAATTTGATTATTAGTAGATTACAATATTTTTAATCTTTATAAAATAATTAATTTTAAGAAATTGATCTTTTTAGACATTGGAAAATGCTAAATCAATATGCAATTTCTATTTTATATAAAGATGGCAATATTTAAAATATTACAAGCATCTCCCATTTATATCTTTATTAATTATAATTTTAATTTGCTTTACTTTAAATTTAATGTCACTATTTATTTTTAATTTAATCACCATTAGAATTAATCAAACTCTTTTTAGAAATATAAAATATAATTAATGAACTTAAGAATAATTAAAATCTTCTCCAGAATGAAATAATATTCTGAATTCCCTTGGGTTCGACCCGGTATTCACCGGTTTTTATTACTCGATGACAACCATCCGTTTCACCCATCAAGTTTTTGGCGCCGTTGCCGGGGAATTTGTTGTGAACTTTTAATTGTTTTTAGTTTATTAATTTAAATTTATTAAGTTAAATATTAATTTAACCGTTACTTATTTTATTTTATTTTTATTTAATATTTGCAGTGCGAAGCAAACAAGCAGAAATAGCTTATGATCCTGAAATTGAGCGTACTCTTAGAGCTATTAGATTAGGGAAACGTAGGAGACCAGCTCAGTTGGAAATTTTAATTAATTCATCTTCTGATGAAGAAGACTATTCTCCAACGACTGGAGCTTCAACAATTCAAACTAATCAATTAGTTGCTCAATTCAATAGATTAAACATGGCAGCGAATAACAATGATAATCAGGGTAATAATTGAGGTAACGGTGGTGATTTGGAGCACGATGATCAAGCTGAAATGACCATTGGAGAACACTTACAAGGAACTAGTGGAAATCTGCTTAATAGAACTCCAAGGCCAGATGTAGATGCTTTAAGCTTTACTCTTCAGCCTGCACTAATCACAATGGTTCAAGCTAATCAATATAATGGAGCACCTACTAATGATGCTGTAGAACACATAAGGAACTTTCTGGACTATTGTGACACAGTGAAAATAAATGGTGTTACCAGTGATGAAATTAAGTTGAGGTTGTTCTCGTTTTCACTCAGAGATAAAGCTAAAACTTGGTACAACTCACTTCAATTAAGGGATGTTACTACTTGGGATAAAATGTTAGAAGCTTTCTTAGAACAATTCTTCCCACCATCCAAAGTTATTGAATTACAAGAAAAAATCAAAGAATTTGTGCAAGATGAGGGTGAAACTTTACTTGAAGCATGGGATAGATACAACACTTTATTGGCGAGATGTCCAAATCATGGCTTTGAAGACTGGCAACAGATGAACTTCTTCTACAATGGGTTGATTGATCATTGGAGGAATTTGTTGGATGCAGCAGCTGGGGATTCTTTTCTATCTATAGGACCTTCTAGAGCTAAGGAAATCATAGAGAAAAAGATTTCTAACATGAAAAAATTTTCTGGGAAGAAAAATGCTAGAAATAAAACAAAAGGAGGAATCTATGAGGTAGAAAAGGCAGTTGCTATAGATTCTAAGTTAGATGCTTTGATGAGGGAGGTTTCTATGCTTAAGAAAGGTCAAGCTAAAGTTGTGAGATGCGGTATTTGTCATGGACCTCACGAGTCATCAGCCTGTCACCTGCTTGATCAAGGACTTCAAGAGACTATGCAGTGTGAGGGGACTGAGGAACAAGTGGAAGATGTGAACTACATGGGAAATAGGCAGCAGAATTACAATCAAAACCGTCCTCAAAATCAAAACTTCTATCCAAATCAGAATTCTCAATTTCAACAAAACACTTACCCACAAAACAACCGTCAATCTTATCCACAAAACCAAAATCAAAATTACCCAAATCAAAATCAAAATCAGAATTTTCAAAACCAAAATCAGAACCAAAACTATAATCAGAACATAAATCAGAATCAACCTTTTTACCCTAACAACAGTCTAGGAATTTTCAACCTCAACAACAGCTGCAACAAAACCAAGGAAGTGATGAGGTCAATTTAAAAGAGTTAATGAGCACAATCGTGTCTCAACAACAAACAATTCAGCAAATGCAAGCCTCAATGAGAAACTTAGAAGTTCAAGTCGGTCAGATTGCTAGGGACTAGGGGTGAAAGCGGTACGGTAAATATCCGACCGATCCGATGCCGTATCCGATCATATTCGAATCTGAATCCGTTTTCGACTATCCGGGCGGATATTTCAATATCCGTATCCAAATCCGAATCCGTATTTTAATATCCGCATTCGTATTCGTATTCGAAAATATCTGACCGTATCCGAGAATATCCGACCGTATCCGAAAATTGATAGGATATTATCCGGATTTTAAATATGGATATCCGAATATATTAATATATTATTATTTAATAATTAAAAATGATTAATAATTATAAAAAAATATCAAATTTTCAAAAAAATTATAAAAAAAATTATCCGATAATCTATATCCGATTGAATCCGTATCCGTCATATATTCATCCTGTATCCGTACCGTATCCGTAATCCGAAATATCCCAAAACCGTATTCGTATCCGGCCCATCCGTATTCGATACCGAATTCGACAAAAAAAATATGGATAATATCCGTATCCGACACTATCCGACCGTATCCGTACCGTTTTCATCCCTACTAGGGACACCTCAAATAGACAGCAAGGAACACTACCAAGCATGCCTGATCCTAATCCAAAAGAGCAATGTAAAGCAATCACTTTAAGGAATAAAAAGGAATTACCTAATCCTTACCCTACCTTAGATGATCCAGAGGTTTTAGCTGATGCTGTAGATGATCAAAGTGAGGATACAGAGAAAGAAAGTCAGCATAAAAACACTGATGAGCCTAAGGAGAGCGAGAAACTTAGAGTTGAACAGGATAAGGGTAAAGGAAAGTCTACTGTCCCGGTCAAGCCATATCAGCCACCTATTCCATATCCACAGCGTCTTAAAAAGGCTAAGGAAGATAAAGATTATGACAAATTCTTAGAAGTCTTTAAGAATTTAAGAATTGATATCCCTTTTTCTGATGCCATTGCACAAATGCCTGTGTATGCTAAGTTCTTAGAAGAACTTCTATCTAAAAAGAGGAGTGTTGATGATGAAGAGAAAGTGACACTGACAGGGGAATGTAGTACAATCTTGCAAAGAAGGCAACCTATTAAACAAAAAGATCCTGGGAGTTATACTATTCCGTGCATTATTGGCACTAAAGAATTCAACAAAGCTCTGTGTGATCTCGGGTCTAGTATTAATCTGATGCCTTTACATGTCTTTAGAGAACTAGGAGTAGGAGTTGTGAAGCCTACTAGGATGCAGCCACAGCTTGCTGATAGATCTATTAGGACTCCTTTAGGCATTGTAGAAGATGTTCCTGTTCAAGTGGAGAGCTTCATCTTCCTCTGATTTTAGGTAGACCATTTCTGCAAACTGGTAGGGCTATGGTTGATATGGATGATGGTAAAATTACACTTAAAGTAGGTAATGAATAAGTGTCGTTTGACATTTCTAAGACAACTAAAACACAACACGCTAGTTCTGACACCTACCCGTGTAATAGAATTACAGCTATCTATCAGGAGGATGATGTGATTGAGAGAGAGTTCTTTGCTAGACATGATCCCTATAGGAAATTTGAGCAGTTAGTGGAGAGTTGTGAGGACTTAGCTGAAAGTAAGTGTGAGGGAGGATTACCTGTGCAAGTAACATGTGCGATAGAAGAATCCAAGTTAATTCCGTCTGTTGAAAAGCCACCTACATTGACATTGAAGGAGCTGCCATCACATTTGAGGTATGTTTTTCTTGGTGAGAATGATACTTTACCTGTTATTGCAAGTAATAAATTAAATGATCATCAATTAAATGCATTAACCCAAGTGTTGAGTAAGCATGTTAGAGCAATAGGTTGGACGATAGCTGACATCAAGGGACTGAGTCCAACATTGTGTACACACCGGATTTATATGGAGGAGGATGACAAGACAGTGAGACAGCCCCAAAGGAAACTGAATCCACATCTACAAGAAGCTGTAAGATCAGATGTGATTAAACTACTCGATGCAGGTATTATCTATCCTATCTCTGATAGTCAGTGGGTGAGTCCAGTTCAAGTAGTGCCTAAAAAGGGAGGTATGACTGTGATTAGAAATGAAAATGGTGAATTAGTACCTTGTAATACCATAGAAATTACCCGAAATAATTTTAATTCATTAAGTAGACTTTTATTAAATATTTAAACACTTGCTTAAAGAATTAGTATATTGATTTTTTTCTACAAAACAACACTTGTAAAATTATATATGTATATGTACAGAATCAATGTTCCCCCAAAAATTTTGAAAATAACCTCATTCCACCCAGAGTCTCGTCGGAGGTTAGGGGATCTATATAACTAAAAAAAAGCCATGATAGACGCCGCTCCGGCAAGGCTGGGAAGGAGACAGTGGTCGGAGGTAGGTTTTAGAAGGAGACAGCGGTCGGCGAGTGCAGACGGGAGTAGGATAGGAGGAGAAGGCCAACGCAAATGGACAGGATTGGTGGGTGTGTTCGTTGGGAACATACCGGCTGGAGCTGATTCTGGGAATCTCTATCGTGATATTGACAAAATCGCCAGGGTAAGAGACTGGTTCTTTCCCAATCGAAGGTGGCTGGAGCAAGGAACTAAATTTGGGTTCTTTCGGTTTGGTGATCGGGAGGAGGCAGCAAATGTTATCAAAAACTTGAATGGAAGAATGTGGTCGGGGAAATCTCTGAGGGTTAACTGGGCGAAGCCGCGAGGAAGGAGTGAAGGAAAAACCAGGGTAAATCCAGAGAAGGGAAGCAGTATGAGGCAGGCTGTTAGGGGTAACATGGCCCTCCGGGATGATCGCACGTATGTTGATGTTGGGAAGGAGGACAAGCCCATGCTTAGCATTGAACAAGATAATATGGAATGGTTTCAATGGTCGGCAATAGTCGAGTTAAGGGGGCTAGATACTATGAGCTACTTTCAAGACTGGCTGTATGGAGGACAACACAAAAATGGGACTGTCGCATACAGTGGAGGGTTCTCGCTGGTGCTAAGATTCAACAACTGTCTCGAAAGAGATTCCTTCCTGAAAGACTGGAGTGATAAACGATTTGTAGTATGGAAACGGAAGTGGGAGAAAGGCGATTCAGCGTGTAAGCAGCTGGTGTGGATCCATATTCTAGGGCTTCCTTACATTGCATGGTCTTTGGAGAACTTTCGTAGGATTGTATGCGGCTGGGGTGGTGTGGTTAATGTGGATAGAGAGACGTCGGAGAAAAAACGATTAGATCGTGCGAGAGTACTAGTGGAGTTGAAGGAAGGATTCACAACTCCATCCATCATGAAGGTGATTGTAGGGGAACAAGAGGTGGCGATTAAAATTGTGGCCTGTTACTCGGAAGCGGTGGTGGTGGAAGATACAGAAGAGGAAGAGAAGGTTGAAGAGACCGGAGGCCGGCGGAAAGTGCCTGAAGCTGGAGATGCATCGCCGGAGAAGATGCAGGTTGATCGATCCAGGACCATACAACATGGGGAATCGGAGTGGATGCATGAGAAACTGGAACGGGTGCATGGGGAAGTGGAGCACTTGAGTGAGGTGGCGGCGGGTGCAAAGTTAATGAATGATATCTGCATGGGTGAAAGGCAGGAGAGGCGTGAGTTGAATGTGGATGGGGGGGTGGGTTTTAGGCCATCTCTAAGCCAAAACACGTGTGGGCTTGGGGATAGTGGAAGCTGTGAGTTGGCAGATCAAGAGAATGTGGGCCTCAGGCCCATGAATAAGGGGATGGAAATTATTGGGCTGGTAGATAATATAAAAGAAGCTGGGCAAATGGGGTGCGAGAATAAGGGGTGGAGTAAATCAACTAATGGGCTGGCCCTGGAAACAAATACGGATAGTGGGCGCAAGTCTTGGGAGAGAGACCAGAGTGACTTGGGGAGGGGAACTGAATTGGGGGAAGAGATGGAGGAGATCGGTGGGGATTCCGGAAGGCGAGGGGAGTGCGTCCAGCAGGTGAACGAATTTGGGGTAGGAGACTGTGTAGATGAAGTAATAGCAGGGGAGTCGGATAAGGGGTTGGAGGAGAATTCTGGTGAGCAGAATGAGAGCCTAGACGAAGAGAAAGCTAAATACTTGGTTGACCTGGCTAAAGTGGAGGGCGCAATGGATAAAGTACTGATGGGCATGCATTATGGTAGACAAAAATCGAAGCGGCGAGGTCTCGGGAAGGGGTTCAGGATGGGCAAGCGGTCGAGAATAGGTGGCGGGGAAGGAATTAAGGTAATTGGAAGGCAGGATGAAACTTTTGCTCCATTAGACTTCACAATTGTTCGCACTAAAGAGGGCATGAAGTTGGTTGATTTTTCAGAGGTGGAAGCAGTACTAGAGCTAGCCAAATTGTTAGGATTAGGTTGGCTTAAAGGGAGTGGTGAGGTGAGGCGAAGGGTAAGTGAGGAAGTATTAAGGGTATAGGGTACCAACGCTGGTGGTATTTGGGGGCTATTATTCTTATGCGATTTATTACATGCAATGTGAGGGGGTTGAATGGGGGGTGAGGAAAAGGGCGGTTTCGAGGTTGTGTAAAAAATTAAGGCCAACGTTCTTGTGCCTACAAGAGACTAAAATGAGCGCTATAGAGGGTAGGATGGTTTCTAGATTATGGGGTTCGTCGGATAGGGAATTCTGTTACCAATCGGCAGTGGGGAGTGCGGGAGGCTTAGTGGCAATTTGGGACTGTGGATTCTGTTCGTTTAGGATGGTTGGCAGTGATCACAATTATCTGTGGGTGAAAGGGGTGATTAAGGGTATAGAAGGGACTGTCAATTTGATTTGCGATCATGCCCCAAATAACCGGAGAGATAGGGCTGAGCTGTGGGGGTTCTTTGCGGAGCAATGTGCAACAGGGAATGGGGAAATGTGGTGTTGGATGGGGGATTTCAACGCGGTAGTAAACGATACTGAAAGGGTTGAGGAGAGTGTAGATCATGGCTCTATGAGGGATTTTAGACAGTTTATAGACCAAATGGGCCTAATAGACCTTCCTATGGAGGCGGGAACTTTTACCTGGATTGGTCGTGGGGGGAGAGCTTATAGTAGGTTGGATAGGTTCTTGATCTCGCCGGGGTGGTTGTGCTTGAGGGGAGAAGTGTCTCAGAAGAGATGTGACACCGTTCTTTCGGATCACTATTCGGTGAGTTTGGAGGTTGGAGAACTTTCGTGGGGGCCTAAGCCTTTTAGATACTATAACTATTGGGAGGAAGAGAGGGGTTTTAAGGAAATGGTCCGAGAGGTTTGGAGTGATGGTGGTTCTGGTAGCAGGGGACAGAGGGGTTGTGGGCTGGCTAAGAGGCTAAGGCTGTTAAAAAATAGAGTTAGAGAATGGGAGGGGTATGAAGCTGCTAACCTTGAAAGGCGTACTAAAATGCTCATGACGGAATTGGTGGAGCTGGAGGATAGAATGATCGAGGAGGCTGGGGATGTCGAGTCTCGCAAGTTGTGGATGGATAAAAAGGGAGAGTTGAATAAAGTGTTAATGGCCGAGGAGAGAAGATGGGCTCAAAAAGCTAGGGTGCGATGGATAAAAGAAGGCGACCAAAACACGCGATTTTTTCATACCGTCACATCCATTCACAAGCGAAGAAATTATATTGGGGCCATTCATAGGGATGGGGCTGTGGTGGATGATCCAAGGGAAATAAAGAATCTGGCAACACAGTTTTATCAGGCGGCTTTTCAGAAAAAAGATGAGGAAGTATTTGAGGTAGCTAACGTCGGCCTTCCCAGATTGGATGAGGTGGAAATTGGTTGGCTAGAAAGGGATTTCAATATTGAAGAAATCAAAGAAGCAGTGTGGAGCTGTGAAGGCAATCGGGCACCCGGCCCGGATGGTTTCAACATAGAATTCTTTAAGAAGCATTGGGAACTGGTAAAGGATGATGTACTGGATATTTTCCGGAACTTGGAAACAAATTGCAAACTGCCGAAAGAAGTTGGAGGTTCTTTTATTGTACTCATCCCTAAGATTGAGGCTCCAAGGGATTTTGGTGACTATCGACCCATATCCTTGGTGGGAAGTATTTACAAGATAGTAGCGAAGGTGCTGGCTCGAAGGTTGCAAGCTGTTGTCGGGGGATTGGTAGGTCAGAGTCAAATGGCATTTGTAAAGGGCCGCCAAATTTTGGATGGGGTTCTTGTGGCTGCGGAAATAATTCAAGCTAATCAAAAGACTGGTAGTAGTGGATTTGTGGTGAAATTAGACCTTGCTAAAGCCTATGACAACGTGTCTTGGGAGGCGCTATTCCGTGTGATGGAGGCTATGCGATTTGGAGAGAAGTGGATCTCATGGATAAGGGAGTGTGTCTGTTCGGCATCGGCTTCGGTTTTGGTTAATGGTTCATCCACCAAATTTTTTAAACTGGAGAAAGGGTTGAGACAAGGGGATCCCCTATCCCCGTATTTGTTTGTAGTGATGGCCGAGTTATTAAATTGCCTATTCAACAAGGCTGTGGCAATGGACTCGATAGAGGGACTGAAGGCTGGAGTGGCGGGGCCGAGTATTTCGCACCTTCAGTTTGCTGACGATACCATACTTTTCTGTAAAGAGGACATATCCCAGGTAATCACTATTAAAAGGTTGTTAAGATGCTTGACTCTTGCGACTGGCTTGAGAATTAATTATAGGAAAAGCTATATATATGGTGTGAACTGTTCTGTACAGAGGGTTGAAGAAGCAGCCAACATTTTAGGGTGTCAGGTGGGAGATTGGCCATTAAAGTACCTGGGATTTCCTTTGGGGGGTAGGGCAAACAGCATTGGATTATGGCAGCCGATCATTGCAAAAGTGGAGAGCAGACTAGCCGGTTGGAAGGGGAGGATGCTTAGTCAAGCGGGGCGATTGTGTCTAATCAAATCCGTGATGAACAGTCTCCCGGTGTACTTTCTCTCGTTATTCAAAATTCCTGTTGGGGTGGCGGAACAATTAGAGAAATTGAAAAGGAGATTCTTTTGGAACGAGTGGGAGGGCGTACGGAAATTACACACAATTTGTTGGGATACGGTGTGTAGACATAAGATGGCAGGAGGATTGGGAATCTGGGATACTAGGAAGCTTAATAATGCTCTATTATTAAAATGGAGATGGAGGTTTGGTAATGAGCATTCGCTATGGAAAAGGGTGATAGACTCGAAATACTATGGAAACGGTCACCCACTGTTGCCAGGGGTGAAGAAGGGTACCTCTTTATGGGGCCGAATTTGTGCTGCCTGGGAAGATTCAAATTTTGGAAGGATTGGGGGTGAGTTCAAAATTGTGGTGGGAGATGGGTTGAGCACTAGATTTTGGCTAGACATTTGGATGGCGAATGGATTGCCGTTAAGGGACTCCTTCCCGCGTCTATTTGCTCTGTCAAGCAACAAGGAAGGAATGATTGGGGAGTTTGGCAAATGGGAAGGATTCGAGTGGTTATGGAACATTGAGTTACGTCGACCCCTTTTTGATTGGGAGGTTGAGGGTTGGAATCAAATGTGCTCTATGCTGAATAATATCAAGCTCAACAAACTTCTAAAAGATAAATTGATATGGACAAAAGATAGCAGTGGGAGATTTACCACTAAATCATGCTGGAACTGGGAGAGGGCCTGCATCGGGGATGAGATACACAGAAGATGGTCCAAAGTGTGGGACGTGAAAGCCCCTATGAAAGCTCGGTTATTAGCATGGAAGGTGATACAAAATGCACTACCTGTGATGGAAATACTCGCGGCCAGGAACTGTATTCAAGTTGATAATGCTTTATGTCGGGTATGTTCTAGAGAGATTGAGTCCATCGATCACTTGTTTTGTCGATGCGAATTTGCAGGAGCACTTTGGCGTTCTGGGGCAGCCTATTTTGGGGTGACATGGGTGCTGCCGGGTAGGGCAGTCAATACATTGGATTGGTGGCTTGATGCATATCCAAAGATTGGTAATAGAGAGATATGGAAATTAGCAAGTATAGCCATTATATGGACTATATGGAAATGTCGTAATGAGTTAGTGTTCAATGGAAAGCGTGCGGATGTTAGGGGGACTGTAGAAGAAATTAAATGGAAGGTATGTTGGTGGTGGCAGGCATTGATGCAGAAGTCGGGTATGTATGTTGAAGCAACGCAGATTAGCTTTCCAATTGGGTTCTCTATGGCAGGCAGTGGTGTTAACAGAGCTCCCAGAATTGGTCTTGTGTGGGAAAGGCCGGAAAGGGGTTGGTGGAAAATAAATACCGACGGTTCTTCCTTCGGTAATCCGGGGCCAGCAGGAGTTGGAGGAGTCATCCGAGATGATATAGGAAAAGTGATATTCACGTTATCGGATTACATTGGCCATGCGGACTCAACTACAGCTGAGGTAATGGCCATTAGTCGAATGTGCACGGCGCTAATTCGTGATCAAGGCTTCCCGCTTGGTCGTTTGGTGTTTGAGTGCGATTCTTGCAATGTGGTGAGATGGATGCAGGAGCCGGAGCTTATACCTTGGCGACTAAGGGCGCTGCTGGGACCAATCTTGGCAATCAAGAAACAAGCTGGGGTGGTAAAGGTGGTTCATATCCTGCGCGAACGCAATAGTATGGCGGATTATTGGGCTAGAATGGGAGCTGCGGGCAATGAAAGTGTTGAGGTATGGCACTAGTGATATCAATTTTGTATCTGTTGTCTACATAGGTGTTGATAGGGATTAGTTGTATGGGTTGTCGGATGTACTTGTGCGGTCTAAAGTGCTTAATGTAATACGCAGATATTAGATCGATAGAAAGGAGTAGTTTAATGAGTAATACTGTCGAGTGGGTTGTAAAATGGCTGCTAAAGGGTTGCTGTGATTCTCTTGTAATGGCGCTATTAGGGGTGTTAACGAGCCGAACTGAGACCGAACACTGGTGAGCTCGGCTTGAGCTCGTAAGAATTCGAGCCGAGCTTTGACCGAGCCGAGCATTGACCGAGCTACTTCGAGCCGAGCGTTGACCGAGCTTTGACGAAATCGAGCCGAGCTCGAACAGTCTCATTTTTCATTTTCACGTAATTTATAAAAAAAATTATATTTAATATATATTGCATATAAATTATGTATATTTTATTTAATCTATATATTTAAATAATTTTAAAAATATATTTATAATTTAAAAATTATTCCATCTATCCCAATAAAATTATGTCATATTTGATCCAGACACACTTTAACTTTTAATGTTTTATATAACCTCTATATTTGCTAATAAATATATATATGTATAAAAATAAATATATTTACTAATAAATAAATACTTCTTTCATTTCACACTTATTTAAAAGGAGATGCATTAATTGCATAGAGTAGACATGTCGGAAAAATAGTCATAGACTCTAAATTTATTTTATTTATTTTAAAGTCTAAACAAATATAGTATTAGTACAATACATTTCAAAAGACATGTATTGTACTCCCTCCGTTTTTTTTGTTTGCTACGGACCCACGTAGCACGCAGTCCAATGTACATTTTAAATCAGTAATAACTCAAGTTCGGTACAAGTAAAAATTCTAAAAGTTCGATATTTAAAAACTACAAGACGAGACGAATCTAACAAGATCTCAATTGACTATATTTTAACTTGAAGAACTATGATAAAACTCCAAGTCAAAGTGATTGTGTGAATAGTGCCAAATTATCCAACGTAGCTATCATTTAAAAACGGAGGAAGTATGAGATTTGTATTATAAGTTAATAGAACATGAGCCTGTTCGCGAGCTTTTCGAGCCGAACTCAAAGGTGTTCGGCTTGGTTTGTAAATTATTCGAGTCGAACTCGAACTCGAGTCGAGCCTATTCGAGTCGAATTTTGACCGAACTTTGACCGAACCGAGCTCGAACTGTTCGCGAACTACCCTGGCTCATTAACACCCCTAGGCGCTATGCGTCTGATATGTCTGAATATTTATAAATTCCATTTAGCCTCAAAAAAAAAAATTATATATGTAAATTTGTCTTCTCCAAAAGAAATATGAATTTCAATATCAAGGGTAATAGAATTATATAGTTTATGGAATATTTTTTAAATCTATTGTTTAAATTATATATATAAGTTTTATATATATACACATTGGTTTTGAAAATTATTATGAGGATAGTATGTGAATATTTTAAGTACTTTGATATTCATTATGGAATAAATTTTTATAAAAATAAAAGTATGAGTTTTTATGTGAATCTATGAGAATTAACTTTTATATATAAGAAAATATATTCATAGATTATAATTTTTATTTGATGATGACATGAAGACTTTGTGGTTTGAGTATTGTTATGAATAAAATAAAACCATGCAAGTATATTATTATTATCTTTTTGAAAGCACATTAATATAAATACAATACTTGAAATAAATAAATAAATATTATATTATCATATCCAACTCATTGAGTATAAATGCATGCCACTAAATAATGGCAAGAATAATGATTTTTCTAGACAAGCTAATACTTCAATCATTTTCATGATACACTAAGGTTAAAAAGCAATTGCAAGAATTTTCTTCCTAAACAAATAGATGAAAAATCAACATGATTAACAAGTGTCTTGGATGAATGGCTAGCAAAGAAAGGTGATCAATTATCTCTTGAACCCACCAAGATTAATAGCCTCCATAATAGGCAAACCATTATGTTAATAGACAACATGATGGACAAAATTAATAGCCTCCCAAATTAATAGCCTCTTTGTTAGGCTATAAGGACCAAATGAGTGGATACAAATACCCTAACCATTATTGCTCAAGACACACTTAATTGGATGATTGGTGAGGTTGTAATCACTCTCACAATGTGTCATGTTCAATTATTCAAATCTTAGCCTATAAATAGAGGGATTCTAGCCTTCAAACACACCAATCTCATCCATCTCATTAGCCAAATTCACTACCCATTTTATTCTTCAAAGTTCTCCCACATAGTGAGCATATCTTAAGGATTGTGGAGTCTTGTAGGCTTGGCAACCTTCATCATTCTAAGAGTTCTAACTCTTCTCAACACTTGGTTAGTAAGATATCATCCTTGTAAACTTGTATCTTAGAGATCTAAATCTTTTATTTTTATACTATAAATTGATTTCCCTCTATTTGTCGAATTTCAGCGAAACCCGTAATTTGTGGTGCGAATCTTGTGTTATAACGGCCATTATCTTTGAATCTCCTTGCTCTTATACATCAATTCTGTAAGTTAACACTCTCTACTTCAAGTTTTGGAGATCCCAATCCATGTTTTAAGTGTACAAAATTAGAATTTCCCCATTATACCAAAATCTGTCAGTTTTTCGTTTACATAAAGATCTATCTTTTTAAAATATTTTGGTTCATTATCCCTCAAAGGTTCCTTCACAAAACTTGTTCCTTATTGAGTTGAGTATCTTTCTGGAAAATTTTATAATTTTTAGAACTCATATGAAAAAGTTATGGGATCCGCTTTATCGAAAGGTCAAAATCTCTTTTTGTTGAAATCTAAGAAATTAGTGTTTCTGAAATCCTCATTTTTAAAGGTCTTAAGTGTTTCAAACCCAAATGGTTTATTCATGAAAAATATTTATCTATATGTTATCTACCTTGTAGTAAAATTTCAGAATTTTTGGTCGCAAATTACTATTTTTAAAACCTGTTGAAAATTATAGAGTCACTATTGAATTTCTGACAGAATACATGTTCTGAAAAGAACTCAATTTTTGAACTGTTTCCATACCTTATTTTGAAAAGTGTAAAACATGAAACTTGTTCAACTATGTGTTGAGTATCTACAGTTTAAATTTCAAAGCAATCGCCTTTCATATGAATTTTTAAACTGACTTGGCGTAAACCGCGACATTGGACTTGATTTTTGGTCCAAATGAGAAATTGTTGGATTTTGAGATCCATGAAATGATATTTTCATATCTATGAGATATTGATATGGGAGTTACATGTTGAAATGATATTTGGCATTATTGAATGCCCTTGTTATGAGGTTACTCCCGTGAAATTGTTGAAAACTCTTTTAAAGGGATAGTATGTGGAAAATTGTGAAAAACTCTTTTAAATCCATTGTGCACTATTAACTTGAGTAAGATGCCATACTTGATAGAGGGCTAATGCACTAGGGATGTGTCTTGCGGAGCCTCCCCCTCTAAATATGCCAAGACGGCGTTGTTGATAAATTGTGCCAAAACGGCGTTGTTGCATGTATGAGTCTATACTCTTGGGTGTGTTCGTGATGGGTTACCCGAGGCTCCGGAGTGTGTCTGTATATGAGTCCGCTGCATGCTGATCATGACTTATGATCGATATGATATGATATGATATATGGAAAATGGTGTCTCTTGTGCATAGTTGCTACAATGGTAAGAATGAAAGTTATTTATTTTGTTAAAGGTAATGTGTGTGATCCTTTTTAAAAGAAAAAGTGAAAATTATTTTTTTTTAAATGAGTGTGAACCATTATTTTAAAATCCACTTCTTAAAGTGGAGCGGGTTGACTTACTCAGTACCATTGTACTGATAAAAAGTTGTTGTGTTATCTTTTTACAGATATTGGAGCTGACATGTGAACTGCATCTCATGACATGAGCATTTGGGGATGGGATTACCTTTCATCAAAAAGATTGTTGCTTTAAGGAACCACGTACTTTTAAATAATAATGTCATATATATTGCCTTTAGTTTATGCTTCCGCATGAGAAAGAACAATGACTCTGGTATTAAGTACTTTAAATTTTTTTATGTCTATATTTTATAAAATTGGCAATTATTTTTAAAGTTCATACTACAAAAATTTATATTTAGCCGTAGCACTTGTCAATTAAGTTAGCCAAAGGGCGAGCCTGACTGACAAGTGTGGCGGTAACATTCTGAAACCTTATGAGGATGAATTTCGGGGTGTTACAAAAAACAAACAACTAACACCAATATTGAAACATGAATGTGATGACCTGCACAACATATGACCCTTCCTATTACATTTGGATTCACTGTCAACAAAACTGTAATACCCGAGAATTTTCCAACATAAAATAAAACAATAATTAAATAAATAATAAATAAAATAAATACTATAAATAAATAAACAAAACCAGCAAATAAAAGAAATAAATAAAGATAAGAAAATGAGAAATGAGATTTTTACTTAAAAAGGAATTAAAGGAATTTAATTAAACAAAAGGATGGATAAATGAAACACCAAAACCCGACACTAATGAACTCGAGTATTCGAGTCCAAAACATCCAACTAGACTAAGAATAAAATTAGAGAGAAAGTATGAACCCGAATATACCCCGGGAATCGGAATTCGGGAGCAAAGAGGGATAGAAACCCGAAAGAGAGGCGGAAACGCACGACGGATCGCACGACCCGCCCGGACCGAAGTCCAGGCGAAGTCGGCGCGGTGGCCGCGCGGTAAAGGGGGTTCAGCGCGCCACCCCACAGATTTGGTCGTTGCGTGAATCTCTCACCCGAACGCGGATTTTTCGACTTTCGGTTGAACATCTCTCGACTCCAGACCTTTAGGTCGGCTGTGGACGCCCTAGGGTTTGAGAATTCTATAAATAAGCCCCTTGGGAGCCCCGAACAAGTTTACGAAACCCTAAAGCATTCTATACGTTCGAAACCCTAAATCCGGAGTCGTCGGAGGCACGAAACCAAGACGAACGCTGTTGGACGACTTTCTCTACAGATCTCCATAGTCGTGGTAAGTCTCGGTCCAATCTCTATTCAATAAACGATTCGAAAACGAATCCTAATCATCTCCTTTTTCTTTCTACACCCCCGTATCGAATCTAGATCGTAGAACCCGACGAACGGAGAGGAGAAACGGTGATCTGGAAGCCACGCCTCCGAATTGGACATTCCCGACGTTCATAGACACAGTAAGTTAACCTTACATGGTTTTGGGAGATTTTAAAACATTCGAAACCTAAAAGATTTGACAAGAATCATAAATCTGTCCACTTTTGTTTTCCTACCGACGCAACAGAATTTTTGAATTTTTCCGACCTCTAAAACGAACTCAAACGGAAAAACTTAAAAGACAAAAAACGTTCCTAAGACTTAGACCTAGCTACTGTAAAAATTTGAGAATTTTTGGAGTTGATTTGATATGTGAAAATGCGTTGAAACCGAACTGTTTAATTCTAGACCTTGAAATCTTGGACAGAACTTAGGAATGATCTTGATCTCGTTTTTGACATAGGATCTAGGCTGTTTTAGATCTTTGGCCGAACATGAAAGTTGTAGATAAATGTCTTAAGATGATCCCTGTCAAATTTCATTAAATTTGGAGTTGAATTGATATGTTAGAACTTGAAATCTTTAAACTGTGACATGTTAAACTCGGACAGATTTCTTGTTATGCAAAAATTAGCGTTTTTGACCTACTTAGGTATCTCGGATTGAAAAAGTTAAAACACGAAAGTTGTAGATCTTGATGTTTCCGAGTCAGATATGAAAATTTGGAATTTTTGGAATTAAATCTGATTTTAGACGAATTTTGGAGTAAACTGTGATTTACCGAACGAAATCTTGAAATCTTGTTGAAACATGGAATTAACCTTTAGGGTTGAAACGAATTGAGATATTATTTCTAAACTTAATACATTGGAAGGCAGATTTTAAAAACTAAATCCCCTTACAAACTTGATAAATTAAAATTAGGGGTGAGTGCTCTGCAGGGTGCCCCCTAATGATTCACTTCGTGCCGTAATGGACGATGGTGACCCCGCGCGCTATACTTGAAATGTGATATTGCCAAAACGGCGAAACTTAGAGCCTACACTCTCGTGAATATCCGTATGGGTTTCCCGAGGCTCCGGAGTGGTACTGGGTATGGCTGATACGGCTGCGGCCGCCGGGCTACCGGCTAAACTTGTTGACATCGCGATCTTTATCGTGAAACTTTGAAATACCAAATCGGGAATGTAATGGGGATTCTAAATTAAATTAAACTAGACTAAATGATATTGTCGTCAAACTAGATTATTTAAATGCTTTATTTAAATTATGGCTAGTATATTGAACCATGTGATATGTGTTATTAAATAGAGCCTGAGATAGATTGTGCTATATGATATGGATTATATGAAATCAAATATTATGTTATTATCATGCTTTTGTTAAATTATTAAAGTTATGGCTTTTAAACCCTACGATCATGCATGTGTTAACTTACTCAGCAATTTTGCTGATCAAAACCATTTTTATTCCTTTCTTTACAGAATATGTGGAATGAGCATGTGTGAGCACGAATCATGCATGGGATTTTGGGAACTTTTATTTTGCTTTTAAATTTCGTACTTAGACTATATTATGAACGGGCCTGTTTAACCCGTGTTTTGGCCATGTCGGCCCTTTTTATATTTTCCGCTGCGATACTGTACTAAACTAAATATTTCCGCTGCGCTATGCTATTATTATTTTCGATTTATATTGTATGGGCTATTTTGAATGCTTTAAATGTTTTAAACACTGCAATACCTAGCCTTGCATCTCTTTAGTAAGCTCGGAGAAACCGTGTCTTACTAGGGAGATGTGGCGGTGACATCCCGACCTGGGTTACCAAAAACCGGGGTGTTACAAGTTGGTATCAGAGCCCGGCTATTTTAAATTATTATTTTAAAACCATTACTATTTTTAAACTATTATTTAAACCACTATTATTTTTAAACTATTATTTTTAAACCATTCTTATTTTTAAGCTATTATTAATATTTTGACTATTATTTTAAATTTTAAATTTTTATTTCCATGGAGAAATTTTATTTTAAAACCCATGGGAAAAATATATATGGTGCATTAAATTATTGTTGGGGGGAAATATCATTTGCATATGCATGTTGCATTTCGGCTATGAACTTAGAATCTTTGCGAAACTTGAACTTAGAATCTTTGCGAAACTTGAACTTAGAATCTTTGCGAAACTTGAACTTAGCATCTTGGCGAAACTTGAACTTAGAATCTTGGAAACTCGAACCTAGAATATTGGCGAATATTAACCTAGATCTCTTGCTTGCGCTAGATGGCTAGTCAGGACATGATGCAGTTGATGATCAAGATGATGAACGCTCACCTTGACACCCAACAAACCATACAACAAATGAAAAATCGTATAGCTCACTTGGAGGCAAATCTGCACCAAATGGGAGACTTAAGGGAAGCTGACCTCCAGCACTTCCTGAATTTGAGAGCCGCTGATCAAGATCGAATAAAAGACTTAGAAACTCAAGTGCAAAGACTCACCGAACGAAGCGATGCTGTGATAGATAGAGTTGAGGATCTAGGGTCGGACCTGCTTGACCTCACTGATATAGTAGTACCATATAGCCCTGTGGAAGACCACTTGATGGGACCACGAAGCCCAACACCCCCAGTAGAGAGCCCATCCGGCCTTATCCATGGACGCTACGGGACCCTTGGGCTTTGGCCCCACATGGTCCGCCCATCGCCAAACCCGAGCCCCGTGGAGAACCATCTGGAGGGGACACCGGACCCAGTTCCGGAAGCTGTCGATCCACCATCCCCAGTGTTTCATGGACCTTTGGGCACCGGCCAGGTCTCTGATGAGGATGATCCTATGGAAGACCCCGCTACTCTGCCAGAGGACGCGGAGATCTTTTAGATACTTTATCCTAGATAGTATATTTATTTTGCGCATCCTATTACTTGTATTAAATTTCTTTTAAAGGAATAAAATGCAAGTTGAGTTTTTTTTTTTGGAATTCTTCAGCCAGAAATCATTAAAAAAAAAAAAAAGGGGAGAACTGGAACAGTTTCATCGCAATTTCTCTAAATGACAACAGTCAAAACAGTCAACAAGGATACAACGGGAATATAAACTACGAAACAAAACACATCAATGATCATCCGTGTACAGTCCATAAGAAAACAACTAAATAAAACACTACTACAGCAAGCCCAGATGAAAATGCAGAAACAAAGGATCACTGGTCGGGAGGCGGGAACTGACGACGCATATACTCGTCCATCTGACGCATGTAGGCATACATATCGGTCATGGAGGCCTGCAGCTCCAGCTGTCTCGTAGTGATCGTATCCATGCGAGCCTGGTACAGGTCCATCCTGGCATCCAGAGCGTCGTAGCGAGCCTGCCCGGCTGCAAACCCAGCATCCATACGAGCGAACCCCGCATCCATACTAAGCTGCATACCCTGCAGCATCAGAACTATCTGCGGCATCTCCGCACCCTGCGGGGGAACCTCGGGAGGCGGAGGTGGCTGCTCAGGAGGAACAACTAAAATCAAACCATCACCGTTGGGCTCCGGGCGAAGGACAGCCGGAGGAGCCCCACGTCGAAGAGCACTGCGTCGAGGGGCGTAGCTAGGGATACGGTAATAGCCGCCAGCGGATAGCTCGTAAGGATCCGTCTCTGGTGACGTACGGATCCCCTGAGCCGCACACATGCCGCAAATAAGATGAACATGGGTAATCACCCTGCTTCCTCGTCCTCGGCGCATACCCCTCAGGTTGTCCGCGATACAAGCCCCAACATTCACCCTACCACCCCGGGCGAGAAAGCAGATGGTCTCATAGACGTGGTCGATAACAATGTGGCTCCGGGTGATCGGCCGGACACGGCCTAACCATATCTGAGCTAGCTCGCGCCACGGAGAGTCCATCGTCGTCAACCTCAGCTCATGATCATGCTCGAGCAGAGGGGCCGTCAGGGTGCATAAAACGCCCCACGCAGGCGGGGGTATGCGACCCTCAGGCTGTGGCCGGAACACGCCGTCGTCAGGAAGGCCAAAGTAGACGTTGATCGCCCGAGCACTGAAATCTAGATGGCGACCCCGAACCCAGACTTGAGACAAGTCACTGTTCTCCCCGAGACCGCCAATGTTGGCGATGACCTCCATAGCTAGGTACCCAGAAGCGACGCCCTCGGGATGGCGCGCAAGCCCAGTCCACTGAAGAAGACCCAAAACTGGACCAACCCTGTCGTCGTCCATATGGCGAGGATATATGCCTCTCTCCGGGACGTAAGACCTGTTCCGACGAAGCTCGTCGAAGTAGAACTCCTGAGAGGCCATAGTAGCGAACCGATACCTGTCGTGTCGACGGGGACGCACCTCGTCGGGGAGACCCCTGAGCTTAGGGCCCCGCTGCTTCTCGTCCTCTTCAGACTCGCTCTCGTCAAAATCGGACATCGCCGGAGCGGCAGTGCTAGGACCAGTCTCATCGCGCTGAGCAACTCGTCTCCTGGTCCTCGGGGGACACATGAGTGACGCCAGAACAATCCACAGAAAAAGCAGCATCCTGCAAATATCAAACCAATGCCAAATGTAAGGATAAATCCCACACGGCGATTACACGAAGCATAATCTAGAAAACACGAGAACATGAAGTGGGAGCCCTAACCCGAGCGATCAAAAGGATAACCAAACCAAGACTATGTCTAGAAAAGTCCCAAACCCCCTTGGGACATTTCGTCGAACATGTTGAGTGCGCGATAAATCAAGACCAAAGTTTACTTGTAAACGCATGGGGAACGTCCCCAAAACAAAACAATTGCTTAGACCGTAACTTATCATCATAATAGGGCACAAATCGGCCACAACCAACTCATCCGCATGCCTACAATACCAATACAAATCGGGAAATTCATGCTTTCCTTAAAATATGGAATCTAGTAAAACTTCCTCAAACTAGGCATACATTGTGGCACAAATACTTCCTAATCAACAAAAATAACACCAGGTATCGCCTAAACTCGCTAATTGCATAAATTAAGTCTAAAAACAACAAACCCCCAATTCTTGTCTCGAAACCCTAGTTTTGAAATTCGCCCAAAGATTAAGGCTAATCAAGACATAAAATCTGAAATTGACAAGTAGAAGTAGTAGATGCATACCTTGCAAAGGAAAATCGAAGCCGGGAATGAGAGAATCGGGGGATGGGAGAACGAATTTGAGAGAAAACTAGAAGAAGCCTCGGAAGTGGAAATGGGGCGGAATGGCTCGCGCTCCGCGCGAGCCCTTTTACTCGAACTTCTGCGGCCGCGCGGTCGCCGCGCGCCACCGCGCGGGCACCGCGCGAGCCTCACAGTTTGTTTTTTTTTTTCTTTTTTTTTTACTCGACGAGCTATACGGCAAGCTGTCGAAATGTGACTTCTGGCTGAAAGAAGTGGCATTTCTCGGACACATAGTATCCGCTGATGGAGTATCAGTGGATCCGGCAAAAGTCTCTGCCGTAACTGAATGGGCAACTCCGAAAAGTCCAACGGAAATAAGGAGTTTCCTTGGATTAGCCGGATAATATAGACGATTTGTGAAGGACTTTTCAAGGATTGCACGTCCTTTGACCCAGCTACTTAAGAAAGGAGCAAAATACGAGTGGACCGAAGCATGTGAGACATCGTTTCAAGAGCCGAAGAAACGACTCACAACCACACCCGTATTAACATTACCATCAGAGAATGGTGACTTCGAAGTATACAGCGATGCTTCGAAGGAAGGATTAGGTTGCGTTTTGATGCAAGACTCGAGAGTCGTAGCCTATGCATCACGCCAACTAAAACCTCACGAGGAAAATTATCCGACACATGACCTGGAGTTGGCAGCGGTCGTTTTCGCTCTAAAGATATGGAGACATTATCTTTATGGGCGGAAGTGTCGAATGTTCACCGACCACAAGAGCTTGAAATATATATTCACTCAGAAGGAGTTGAATTTGAGACAGCGAAGGTGGTTGGAACTCATTAAGGACTACGATTTAGAGATAGCATACCACGAGGGGAAAGCGAATGTGGTAGCCGATGCCCTAAGTCGGAAAACCCAACACGTGACAAACTCGTTGGTAATTCCGCCGGCATTGTACATGGATTTGGCAATATTGGAGTTAGAACTTGTGCATCCTGGCACAGTGAGAGAAATGGTCAATGCCATGGTCGTAGAAACTCCAATATTGGACGAGATTCGACTCGCTCAACCGGGCGATCCGAAACTCGAGAAGATAAAAGAGTATATTGCCGAAGGAAAGGCAATAGGATTTGCTGTCCACGAGGATGGAAGCATCCGTTTTAAAGGTAGATGGTGTGTGCCTTTTAAATGTGCTGAGTTAAAGCAAAGGTTGATGGAGGAAGGGCACAACACGCCATATTCCGTACATCCCGGAGGTGACAAGCTATACAAAGATCTGAAGAAGATCTATTGGTGGCCGGGAATGAAGAAGGAAGTGGCAAATTTCGTAGCGAGATGTCTTACCTGCCAAAAGGTTAAGGCAGTGCGACATAAACCCTTAGGATTGATGCAACCACTAGAGATTCCAAGTTGGAAGTGGGATAGCATCTCAATGGACTTTGTCTCGGGATTACCCCGATCACCTAAAGGCATGAATAGGATTTGGGTGATTGTGGATAGGCTAACGAAGACAGCCATATTTATCCCAATGAAAGACACGTGGACTATGGACCAATTGGCCCGAGCCTACATTGATAATGTGGTACGACGACATGGAGTACCACACGATATCATTTCCGACAGAGACAGTAGATTTGTCTCTCATTTCTGGACGGAGTTACAAAAAGCTCTCGGTACTCAAATCAAAATGAGCACCGCATTCCACCCGATGACGGATGGACAAACCGAAAGGACAATCCAAACACTAGAAGACATGCTGAGAGCATGCGTGTTGGAATTCAAAGGGAATTGGGAATCTCATTTACCCTTGATTGAGTTTTCCTATAATAATAGTTACCATGCTAGTATTGGCATGGCACCTTTCGAGGCACTGTATGGACGGAAGTGCCGTAGCCCTTTGAGCTGGGAAGAAAACGATAAGTCCGTGGTAGTGGGACCACAACTTATCGAAGACATGGCTCAACAAATCAAAGTGATTCAAGGAAAGATGAAAGCCGCTCAAGACCGTCAAAAGAGTTATGCCGACGTGAGACGACGAGACCTAGAATTTCAAGTGGGAGATAGGGTCATGCTAAAGATATCACCCATGAAGGGGGTGATGCGCTTTGGCAAACGAGGGAAGTTAAGTCCACGATACATAGGACCTTACGAGATTCTAGAACGAGTCGGAACTCTAGCCTACCGATTGGCTTTACCACCACACTTAGATCGAGTTCATAATGTCTTCCATGTCTCACAACTAAAGAAGTATGTGCCGGACCTGACACATGTACTTCAACCGGAGATAATTGAGCTCGATGAAGATTTGACTTACGAAGAAGTCCCAGTGCGTATTCTCGATACTAAGGAACGAGTAACGAGGAACAAAACCATCAAGATGATCAAGGTTCTTTGGTCAAACCACGAAAGTGAGACGGCAACTTGGGAAGTAGAATCCAATATGAGGGAACGATACCCGACATTGTTCCAAACCGATACCGACACAGTTATGGGGACATAACTGCAATCTTAAGAGGGAGAGGATGTCATACCCCCTAATTTTTCGTGCATTTTTGTAAACTTTTGAACTACGTTATGGCTTGATCCCTTTACCGGGTACGTAGGCAGCTTAGAAGTTTTAATTCTAAGTTCAGTCACAACATAATAAAACAAACACAAGACCTTAGCACGAGACGAGAAAAGCCGAAACACAACTTCGAGGACGAAGTTGATTCTTAAGGAGGGTAGACTGTAATACCCGAGAATTTTCCAACATAAAATAAAACAATAATTAAATAAATAATAAATAAAATAAATACTATAAGTAAATAAACAAAACCAGCAAATAAAAGAAATAAATAAAGATAAGAAAATGAGAAATGAGATTTTTACTTAAAAAGGAATTAAAGGAATTTAATTAAACAAAAGGATGGATAAATGAAACACCAAAACCCGACACTAATGAACTCGAGTATTCGAGTCCAAAACATCCAACTAGACTAAGAATAAAATTAGAGAGAAAGTATGAACCCGAATATACCCCGGGAATCGGAATTCGGGAGCAAAGAGGGATAGAAACCCGAAAGAGAGGCGGAAACGCACGACGGATCGCACGACCCGCCCGGACCGAAGTCCAGGCGAAGTCGGCGCGGTGGCCGCGCGGTAAAGGGGGTTCAGCGCGCCACGACCGCGCCACCCCACAGATTTGGTCGTTGCGTGAATCTCTCACCCGAACGCGGATTTTTCGACTTTCGGTTGAACATCTCTCGACTCCAGACCTTTAGGTCGGCCCTGGACGCCCTAGGGATTGATAATTCTATAAATAAGCCCCTTGGGAGCCCCGAACAAGTTTACGAAACCCTAAAGCATTCTATACGTTCGAAACCCTAAATCCGGAGTCGTCGGAGGCACGAAACCAAGACGAACGCTGTTGGACGACTTTCTCTACAGATCTCCATAGTCGTGGTAAGTCTCGGTCCAATCTCTATTCAATAAACGATTCGAAAACGAATCCTAATCATCTCCTTTTTCTTTCTACACCCCCGTATCGAATCTAGATCGTAGAACCCGACGAACGGAGAGGAGAAACGGTGATCTGGAAGCCACGCCTCCGAATTGGACATTCCCGACGTTCATAGACACAGTAAGTTAACCTTACATGGTTTTGGGAGATTTTAAAACATTCGAAACCTAAAAGATTTGACAAGAATCATAAATCTGTCCACTTTTGTTTTCCTACCGACGCAACAGAATTGTTGAATTTTTCCGACCTCTAAAACGAACTCAAACGGAAAAACTTAAAAGACGAAAAACGTTTCTAAGACTTAGACCTAGCTACTGTAAAAATTTGAGAATTTTTGGAGTTGATTTGATATGTGAAAATGCGTTGAAACCGAACTGTTTAATTCTAGATCTTGAAATCTTGGACAGAACTTAGGAATGATCTTGATCTCGTTCTTGACATAGGATCTAGGCTGTTTTAGATCTTTGGCCGAACATGAAAGTTGTAGATAAATGTCTTAAGATGATCCCTGTCAAATTTCATTAAATTTGGAGTTGAATTGATATGTTAGAACTTGAAATCTTTAAACTGTGACATGTTAAACTCGGACAGATTTCTTGTTATGCAAAAATTAGCATTTTTGACCTACTTAGGTATCTCGGATTGAAAAAGTTAAAACACGAAAGTTGTAGATCTTGATGTTTCCGAGTCAGATATGAAATTTTGGAATTTTTGGAATTAAATCGGATTTTAGACGAATTTTGGAGTAAACTGTGATTTACCGAACGAAATCTTGAAATCTTGTTGAAACATGGAATTAACCTTTAGGGTTGAAACGAATTGAGATATTATTTCTAAACTTAATACATTGGAAGGCAGATTTTAAAAACTAAATCCCCTTACAAACTTGATAAATTAAAATTAGGGGTGAGTGCTCTGCAGGGTGCCCCCTAACGATTCACTTCGTGCCGTAATGGACGATGGTGACCCCGCGCGCTATACTTGAAATGTGATATTGCCAAAACGGCGAAACTTAGAGCCTACACTCTCGTGAATATCCGTATGGGTTTCCCGAGGCTCCGGAGTGGTACTGGGTATGGCTGATACGGCTGCGGCCGCCGGGCTACCGGCTAAACTTGTTGACATCGCGATCTTTATCGTGAAACTTTGAAATACCAAATCGGGAATGTAATGGGGATTCTAAATTAAATTAAACTAGACTAAATGATATTGTCGTCAAATTAGATTATTTAAATGCTTTATTTAAATTATGGCTAGTATCTTTAACCATGTGATATGTGTTATTAAATAGAGCCTGAGATAGATTGTGCTATATGATATGGATTATATGAAATCAAATATTATGTTATTATCATGCTTTTGTTAAATTATTAAAGTTATGGCTTTTAAACCCTACGATCATGCATGTGTTAACTTACTCAGCAATTTTGCTGATCAAAACCATTTTTATTCCTTTCTTTACAGAATATGTGGAATGAGCATGTGTGAGCACGAATCATGCATGGGATTTTGGGAACTTTTATTTTGCTTTTAAATTTCGTACTTAGACTATATTATGAACGGGCCTGTTTAACCCGTGTTTTGGCCATGTCGGCCCTTTTTATATTTTCCGCTGCGATACTGTACTAAACTAAATATTTCCGCTGCGCTATGCTATTATTATTTTCGATTTATATTGTATGGGCTATTTTGAATGCTTTAAATGTTTTAAACACTGCAATACCTAGCCTTGCATCTCTTTAGTAAGCTCGGAGAAACCGTGTCTTACTAGGGAGATGTGGCGGTGACATCCCGACCTGGGTTACCAAAAACCGGGGTGTTACAAAAACACAAAATAAGCAAAGGTTTTTGGAGAACGACTGATAAAGGATACCTCTTTTCCCAGTTCTGATACAATTACTCATTGCTTCAACTTCAGTGTTGCCAATCGTTCCGCTAGCTTGTCATGGGAGTCGCAACATTCTTTCCATAGGCCACGGTTGATGGTATACCTCGACTCACAAGGCCAACTCATTGGAAGTGTTAATCCCCTGCAATAACACCACACTTTTTAACAAAGGCAAAAGAAAGTTTGTCATAGACAAGTTGAGAGTGATTACCCTTTCATGCGTTTTTCCCTGCAACGATTCAGTTTAGTTGCACTCCAGCACCGCGATATATTGCCCAGTGTTTTTTCCTGTGAAGGTATCTCCTTTTGTGGCACCATATCCAGAATTTTGATGACTTGGGTGTCTGCTGCATTTTCACAGAGAATATCTATAGTCCAAACCAGTTTAAGTTTCTGCCGACCAATATCGCACCATTCCAGCAGCGAGTGAGAAGAACCACCATTCATGATGGAAGTGATTTTATCCTTGCGATGTTGGCGCCACCCTTCTGAAAGTTTCATGAGTAAAGCAACAACCTTTTGGCAGATTCCTACATCATGAATCCGTGTAATGGACTCATGGAATTTAGAATCGAAGCAAAGCTGCATATGAAAATACAATACGTTACAGACTAACAGTACAGACTACAGAGTACAGAGTAATCAGACAACTATCATTGTAGTTGGATTCTTGTATCTTACTACAATATATGTTTACCTTCCATTTAGATGCTTTGAAAATTACACTATCTGTGCTAAATAGTGACTGCAGCTGGTCTAGCTCAACTAACGCATTCCCAATTGTAAGGCACAAGCTTTTCTCCTCATACACATTATAAAAACAACCGCGATTTTTGGCATCCACTACCAGGCTCTGCCAGACAGAATGGCTGTTCAACATAGTTCCTTCGTTGCCAAGAATCCAAAGACAGTACCTGTAAGAAATGCAAACTGGAATGAGCCCGCAATTACACAGCAACATTGTAAAACATGATATTGAGTGCACGACCTTGCCCGGGTCAATGCAACATTTGTCCTTTGACGATTACTCAAAAACCCAATTGAGCCATTTCCATTACTTCGAACAGTGGAGATGATGATCACATCCTCTTCTCCACCTTGAAAGCCATCAACAGAGCGGACAATCACAGAAAACATATCATTTACATCTGTGCTGTATTTGTTTTCAAGGGATTTCTGAATGGCAAACACTTGTGCCTTGTAAGGTGAAATACATCCAACGCGAACCTTCTTTTTGTACTTGATACATTCTATGCAAAAGATAAAACATGAAACGAATTACGTTATCCAGACACAAAGCAAACCATTGAACTTAAACATAATGATTATGTTAAAAGAATACCTTTGTATAGGTTTGAAAGTATCTTAGATACCACATGAACCTCAACCACATTTTTGAGACTATGGTTATCGTCAAACTCTTCTTTCCCACTGGTTATATTTATGAATGAGTAGGAGCCAAAGAGTTTTCCAGTAAGAAAGTGCTTGTTGTAAGATTTCTTCAGAACATTTTGGCCGTTGGTGATTCCTTTTCGGTAGAACTCACTATTCGGAAAGAGACTTATGCTTGGATGCATCCTATACTGCACATTAAGAAGATGTTTCTTGTGCCCTAAAAAGACAAGCCTCTCAAACAAACTCCTGCCAAATCCAGCCCTTTCAGAGATCTGTTAACAAGAAGCAAAAATGTTAGTGCGGATAAAGGCCAATATAATACGTGAACTATTTAGATTAGTATAAAACTTATTCCAACACTGGTGACCTTGCTCGAAACCATTGCAGGGAGTTGTTTCTCGTCTCCAACAAGTATAGCATGTCGGAGCCCTTGAATTTGCAAAGGAATGCAAGATTCACATTCCTTAAGCTGTGCAGCTTCATCAATCACAGCCAGCTGCATTCCTGAAGTGTGCAATCTTCCCGAGCTTGAAACAGTACAAAAATTTATATGTGAAGATATTTAGCCGTAGCATTTGTCAATTAAGTTAGCCAAAGGGCGAGCCTGACTGACAAGTGTGGCGGTAACATTCTGAAACCTTATGAGGATGAATTTCGGGGTGTTACAGAGTGGTATCAGAGCGTATTTTTAAACTCTAAGTATTTGTAAACTGTTAAATATAGAACTGCATGAGGTGATTCTGTCTAAGGAGTCTGGTTTTTAAAGATTGCCCGTCAGCCGGTGGCTCTTCCAGTCTTTCCTGGGAATCAACTTTGTAGCTCTATATTTTAACTAGTTGGCAAATTACTTAGAAGACGGTACCCTCTAATCTTAGCATTTCTTGGTTAAGTTAGCAACAAGGCGAGCTTGACTAAGGGATGCGACAGTTTAACTCCGGTTTATGGATTTAAAAAAAAAAGTCCATTTTGAGAAAGAAATATGCAAAATATTTTTCAAAGGCCCATATGGGCTATGTTAAATTTTGAAACTTAGAAATTATTTTTGGGGTGGGAACATATGCATTCATGAGCATGCATCATTTTCTATAAAATTTAAAAATATATATATATATATATATATATATTGTTATGATATACTAAGTCAGTTGGCATTATCATAAGTGCTCTTTTTAAATTCTCTATCTTGTAATATTTTCTAGATTTATGAAATAAAGCTTGTTATTTCATTCCTTCTGGTTAATCTCTAAATAAAGTCAGACATTTCTGCATTAACTCATCCTTATACTATGACCTAACGAGTTTAAGGACATAATCATCCCTTAGACTTGAACTCACTCTTGCTTAACCATCCTTAGCAGAATGGCACCCCGTGCAAGGACTAGAAAAACCCTCCGAAGTGTTAATGCCCTCAACAACATGGAGCCACACCAAAATCCGAACATGACTAACCACGAAGTGCCAACAGCACAGGGTGTATCCAATCAACAAGCTGTACCACCTGCACACAACATATATCACCCTGACATCACCAACAATCAGGGCGTTGGACACAACATGGTACCTCCTAATCAGGGAGCACCCAACAACCAAACCCCTCAGAATCGAAACACGCGAAACTCGCTTGACAATGATCGCCTAAGGATCATTGAGCAAATGCTCATTGCCTTGGGTCAGGGTCAAATTAATCAAGCCACAGCAGCTGTGCCGCCACCTCAAGCCCAGCCCAATCACCTAGCAGTGGTGAACCAATACAGACCACCTCGTTATGATGGGCAGGAGGACCCTACTAAATTGGAGGATTGGATAAAAATTTTCAACAAGCTACTCGAGGCGACTCGTTGCCCAGATGAGCAGAAGATTACTGTAGCCGCGTACTTTTTAGGAGGTGACGCAGATGACTGGTGGCAGTTACAGAAGAGAGAGCTAGATGATCATGAGGAGTATACATGGGAAAACTTTACAGAAGCTCTAAGAGAAAGGTTTTACCCGATGAGTACCAAAGCAGCAATGTATGAAGAGTTCCTATCGTTACGACAAGGAGCACAATCTGTACAAGAATACTATGTCAGATTCAAGGAGTTAGTCAGATTTGCTCCTAAGTTAGTCTCCACCGATGCCGAGAAGGTACAGAAGTTCGAAATGGGATTAAACCTCTCCATTAGAGAAGTGGAGGTTGGGGTTCAGTATCCTACCCTCCAAGCGATCTAAGATCGAGCTGTCGCAGTTTCTCGTGTACAACAGATGAAGAGAAAAGCCGGGGAGTCTAGCCGCGGGTTCCAAGGACAGGACAAGAGGATTCGGGACAACCGAGGAAGCAGCAGCAGCAACAACCACCTCAGCAACAATAAAGGCAATATTCGAGGTGGGCAGAATCGACCCGTCCAGGGAAACAAAGGAGGGGGCAACAATGGTACTAGAAACCATGAAGGGTACATACCACAATGCCCAAAATGCAACAAGCCCCACTTGGCTAGAGGATGCCCCAAGCCGGGTACATGTTATAGATGTGGCCGAGAAGGTCATATGAGGAAGGAGTGTAAGACCCGCATTGAAAATATTACAAAAAGAGATGACCTTATCTATATCCCCACTCAGCCAAATAATCAGGATGTGCGAAACGGAAATAATCAAGGACAGAGGCCTCAACAAAATAGAAACCAACAAGGGAACCATGGAGCACCTATAGGGCGGCTCAATGTTATTAATCAGGCAGATCTTTCAACTCAAGGGGATGTGATAACAGGTACATTTACGGCTTTAAGTGTGCCTGTTAAGGTTTTATTCGATTCTGGAGCAAGTTGTTCGTTTATCTCTTCTAGAATCTTGCCTGAATTAGAGATGCCAAAACCTAAAATGATTAACTTAGGAATTCAGTTGCCTTCGGGAAAAATTGTATCGTGCACCAAACGATACGATGGGATTCCTATAGTCATTAAGAACCTTGAGTTCTATGCAAACTTAGTAGAATTTGACCTTAAAGATTTTGATATTATATTGGGAATGCATTGGCTTACCCAATATAAAGCTGTAATTGAGTGTCAGAAACATAAAATTACACTGTCTAAGACGAGAGGCAAAAAGGTCAACTACTATGTCCAACTCCCCAAACGTAAGACTAAGGTAGTAAATGCCTTAAAATTTTATAGTCTTATGCAGAAAGGATATATGCTTTATGCATGCTATATCAATAACCTCAAGTTAAAGGAGAATAAAATTGATGACATTCCAGTAGTGAGGGAGTATCCAGATATATTCCCAGAAGAAATTCATGGAATGCCTCCAGAACGTGAAGTCGAGTTTACAATCGATCTACTTCCCGGAACAGAACCTGTATCAAAAGCTCCTTATCGCATGGCAACCCTAGAAATGAATGAACTCAAGGAGAAACTTGAGGAATTATTACAAAAGGGGTATATACGACCTAGCACGTCGCCGTGGGGAGCACCAATCTTATTCGTCAAGAAGAAAGATGGTGGGTTACGTCTTTGTATCGATTATAGAGGTTTAAATCAGGTAACGGTTAAAAACAAATACCCGTTACCTAGGATTGATGATCTTTTCGATCAACTTAAAGGTGCAATGGTATTCTCCAAGATAGATTTGCGATCCGGTTATCATCAACTGCGAATCGCTGAAAAGGATATTCCGAAAACTGCGTTCAGGACACGTTATGGACATTACGAATTTACAGTGATGTCATTTGGGCTAACAAATTCCCCAGCAGTATTCATGAATCTCATGAATGATGTGTTTCGAGAATTTTTAGATCAATGTGTAGTCATTTTCATCGACGACATCTTGATCTATTCAAAGAGCAATGAAGAGCAAGAGCAACACTTGCATCAGGTGCTAGAGACATTAAGGAAACACCAACTCTATGCCAAGTTGTCCAAGTGTGACTTTTGGCTAGAAAATGTAGCATTTTTAGGCCACGTTGTATCAGCTGATGGAGTTTCTGTTGACCCAGCAAAAATATCAGTAATCACCGAGTGGCCTACGCCTACTAATCAAACAGAAGTGAGAAGTTTTCTTGGATTGGCTGGATATTACAGGAGGTTCGTCAAGGACTTTTCCAAAGTTGCACGACCTCTGACTCAACTTTTGAAGAAAGGCTTGAAGTATGAATGGACAGAAAAGTGTGAATCATCATTTCAAGAGTTAAAGAAACGCCTCACAACAGCACCAATTTTAACATTGCCAACAGAAAATGGAGATTTTGAAGTGTATAGTGACGCTTCAAAAGAGGGGCTAGGGTGTGTTTTAATGCAACAACAGCAACTCATTGCATATGCATCGCGACAATTGAAGCCTCATGAGGAGAATTATCCGACGCACGACCTAGAATTAGCAGCGGTAGTGTTCGTGTTAAAGATTTGGCGACACTACTTGTACGGACGAACTTGTCGGATATTCACCGACCACAAGAGCCTTAAGTACATATTTACTCAGAAGGAGTTAAACATGAGGCAACGGAGATGGTTAGAGTTGATCAAGGATTATGATTTGGACATCACCTACCATGAAGGGAAAGCTAACGTGGTTGCAGATGCGTTGAGCCGCAAGACTCGACAAGTGGCAAGTACTCTTATCTTACCTTCGGAACTGTATATGGACTTGGTCAAGGTAGACACGGAGCTAGTCCATTATGGAACTGTGGAAAATGTCATTAATGCTATGACCATTGAATCTACGATATTTGATGAAATACGCAGTGCTCAACCAGGCGACATAAAGCTTGAAAGGATCAAGAAGAAGGTTGCTGAAGGAAAAACAATTGGTTTTGCAATCCATGAGGATAGAAGCATTCGCTTCAAAGGGAGATGGTGCGTACCGCATAAATGCGTAGAGCTAAAACGAAGATTAATAGAAGAAGGCCACGACACCCTGTATTCAGTACATCCAGGGGGTGATAAGCTTTATAAGGATTTAAAGAAGGTTTATTGGTGGCCAAGGATGAAGAATGAGGTTGTTGAGTTTGTGGCTAGATGTTTAACCTGTCAAAAGGTTAAAGCAGTACGTCAGAAGCCCTTAGGACTCATGAAACCATTGGAAATCCCGAGTTGGAAATGGGATAGTATATCAATGGATTTTGTTTCAGGACTACCACGATCACCAAAAGGAATGAATAAAATTTGGGTAATTGTTGATAGATTGACAAAGATTGCGATCTTCATACCAATAAATGATACATGGTCTATGGATCAATTAGCAAGAGCATATATCAATAACGTGGTTCGACGACATGGAGTGTCACATGATATAATCTCTGATAGAGACAGCAGATTTGTCTCTCATTTTTGGACCAAGCTGCAAGAAGCTCTTGGTACCCAAATTAAAATGAGCACCGCTTTTCACCCATGACGGATGGACAAACAGAAAGGACAATCCAAACACTGGAGGACATGCTGAGAGCATGCGTTCTTGAATTTAAAGGAAGTTGGGAAAACCGTCTACCTTTGATAGAGTTCTCTTACAATAACAGCTATCATGCTAGTATAGGTATGGCACCGTTTGAGGCACTCTATGGACTCAAGTGCCGAAGCCCATTATGTTGGGAAAAATGTGAGAAATCTATTGTGGTTGGGCCGCAACTCGTTGAAGACATGGCCCAAAAGATCAAGATGATCCAAGGAAAAATGAAGGCAGCACAAGATCGACATAAAAGTTATGCCGATGTTAGGCGACAAGACCTAGAATTTCAAGTTGGAGATAAGGTTATGCTGAAAATATCACCAGGAGTGATGCATTTTGGAAAGCGAGGAAAGTTAAGTCCTCGATATATTGGACCGTATGACATTCTGGAACGAGTCGGAACCCTGGCATATAAACTAGCCCTACCGCCACAACTATCTCGAGTGCACAATGTGTTCCATGTTTCACAGTTAAAGAAATATGTGCATGACCCAACCCAAGTACTTCAACAGGAAGTAATTGAACTCAAAGAAGATCTAACTTATGAAGAGTATCCAATCCAAATACTCGACATCAAAGAAAGAACGACAAGGAACAAGACCACCCGGATTGTTAAAGTACTTTGGTCCAATCATAGTACAGAAGAAGCAACATGGGAACTAGAGGATGATATAAAGCAACACTACTCCAATCTCTTTTAAAACGACCAAATAACAGTTATGGGGACATAACTGTAGGCTTAAGGGGAGGAGGATGTAAGCACCCGACACAATCTTGATAAGGTATGTTCAAAATCTCCTAAATTTTTTTTCTTTTCCATTAACTTTTATCTTGTATTCCGCATATTAGATTGCCATAGTAGTTTTCATTACAACTTCGAGGACGAAGTTGATTCTTAAGGAGGGTGGATTGTAATACCATAGAAATTACCCGAAATAATTTTAATTCATTAAGTAGACTTTTATTAAATATTTAAACACTTGCTTAAAGAATTAGTATATTGATTTTTTTCTACAAAACAACACTTGTAAAATTATATATGTAAATTTGTCTTCTCCAAAAGAAATATGAATTTCAATATCAAGGGTAATAGAATTATATAATTTATGGAATATTTTTTAAATCTATTGTTTAAATTATATATATAAGTTTTATATATATACACATTGGTCTTGAAAATTATTATGAGGATAGTATGTGAATATTTTAAGTACTTTGATATTCATTATGGAATAAATTTTTATAAAAATAAAAGTATGAGTTTTTATGTGAATCTATGAGAATTAACTTTTATATATAAGAAAATATATTCATAGATTATAATTTTTATTTGATGATGACGTGAAGACTTTGTGGTTTGAGTATTGTTATGAATAAAATAAAACCATGCAAGTATATTATTATTATCTTTTTGAAAGCACATTAATATAAATACAATACTTGAAATAAATAAATAAATATTATATTATCATATCCAACTCATTGAGTATAAATGCATGCCACTAAATAATGGCAAGAATAATGATTTTTCTAGACAAGCTAATACTTCAATCATTTTCATGATACACTAAGGTTAAAAAGCAATTGCAAGAAATTTTCTTCCTAAACAAATAGATGAAAAATCAACATGATTAACAAGTGTCTTGGATAAATGGCTAGCAAAGAAAGGTGATCAATTATCTCTTGAACCCACCAAGATTAATAGCCTCCATAATAGGCAAACCATTATGTTAATAGACAACATGATGGACAAAATTAATAGCCTCCCAAATTAATAGCCTCTTTGTTAGGCTATAAGGACCAAATGAGTGGATACAAATACCCTAACCATTATTGCTCAAGACACACTTAATTGGATGATTGGTGAGGTTGTAATCACTCTCACAATGTGTCATGTTCAATTGTTCAAATCTTAGCCTATAAATAGAGGGAGTTCTAGCCTTCAAACACACCAATCTCATCCATCTCATTAGCAAATTCACTACCCATTTTATTCTTCAAAGTTCTCCCACATAGTGAGCATATCTTAAGGATTGTGGAGTCTTGTAGGCTTGGCAACCTTCATCATTCTAAGAGTTCTAACTCTTCTCAACACTTGGTTAGTAAGATATCATCCTTGTAAACTTGTATCTTAGAGATCTAAATCTTTTATTTTTATACTATAAATTGATTTCCCTCTATTTGTCGAATTTCAGCGAAACCCGTAATTTGTGGTGCGAATCTTGTGTTATAACGGCCATTATCTTTGAATCTCCTTGCTCTTATACATCAATTCTGTAAGTTAACACTCTCTACTTCAAGTTTTGGAGATCCCAATCCATGTTTTAAGTGTACAAAATTAGAATTTCCCCCATTATACCAAAATCTGTCAGTTTTTCGTTTACATAAAGATCCATCTTTTTAAAATATTTTGGTTCATTATCCCTCAAAGGTTCCTTCAAAAAACTTGTTCCTTATTGAGTTGAGTATCTTTCTGGAAAATTTTATAATTTTTAGAACTCATATGAAAAAGTTATGGGATCCGCTTTATCGAAAGGTCAAAATCTCTTTTTGTTGAAATCTAAGAAATTATAGTGTTTCTGAAATCCTCATTTTTGAAGGTCTTAAGTGTTTCAAACCCAAATGGTTTATTCATGAAAAATATTTATCTATATGTTATCTACCTTGTAGTAAAATTTCAGAATTTTTGGTCGCAAATTACTATTTTTAAAACCTGTTGAAAATTATAGAGTCACCATTGAATTTCTGACAGAATACATGTTCTGAAAAGAACTCAATTTTTGAACTGTTTCCTTACCTTATTTTGAAAAGTGTAAAACATGAAACTTGTTCAACTATGTGTTGAGTATCTACAGTTTAAATTTCAAAGCAATCGCCTTTCATATGAATTTTTAAACTGACTTGGCGTAAACTGCGACATTGGACTTGATTTTTGGTCCAAATGAGAAATTGTTGGATTTTGAGATCTATGAAATGATATTTTCATATCTATGAGATAGTGATATGGGAGTTACATGTTGAAATGATATTTGGCATTATTGAATGCCCTTGTTATGAGGTTACTCCCGTGAAATTGTTGAAAACTCTTTTAAAGGGATAGTATGTGGAAAATTGTGAAAAACTCTTTTAAATCCATTGTGCACTATTAACTTGAGTAAGATGCCATACTTGATAGAGGGCTAATGCACTAGGGATGTGTCTTGCGGGGCCTCCCTCTCTAAATATGCCAAGACGGCATTGTTGATAAATTTGTGCCAAAACGGCGTTGTTGCATGTATGAGTCTATACTCTTGGGTGTATCCGTGATGGGTTACTCGAGGCTCCGGATTGTGTCTGTATATGAGTCCGCTGCATGCTGATCATGACTTATGATCGATATGATATGATATGATATATGGAAAATGGTGTCCTCTTGTGCATAGTTGCTACAATAGTAAGAATGAAAGTTATTTATTTTGTTAAAGGTAATGTGTGTGATCCTTTTTAAAAGAAAAAGTGAAAATTATTTTTTTTTAAAATGAGTGTCAACCATTATTTTAAAATCCACTTCTTAAAGTGGAGCGGGTTGACTTACTCAGTACCATTGTACTGATAAAAAGTTGTTGTGTTATCTTTTTACAGATATTGGAGCTGACATGTGAACTGCATCTCATGACATGAGCATTTGGGGATGGGATTACCTTTCATCAAAAAGATTGTTGCTTTAAGGAACCACGTACTTTTAATTATTAATGTCTTATATATTGCCTTTACTTTATACTTCCGCGTGAGAAAGAACAATGACTCTGGTATTAAGTACTTTAAATTTTCTTATGACTATATTTTATAAAATTGGCAATTATTTTTAAAGTCCATATTACAAAAATTTATATGTGAAGATATTTAGCCGTAACACTTGTCAATTAAGTTAGCCAAAGGGCGAGCCTGACTGACAAGTGTGGCGGTAACATTTTGAAACCTTATGAGGATGAATTTCGGGGTGTTACATACCTACTAGACCTACTACTGGATGGCGTGTATGCATTGATTATAGGAGATTGAATGATAAGACTAGGAAAGATCATTTTCCATTGCCTTTTATTGATCAAATGCTAGAGCGTTTAGCTGGTCATGAGTTTTATTGCTTTTTAGATGGATATTCTGGTTATAATCAAGTTCCAATTGCACCTGAGGATCAAGATAAAACTACATTTACATGTCCTTACGGTACATTTGCATATAGGAGAATGCCATTCGGTTTGTGTAATGCTCCAGCTACATTTCAGAGATGCATGATGTCAATATTTTCTGATTTAATTGAGACATGCATTGAGGTATTTATGGATGATTTTTCTGTATTCGGGTCTGATTTTGAGAAGTGCTTAATTAACTTGGAAAAAGTTCTGATTAGATGTGAAGAGTCAAATTTAGTTCTTAATTGGGAAAAATGTAATTTTATGATTAATGAAGGTATTGTCTTAGGACATAGGATTTCTAAAAATGGCATTGAAGTTGATAGGGCTAAAGTGGAAGTGATTGCAAAAATTCCACCTCCTAATAATTTAAAAACTTTGAGAAGTTTCCTGGGACATGCTGGATTCTATCGAAGATTTATAAAAGATTTTTCAAAAATTGCATTACCTCTGTTTAAGCTGCTATGTAAGGATGTCGAGTTTGATTTTACTGACGAGTGTATTGAGGCGTTCAATAGGATCAAGGAAGCATTGGTGACAGCACCAATTATTCAGCCACCTGACTGGAGTTTGCCATTTGAAATCATGAGCGATGCTAGTGACTTTGCTGTTGGAGCAGTACTGGGTCAACGAAAGGATAAGAAGCTTCATGTTATTTATTATGCTAGTCAGGCTTTAAATTCTGCACAAAGAAATTATGCCACCACTGAAAAAGAACTTTTATCTGTTGTTTATGCATGTGAAAAGTTTAGACCATATCTGATAGGCTCTAAGACTGTAGTTTACACTGATCATGCTGCTATTAAATATCTATTTGCAAAGAAAGATGCTAAACCACGGTTAATTAGATGGGTATTATTGTTACAGGAATTTGATTTAGAAATTAAAGATAGAAAAGGAGATGAGAATCCTATAGCTGATCATCTATCTAGACTGGAGCATGAGAAAGGGGAAGAAAGATTAACTAATGATGAATTTCCTGATGAAAATTTGTATTTAATAAATAACACTTCCTCTGATCCGTGGTTTGATGATTTTGTGAACTATTTAGCATGTGGTGTAATTCCTGATCATTTAAAATGGCATAGCCAAAAGCAAAAATTTAAAACTGATGCTAAATATTTTATTTGGGATGAACCTTATTTGTTTAGACTCTGTTCAGATCAAATCATAAGGAGATGCATCCCTGATGAGGATTTTGAAAAAGTTTTAAAGGCTTGCCACGAAGGACTTGGAGGAGGACATGTTGGACCGAACAGGACAGCTCATAAGGTACTCGAAGGTGGTTTATATTGGCCTAATATTTATCGTGATGCTAGATCATTTATGCAAAAATGTGATGTATGTCAAAGGGCTGGTAATATCATTAAAAGAGATGAAATGCCACTAAAAGGAATTATGCCTGTTGAGTTGTTTGATTTGTGGGGAATTGATTTTATGGGTCCATTTCCACCATCTAATGGGAAATTGTATATTCTTGTTGCTGTAGAGTATGTATCAAAATGGGTAGAAGCTGAATCATGTGCTTTAAATGATGCTAAACAAGTGATTAAATTTTTGAAAAAGCAAATCTTTACTCGTTTTGGTGTGCCTAAATCAATCATTAGTGATGGTGGATCTCATTTTGTCAATAGGGCTGTTAATCAATTGTTATCTAGATTTCATGTTCATCATAGGATAACAACACCCTATCATCGTCAAGCCAATGGTCAGGTAGAAGTTACTAATCGTGAGATTAAAAAGATTTTGGAAGCCACTGTAGGAAAATCTAGAAAAGATTGGGCTTTTAAATTGGATGAAGCATTGTGGGCTTATAGGACAGCCTTTAAAACGCCTATAGGTATGGCTCCTTTTAAATTGGTTTATGGTAAAGCCTGTCACTTACCTTTTGAACTTGAGTTTAAATCACTTTGGGCTATGAAGAAGTTGAATTTTTAATTTAAAGAGGCTCAAGAAAAAAGGAAAATAGATCTTACTGAATTAGAAGAAATTAGACGTCAAGCGTATGATAATGCTCTAATTTATAAGGAAAGAACAAAGCTTTATCATGATAAAATGCTTAGGCCTAAGGTGTTTGAAGCTGGACAATTAGTGCTTTTATATAATTCTAGATTTAAGCTGTTTCCTGGTAAATTGAAGACAAAGTGGTCAGGGCCTTTTAGGATTGTTAAAGTGTTGGATAATGGTGCAGTAGTTTTAAAAGTTGAAGATGAAAGGGAATTTACTGTAAATGGTCAAAGACTTAAACATTATTTTGGAGATGAAGTTAAATTCATCGAACAAATTAATGTTAAACCTTTGGTTATTTAAATCTGCTTATTGAAGTAATTGCATTGCATTTTAATTATGTTGAGTTTTTATTTATTAAACTTATAAAAACCAATAAAAATTATAAAATGAGAGAAAAAGACAAAAATATTTTGCATTTGATTTTTTATGTGCTTTTATTTGCTTTATTATTCTTGTCTAATTTAATCTAAATGTGTTTTAGTTTAATTATGTTGTTTGAATTTTGTGCTATGTTAATTGCATGTGTTGAATAAATTGAGTAGGACATTGCCTATGAATTGGTATAAGTAGCAAAATGTTGAGAAATGATGGATTTGTGTGTGCTTGGAGATTGATCTTGATATGTACAATTTGACCCGGTTGGAAATTGAGGAGGAGGATCTATATGGACTAATTGGTTTAAGTGAGGAGAACTATGACTCGGGAAGATTTATGGAAGCTATATATGCTAAATCTGACTTGCTAATCTTAGGGAGTGAATTTACTATCATTGTGGTTGAATTGGGGTTGAAATTTGAGTGTCACAGACTCAGATTAAGCGCCACACCTTCATGGTGGCGCCTAAAATCATGCTCAGGCGCCACATTATGCGCCATTTTTAATCCTGGAAATTTTTGCAGTCAGGTAATGCGCCACACATACTGTGTGGTGCTTAAAATCACTGTCCAGCGCCACATTGGGCGCCGCCTTCGGACTTAGAAAAATTTTCGATCAGCCTATGCGCCGCACAGCCTGTGCGGCGCCGAAATGCTCCCTGAAGCGCCACATTGGCGCATAATCCGGCGGGTCAGAGCCCTGACCCTGGTCTGAAAACGGGATTAAAATCCCAAAACTCTTTTCTTCCCCTCATTCTCAAAATCGACCGAGCCTTCCTCCTTCCCTCTTGTTCTTCGACCGAGCGCCATTCCAAGCGACACAATTTGTGCCACTCCGGTAAAAATTCTTTCAATTCTTGTTTCTTCCTATCAATTCTCATCTACATTGTCAATTCTTATTCCAAAAACCCCAAATTTTGTTTGTTTAATCAAATTAGGGCTCAAGAACCCTAGTTCTTCCAACTTTGGGGAATCTTCTTCAAAGTGCTCCAATCCTTCAATCTAGGTAAGAATGACTATCCTAATTTAAATTTTAGCATATTCTAGTGCTTTGGAGTACATTAATTGTGGTATTTGTGTTGTTGCTCAAATTTTGGGTATTGTTAGAATGTGGGATAAAATTTGTTTTTAATTGTCTAAATTTTAGTTTAAACATGAACAAGTGTTGTAGAACATGGATTGAATGCATAATGTGAAAATTTTTGGATTAACATTAAAATTTGGGATTTTTGAGAATTTTAAAATCTGAAAATTATTTTAAATTAATTGAAATAGCATTTTTGATTAATTAAATGGATGAAACATCACTAGAACATGTCATTTTAGTTATATTAAAATTATAAAGTTGTTCTCATGTCAAAAATTCCATGTTTTGCATAATGTGAGTTAATTGAACCATGTTTTGATAAAAACTCTTTTATTTATAATTTAGTTAATTAAAATAGGTTAATTTATTATATGAATAAATTGGAATGGATTTAAATATTAATTTAAACCATTTGTAATGCACTAGTTTAATAATTTAGGTTGTATTTATTTATTAAATTTGAAAATTTAATAGAATAAGGAGTTTTTATTAAAAAGGCATGCTTAAACATGAATTTTAAACTTTAGAATAAAATGGATGATATATTTAAAACAAAGTTTAGGATTCACAATTTTTAAAATACAACATTTTGATCATTAAGTTATTTAAATCCCACATTCTAGGTTGATGTATATGTTTGCTTTATACTTAACACAAGTTAAACCTTTGGTTTAAACTTAAGTGTGAGGATGGGAGGCAATGCATATAGATGATACTAACCCAGAGTTTTTGTACAACCAGGTACTGAAATAATGTATAATCCTCCAAACCTCCCTAAGAAATCGGGTTATAGGTATATATCCATGCCCGAGGGGAGAATGGGTGTCATACCCCCTAATTTTTCGTGCATTTTTGTAAACTTTTGAACTACGTTATGGCTTGATCCCTTTACCGGGTACGTAGGCAGCTTAGAAGTTTTAATTCTAAGTTCAGTCACAACATAATAAAACAAACACAAGACCTTAGCACGAGACGAGAAAAGCCGAAACACAACTTCGAGGACGAAGTTGATTCTTAAGGAGGGTAGACTGTAATACTCGAGAATTTTCCAACATAAAATAAAACAATAATTAAATAAATAATAAATAAAATAAATACTATAAATAAATAAACAAAACCAGCAAATAAAAGAAATAAATAAAGATAAGAAAATGAGAAATGGGATTTTTACTTAAAAAGGAATTAAAAGAATTTAATTAAACAAAAGGATGGGTAAATGAAACACCAAAACCCGACACTAATGAACTCGAGTATTCGAGTCCAAAACATCCAACTAGACTAAGAATAAAATTAGAGAGAAAGTATGAACCCGAATATACCCCGGGAATCGGAATTCGGGAGCAAAGAGGGATAGAAACCCGAAAGAGAGGCGGAAACGCACGACGGATCGCACGACCCGCCCGGACCGAAGTCCAGGCGAAGTCGGCGCGGTGGCCGCGCGGTAAAGGGGGTTCAGCGCGCCACGACCGCGCCACCCCACAGATTTGGTCGTTGCGTGAATCTCTCACCCGAACGCGGATTTTTCGACTTTCGGTTGAACATCTCTCGACTCCAGACCTTTAGGTCGGCCGTGGACGCCCTAGGGATTGAGAATTCTATAAATAAGCCCCTTGGGAGCCCCGAACAAGTTTACGAAACCCTAAAGCATTCTATACGTTCGAAACCCTAAATCCGGAGTCGTCGGAGGCACGAAACCAAGACGAACGCTGTTGGACGACTTTCTCTACAGATCTCCATAGTCGTGGTAAGTCTCGGTCCAATCTCTATTCAATAAACGATTCGAAAACGAATCCTAATCATCTCCTTTTTCTTTCTACACCCCCGTATCGAATCTAGATCGTAGAACCCGACGAACGGAGAGGAGAAACGGTGATCTGGAAGCCACGCCTCCGAATTGGACATTCCCGACGTTCATAGACACAGTAAGTTAACCTTACATGGTTTTGGGAGATTTTAAAACATTCGAAACCTAAAAGATTTGACAAGAATCATAAATCTGTCCACTTTTGTTTTCCTACCGACGCAACAGAATTGTTGAATTTTTCCGACCTTTAAAACGAACTCAAACGGAAAAACTTAAAAGACGAAAAACGTTCCTAAGACTTAGACCTAGCTACTGTAAAAATTTGAGAATTTTTGGAGTTGATTTGATATGTGAAAACGCGTTGAAACCGAACTGTTTAATTCTAGATCTTGAAATCTTGGACAGAACTTAGGAATGATCTTGATCTCGTTTTTGACATAGGATCTAGGCTGTTTTAGATCTTTGGCCGAACATGAAAGTTGTAGATAAATGTCTTAAAATGATCCCTGTCAAATTTCATTAAATTTGGAGTTGAATTGATATGTTAGAACTTGAAATCTTTAAACTGTGACATGTTAAACTCGGACAGATTTCTTGTTATGCAAAAATTAGCGTTTATGACCTACTTAGGTATCTCGGATTGAAAAAGTTAAAACACGAAAGTTGTAGATCTTGATGTTTCCGAGTCAGATATGAAATTTTGGAATTTTTGGAATTAAATCTGATTTTAGACGAATTTTGGAGTAAACTGTGATTTACCGAACGAAATCTTGAAATCTTGTTGAAACATGGAATTAACCTTTAGGGTTGAAACGAATTGAGATATTATTTCTAAACTTAATACATTGGAAGGCAGATTTTAAAAACTAAATCCCCTTACAAACTTGATAAATTAAAATTAGGGGTGAGTGCTCTGCAGGGTGCCCCCTAACGATTCACTTCGTGCCGTAATGGACGATGGTGACCCCGCGCGCTATACTTGAAATGTGATATTGCCAAAACGGCGAAACTTAGAGCCTACACTCTCGTGAATATCCGTATGGGTTTCCCGAGACTCCGGAGTGGTACTGGGTATGGCTGATACGGCTGCGGCCGCCGGGCTACCGGCTAAACTTGTTGACATCGCGATCTTTATCGTGAAACTTTGAAATACCAAATCGGGAATGTAATGGGGATTCTAAATTAAATTAAACTAGACTAAATGATATTGTTGTCAAATTAAATTATTTAAATGCTTTATTTAAATTATGGCTAGTATCTTGAACCATGTGATATGTGTTATTAAATAGAGCCTGAGATAGATTGTGCTATATGATATGGATTATATGAAATCAAATATTATGTTATTATCATGCTTTTGTTAAATTATTAAAGTTATGGCTTTTAAACCCTACGATCATGCATGTGTTAACTTACTCAGCAATTTTGCTGATCAAAACCATTTTTATTCCTTTCTTTACAGAATATGTGGAATGAGCATGTGTGAGCACGAATCATGCATGGGATTTTGGGAACTTGTATTTTGCTTTTAAATTTCGTACTTAGACTATATTATGAACGGGCCTGTTTAACCCGTGTTTTGGCCATGTCGGCCCTTTTTATATTTTCCGCTGCGATACTGTACTAAACTAAATATTTCCGCTGCGCTATGCTATTATTATTTTCGATTTATATTATATGGGCTATTTTGAATGCTTTAAATGTTTTAAACACTGCAATACCTAGCCTTGCATCTCTTTAGTAAGCTCGGAGAAACCGTGTCTTACTAGGGAGATGTGGCGGTGACATCCCGACCTGGGTTACCAAAAACCGGGGTGTTACAAGTTGGTATCAGAGCCCGGCTATTTTAAATTATTATTTTTAAACCATTACTATTTTTAAACTATTATTTAAACCACTATTATTTTTAAACTATTATTTTTAAACCATTCTTATTTTTAAGCTATTATTAATATTTTGACTATTATTTTAAATTTTAAATTTTTATTTCCATGGAGAAATTTTATTTTAAAACCCATGGGAAAAATATATATGGTGCATTAAATTATTGTTGGGGGGAAATATCATTTGCATATGCATGTTGCATCTCTGCTATGAACTTAGAATCTTGGAAACTTGAACTTAGAATCTTGGCGAAACTTGAACTTAGCATCTTGGCGAAACTTGAACTTAGCATCTTGGCGAAACTTGAACTTAGAATCTTGGAAACTCGAACTTAGAATCTTGGAAACTCGAACTTAGAATCTTGGCGAATATTAACCTAGATCTCTTGCTTGCGCTAGATGGCTAGTCCGGACATGATGCAGTTGATGGTCAGGATGATGAGCGTTCACCTCGATTCCCACCAGACCCTAGAGCAAATGAAGTACCGTATGGCTCAATTGGAGGCCAATTTACATCACATGGGCAACTTGAGAGAGGCGGATCATCTCCGCATAAACCAACTCGAGCGCCAAGTCCAAACCCTCACTACACAAAACCTAATACTAAAGGAATACAACGATGCCCACGGGCAAGATTTAAACACTATCTTTGACGACCTACTACCGCCGAGTTCGGAGGAGGAAGATCCGGAGGAAGATCCTGCTACCCCGCCGAGAGACGTCATGAGGCACTAGAGATTCTACTGTTAGACATTGTTTTGCTAGAAAAATATTTCTACTTTTGTATTAAAATTTCTTTTGAGGAAATAAAATGCCCGATTTATTTTGTTTAAATCAAAACAAACAAAACAAAATAAAATAAAACCTCGAAGCATACGATGCTCCTTAGTTCGAACAAAGCATCACGTGCTAAATTACTACACACATATACATTCATAGAAATTGCTTAGACTATATGCTAAATTCATCAGTCCTAAACTATCCTATTTGTACCAGAATGGCACCCAGAGGAAGAGGAAGAGGCAGAGCCCAACCTGCTCCCCAAACCACTACTGAAACACCTACTGAAACACCACCAAACGTCACCGAACCAAACCAACCTGACGAGGAACAGCCCCAAGGTGCGCAGGACGCCCCCGCACCGAACAATGTGGGCGATCGTCTTAGGACGATAGAGGAAGTGTTGATTGCGCTCGGGAACGCGCAAGTCAACCAGGGTCAAGCTGCGGCGGTTCCTCCGCCCCAAGCTCGCCCTAACTACCTGGCGATGGTGAATCCCTACCAGCCGCCCCACTATGCTGGTGAGGAGGATCCAGCTAAACTGGAGGAATGGATCCGGACTTTTGACAAGCTGCTGGGAGCGGTCAAATGTCCGGAAGGAGAGAGGGTACATGTCGCTTCATACTACTTGGGAGGCGAAGCTGATGACTGGTGGCAAGCAACGCAAGCCAAACTAACTGAAGATGACGAGCCTTACTCGTGGATGGAGATGATGGAACTACTCAGGGATCGATTCTATCCCTTAAGTACCAAAGCTGCCATGTACGAAGAATTCCTATCGTTGAAGCAAGGAAGTCAAACGGTGCAGGAATACTACACCCGCTTCAAGGAGCTGGTGAGGTTCGCACCAAGGCTAGTACCTACTGATGCGGAAAAGGCACAGAAGTTCGAGATGGGACTGAACCTGTCTGTGCGTGAAGTGATCGCGGGAGTACACTACCCCGATTTGCAAGCCGTATACGATCGCGCTGTAGCGGTAGCACGCGTGCAGCAGCTGAAAAGAAGGGTGAGTGGGGAGTCCAGCAGGGGTCCTCAAGACAAGAGAAGTCGAGATTCACGAAACGAGAACAACACTGGAAGGAACGAGCAGCGCAGAGGGTCGAATAGGCCCCAACAAAACAACACTGGGAGGAGGTTCAATCAAGAAGATCCAGTACCGCCTTGCCCGCGATGTGGACGACCACATCTGGCAAGGGGATGCCCGCAACAAGGCGCTTGTTACCGATGCGGTCGAATGGGTCACGTTCGACGGGAATGTCGAACTAGGCTCGAGAACATAACGAAGAGGGACGATTTGGTCGCAGGGCAAGAACAGCCTCAAAACCAAAACGGGCGAAATGGCAATAACCAAGGGTACAGACCCCCTCAAAATAGGCCGCAGAACCAGAACCAGAACCAACGACCTCCGCCCCCACAGAATCAAAACCAACAGCAAAATCAGCAGCCAAATGGGAATCAGCAGGGCAATCAGGGACGCCCTGTGGGGAGGCTCAACGTGGTGAACCAAGCGGACGTGCCTGCGCAAGGAGAAGTGATGGCAGGTACATTTCACGTTTTGAATACACCCCTTAGAATTTTATTTGATTCCGGAGCTAGTTGCTCAATTATTGCATCAAGGATAGTGCCTGAGTTAGATCTACCTAAGTGCGAGAGAATTAGCTTAGGAATTCAATTGCCTTCTGGAGAAGTAGTGTCTTGCTCTAAACGATATAACGGAATTCCTATAGTGATAAAGAACGTAGAATTCTTCGCGAACTTGGTAGAATTTAACTTAAGAGACTTTGACATCATACTGGGGATGGATTGGCTATCCCAGTATAAAGCGGTGATCGAATGCCAAAAGCAAAAGATCACCTTGTCAAAAAGTAGGGGAAAGAGAGTGATCTTTTACTTTCAGCCCCCTAAGAAAAGTAACAAAATCGTTAGTGCACTTAAACTAAGTAACTTGATGCGTAAGGGGTACGAACTATATGCGTGCTATGTGCACAACCTTGAGGCGGAAGAGAACAAGGTTGATAGCATACCAGTGGTAAGAGAATACCCGGACGTATTCCCTGAGGACGTTCCGGGCATGCCACCTGAGAGAGATCTTGAATTCACGATAGATCTCATTCCGGGGACAGAGCCTGTCTCGAAAGCTCCGTACCGGATGGCACCACTGGAAATGAAGGAGTTAAAGGAACAACTCGAGGAGCTATTGGGAAAGGGTTACATAAGACCGAGTACGTCCCCTTGGGGAGCACCGGTTTTGTTTGTCAAGAAGAAAGACGGAGGACTACGTCTTTGCATAGATTACCGAGGACTAAACCAAGTGACCATCAAGAATAAATACCCCCTACCGAGAATAGAGGATCTGTTTGATCAACTGAAGGGAGCTTCAGTATTCTCGAAGATCGATTTGCGATCTGGGTATCATCAATTGAGGATTGCCGAGAAGGACATTCCAAAGACGGCGTTTCGAACACGATATGGCCATTACGAGTTCACAGTGTTATCCTTCGGGTTAACAAATGCTCCGGCCATGTTCATGAATCTCATGAACAACGTGTTCCGAGAATTGTTAGACCAGTGTGTCGTAGTGTTCATTGACGACATCCTGATCTACTCGAAGAGCGAGGAAGAGCATGCGAAACACTTACATCAAGTGTTGGAAATCTTGCGAAGAAATCAGCTATACGGCAAGCTGTCGAAATGTGACTTCTGGCTGAAAGAAGTGGCATTTCTCGGACACATAGTATCCGCTGATGGAGTATCAGTGGATCCGGCAAAAGTTTCTGCCGTGACGGAGTGGGCAACTCCGAAGAGTCCAACGGAAATAAGGAGTTTCCTTGGATTAGCCGGATATTATAGACGATTCGTGAAGGACTTTTCAAGGATTGCACGTCCTTTGACCCAGCTACTTAAGAAAGGAGCAAAATACGAGTGGACCGAAGCATGTGAGACATCGTTTCAAGAGCTGAAGAAACGACTCACAACCACACCCGTATTAACATTACCATCAGAGAATGGTGACTTCGAAGTATACAGCGATGCTTCGAAGGAAGGATTAGGTTGCGTTTTGATGCAAGACTCGAGAGTCGTAGCCTATGCATCACGCCAACTAAAACCTCACGAGGAAAATTATCCGACACATGACCTGGAGTTGGCAGCGGTCGTTTTCGCTCTAAAGATATGGAGACATTATCTTTATGGGCGGAAGTGTCGAATGTTCACCGACCACAAGAGCTTGAAATATATATTCACTCAGAAGGAGTTGAATTTGAGACAGCGAAGGTGGTTGGAACTCATTAAGGACTACGATTTAGAGATAGCATACCACGAGGGGAAGGCGAATGTGGTAGCCGATGCCCTAAGTCGGAAAACCCAACACGTGACAAACTCGTTGGTAATTCCGCCGGCATTGTACATGGATTTGGCAAGATTGGAGTTAGAACTTGTGCATCCTGGCACAGTGAGAGAAACGGTCAATGCCATGGTCGTAGAAACTCCAATATTGGACGAGATTCGACTCGCTCAACCGGGCGATCCGAGACTCGAGAAGATAAAAGAGTATATTGCCGAAGGAAATGCAATAGGATTTGCTGTCCACGAGGATGGAAGCATCCGTTTTAAAGGTAGATGGTGTGTGCCTTTTAAATGTGCTGAGTTAAAGCAAAGGTTGATGGAGGAAGGGCACAACACGCCATATTCCGTACATCCCGGAGGTGACAAGCTATACAAAGATCTGAAGAAGATCTATTGGTGGCCGGGAATGAAGAAGGAAGTGGCAAATTTCGTAGCGAGATGTCTTACCTGCCAAAAGGTTAAGGCAGTGCGACATAAACCCTTAGGATTGATGCAACCACTAGAGATTCCAAGTTGGAAGTGGGATAGCATCTCAATGGACTTTGTCTCGGGATTACCCCGATCACCTAAAGGCATGAATAGGATTTGGGTGATTGTGGATAGGCTAACGAAGACAGCCATATTTATCCCAATGAAAGACACGTGGACTATGGACCAATTGGCCCGAGCCTACATTGATAATGTGGTACGACGACATGGAGTACCACACGATATCATTTCCGACAGAGACAGTAGGTTTGTCTCTCATTTCTGGACGGAGTTACAAAAAGCTCTCGGTACTCAAATCAAGATGAGCACCGCATTCCACCCGATGACGGATGGACAAACTGAGAGAACAATCCAAACACTAGAAGACATGCTGAGAGCATGCGTGTTGGAATTCAAAGGGAATTGGGAATCTCATTTACCCTTGATTGAGTTTTCCTATAATAATAGTTACCATGCTAGTATTGGCATGGCACCTTTCGAGGCACTGTATGGACGGAAGTGCCGTAGCCCTTTGAGCTGGGAAGAAAACGATAAGTCCGTGGTAGTGGGACCACAACTTATCGAAGACATGGCTCAACAAATCAAAGTGATTCAAGGAAAGATGAAAGCCGCTCAAGACCGTCAAAAGAGTTATGCCGACGTGAGACGACGAGACCTAGAATTTCAAGTGGGAGATAGGGTCATGCTAAAGATATCACCCATGAAGGGGGTGATGCGCTTTGGCAAACGAGGGAAGTTAAGTCCACGATACATAGGACCTTACGAGATTCTAGAACGAGTCGGAACTCTAGCCTACCGATTGGCTTTACCGCCACACTTAGATCGAGTTCATAATGTCTTCCATGTCTCACAACTAAAGAAGTATGTGCCGGACCCGACACATGTACTTCAACCGGAGATAATTGAGCTCGATGAAGATTTGACTTACGAAGAAGTCCCAGTGCGTATTCTCGATACTAAGGAACGAGTAACGAGGAACAAAACCATCAAGATGATCAAGGTTCTTTGGTCAAACCACGAAAGTGAGACGGCAACTTGGGAAGTAGAATCCGATATGAGGGAACGATACCCGACATTGTTCCAAACCGATACCGACACAGTTATGGGGACATAACAGCAATCTTAAGAGGGAGAGGATGTCATACCCCCTAATTTTTCGTGCATTTTTGTAAACTTTTGAACTACGTTATGGCTTGATCCCTTTACCGGGTACGTAGGCAGCTTAGAAGTTTTAATTCTAAGTTCAGTCACAACATAATAAAACAAACACAAGACCTTAGCACGAGACGAGAAAAGCCGAAACACAACTTCGAGGACGAAGTTGATTCTTAAGGAGGGTAGACTGTAATACTCGAGAATTTTCCAACATAAAATAAAACAATAATTAAATAAATAATAAATAAAATAAATACTATAAATAAATAAACAAAACCATCAAATAAAAGAAATAAATAAAGATAAGAAAATGAGAAATGGGATTTTTACTTAAAAAGGAATTAAAGGAATTTAATTAAACAAAAGGATGGGTAAATGAAACACCAAAACCCGACACTAATGAACTCGAGTATTCGAGTCCAAAACATCCAACTAGACTAAGAATAAAATTAGAGAGAAAGTATGAACCCGAATATACCCCGGGAATCGGAATTCGGGAGCAAAGAGGGATAGAAACCCGAAAGAGAGGCGGAAACGCACGACGGATCGCACGACCCGTCCGGACCGAAGTCCAGGCGAAGTCGGCGCGGTGGCCGCGCGGTAAAGGGGGTTCAGCGCGCCACGACCGCGCCACCCCACAGATTTGGTCGTTGCGTGAATCTCTCACCCGAACGCGGATTTTTCGACTTTCGGTTGAACATCTCTCGACTCCAGACCTTTAGGTCGGCCGTGGACGCCCTAGGGATTGAGAATTCTATAAATAAGCCCCTTGGGAGCCCCGAACAAGTTTACGAAACCCTAAAACATTCTATACGTTCGAAACCCTAAATCCGGAGTCGTCGGAGGCACGAAACCAAGACGAACGCTGTTGGACGACTTTCTCTACAGATCTCCATAGTCGTGGTAAGTCTCGGTCCAATCTCTATTCAATAAACGATTCGAAAACGAATCCTAATCATCTCCTTTTTCTTTCTACACCCCCGTATCGAATCTAGATCGTAGAACCCGACGAACGGAGAGGAGAAACGGTGATCTGGAAGCCACGCCTCCGAATTGGACATTCCCGACGTTCATAGACACAGTAAGTTAACCTTACATGGTTTTGGGAGATTTTAAAACATTCGAAACCTAAAAGATTTGACAAGAATCATAAATCTGTCCACTTTTGTTTTCCTACCGACGCAACAGAATTGTTGAATTTTTCCGACCTTTAAAACGAACTCAAACGGAAAAACTTAAAAGACAAAAAACGTTCCTAAGACTTAGACCTAGCTACTGTAAAAATTTGAGAATTTTTGGAGTTGATTTGATATGTGAAAACGCGTTGAAACCGAACTGTTTAATTCTAGATCTTGAAATCTTGGACAGAACTTAGGAATGATCTTGATCTCGTTTTTGACATAGGATCTAGGCTGTTTTAGATCTTTGGCCGAACATGAAAGTTGTAGATAAATGTCTTAAGATGATCCCTGTCAAATTTCATTAAATTTGGAGTTGAATTGATATGTTAGAACTTGAAATCTTTAAACTGTGACATGTTAAACTCGGACAGATTTCTTGTTATGCAAAAATTAGCGTTTTTGACCTACTTAGGTATCTCGGATTGAAAAAGTTAAAACACGAAAGTTGTAGATCTTGATGTTTCCGAGTCAGATATGAAATTTTGGAATTTTTGGAATTAAATCTGATTTTAGACGAATTTTGGAGTAAACTGTGATTTACCGAACGAAATCTTGAAATCTTGTTGAAACATGGAATTAACCTTTAGGGTTGAAACGAATTGAGATATTATTTCTAAACTTAATACATTGGAAGGCAGATTTTAAAAACTAAATCCCCTTACAAACTTGATAAATTAAAATTAGGGGTGAGTGCTCTGCAGGGTGCCCCCTAACGATTCACTTCGTGCCGTAATGGACGATGGTGACCCCGCGCGCTATACTTGAAATGTGATATTGCCAAAACGGCGAAACTTAGAGCCTGCACTCTCGTGAATATCCGTATGGGTTTCCCGAGGCTCCGGAGTGGTACTGGGTATGGCTGATACGGCTGCGGCCGCCGGGCTACCGGCTAAACTTGTTGACATCGCGATCTTTATCGTGAAACTTTGAAATACCAAATCGGGAATGTAATGGGGATTCTAAATTAAATTAAACTAGACTAAATGATATTGTTGTCAAATTAAATTATTTAAATGCTTTATTTAAATTATGGCTAGTATCTTGAACCATGTGATATGTGTTATTAAATAGAGCCTGAGATAGATTGTGCTATATGATATGGATTATATGAAATCAAATATTATGTTATTATCATGCTTTTGTTAAATTATTAAAGTTATGGCTTTTAAACCCTACGATCATGCATGTGTTAACTTACTCAGCAATTTTGCTGATCAAAACCATTTTTATTCCTTTCTTTACAGAATATGTGGAATGAGCATGTGTGAGCACGAATCATGCATGGGATTTTGGGAACTTGTATTTTGCTTTTAAATTTCGTACTTAGACTATATTATGAACGGGCCTGTTTAACCCGTGTTTTGGCCATGTCGGCCCTTTTTATATTTTCCGCTGCGATACTGTACTAAACTAAATATTTCCGCTGCGCTATGCTATTATTATTTTCGATTTATATTGTATGGGCTATTTTGAATGCTTTAAATGTTTTAAACACTGCAATACCTAGCCTTGCATCTCTTTAGTAAGCTCGGAGAAACCGTGTCTTACTAGGGAGATGTGGCGGTGACATCCCGACCTGGGTTACCAAAAACCGGGGTGTTACAATGGGGATTTATGATCCACAGTCACCGGATAGCATTCCTACTCCTATTCCTGATGAGCATATTTTTGAACATCGCAGACTCCGCACGAAAAATTTGATACAGATGGATCACCCACAGGGCTCAGGAGGTGCTTCCAAGTCCAAGGGACTTCTCTCCTATTTCAGGAAGAGCAAGTCGAAGAGTGGTGCATCTTTGAGACATACTACAGTGCCCGCTGATGACCATCAGGAGGTCAATCAGCCTGACCAGCCCGATCAGCCTGATCAGTCCATTCAGCCTGAGACATCCGATCATTCACAGGCCCCCTCTAGAGCCTCTCGGGGGAAGGCACCTGTCACGAGTTCCACTTCCTCTCGACCTAGGAGAGGGAGATCTGCTGCATTAGCCATACAGGAGCCTGTCCCTGAGGCTGTGGGTGGGGAGGAAGATGATGATGAGGTTGATCAGGAGGAGCAGGAGGAGCAACCGGCAAGGGGAGGACCTAAAAGGCAAGATCCCAGAGCCTATGTCCCCGATTTGTTGTACGTCAGGGAGGGCATATTCGATGCCACTGTATTCAGGAGTGCCAGAGCCTACGAGCTGTACAAAAGATTTCACAAGAAGAGGATCATCGCTGATAGGGGATTTTCAGATAGAGATTTACAGCACCCTCTACTCCGAGATGCTATTAGATCCAGGGGTTGGGAGAGATTTGTGAGACACCCAGCTGGATCATATTCGTGGGAGTTGACAAGGCTGTTTCTAGCCAATGCTGAGGAGGAGGATTCTTGGATTTTTGGGGTTAGAGTACCTATCACTCCTCAGCACATCAACCAATTATTTGGAGTAGTGGATGTGCCCTACGGCAGAGATTTCTGGGAGCCGGTGATGAGAGCCGATGATAGGGAGGATTTCAAGAAGCTTGTACTGATGTCTATGTTTGAGGGTTAGGAGGATGTCCTCACGTATGATGATGATGACATGAGTAGGCTACATGGGCCTGATATGGATGCACCCATGTACCAGCTTCTCATGTTCTACAGATCTAGATTGAGTCCTTCGACTCACACCTCTGGACCTACTGCCCTGGATATGTATGTCCCATATTGCATCAAGGTGGGGAGCCCGTTAACATGGGAGAGCTTATATCACTTGAGTTGAGACAGACACCGGGGGTGTCTAAGAGGTCAGCTCTTATGTTCCCCAGCTTGATATGGCAGCTTTGTGCTCAGGCAGGAGTGAATATGGGGCAGTTCGATAGAGATTGGAGAATGAGGCCCCCTATTCCATTTGGGAAGAAGAACTTCAAGTTGCCTGGCATAAGATGCCAACCTATGATACTTCCCAGGGAGTTGCCCAGGCAGTCACCACCACCTGCACCTTCACAGGCTAGCCAGGAGCATTCTGAGGCTCCTTCACAGTCCACCCGGGGTACACGAGGTGGTAGGGGTAGAGGTAGAGGATGAGGGAGAGCTCAGCCACAGCAACCACAGCACTCACAGCAGTCATATCAGCATCAGGGAGAGCCTGAGTGGGCTAGGACTTTATTGATAAACCAGCAGAACTTGCTGAACACAGTGAATGAGCATGCCTTACTTGCAGCTCAAAGGCGCCATTTCTTGGCTGACCAGGTAGCCAAGAATGCTAGAGCCCATGCTTACCATACAGCCCGACTGGAGTACTTCATGTCCCAGAGCTTAGGACAGCGATATGTCGCCCCTCAGACACCTTCTGAGGACGATGAGGATGAGGACTATGTAGGCTCTGGAGATGGTAGCGATGAGGGAGATGATGATGCTGAGGATGCTGATGCTGGGGATGGATCTGAGGAAGTTGGAGATAATGACGATGACGATTCTGAGGACTCTGACTGAGTGCGAGAGATGAGCGATAGATAGGCTTGTGATCATTAGATATGACATGTATTGATAGGCCTATGTATTCGACTCTATTTTTATTTTGCTACATTTTAGTTATTTTCATTTGGGGTTGTATTGTCCTAACTCTATTTTCTATTATTTTGCTATCTTAGATATATTATTTCTGTTATTCACGTTCTTTTGATTATATGAAGCATTAGATAGTGTTTATTTAGCTTATGAGGTTTTTAGTTGTTTTTAAGTTCAATAAAGTAGCTCTTACCAATAGCATGCTAGATTGAGTTGTTTTGAACTGTTAAAAAGATCAATGAAGTTTATTTGGACTAGATTGAGGTGTGGATGTAGTGAAATTGGTATTGTTGAGTGATTTGAAGATTTTGGACATCATGGGGAAGAACTTAGGAAAAACACATTCTGCCCGAATTGGCACAGAATGCGCCACATATGCATTGTGGCGCCTAAAAATGCCCTCCAGCGCCACTTTATGCGCCGCAAAACTTAGAAATTTTTCTAAGTTTTTCCAAAATGCGCCGCACGTGCTTGGTGGCGCCTAAATCAGCCTTGAAGCGCCACTTTTGGCGCCGCAAAATGAGAATTTTTCCAAGTTTGCTTCAGGATGCGCCGCATCAACTGTGCGGCGCATAAAACCCCCTTTCAGCGCCACAAATTGCGCCACGGCTTATTTTTATATTTTATTTTATTTTTAAAATGCGCCACACTCACTGTGTGGCGCCTAAATTGGCCTCGGAGCGCCACTTTTTGCGCCACCGACGCGAATTTTTCAAAAATTCGCGAATCCAAAAGATTCAAATCATATCTAATCGATTTTTGGGATCCTAAACAGGATTATACTAACTCCAAATCGTATGATTAGTGTATATTTGGATCTAGATTAAATCAATCCCTCCATATCTCAACAAAATCAAGATTTCACCACCTTTAAAAGAGAGAATACCGATCGGTCACTCTCCCATTACCAAATCTGTCAATTCTTCTCTCTTCCAGTTTAATTAGCTTTCCAATCTCAATCCCTTCTTCCTAAATTCTGCCACCATGAGAACAAAGAGAAAGAATAACCCGAGAAACAATGGTGGAAAGAAACAGAAAGCCACAGAGCCTGCCCCATCACAGACACCAGTTATTAGAGAACCTGTTCCGGAGCCGGCTGCTGTGGGTGCTGAAGACATGTTTGTGAATAATCTGGTGGCTCCTGATTCATATAATGGATACAACACTTCTTTCAATTCTGCTCAACCAACGGAGGATGATCCACAGCAAGAAGAGGATGTCGCTGAATCTCCGGAGGAAATTTCACCGGAGATTCCACGTGATTCTAAAATCAAGAGAAAGAGTCACAATAGAAAGGATGATACCCCTCCTCTGGAAGAATTAACAGGGGACACTTTCAATCCGGCTATTTTCATCAATCAAACTGCATATTCTTATTATCAGAAGATGGTGGAAAGATGGATTATCCTGGACAAAGGATTCACTGAAGCTGACATGGAGCGATTTTCGGTTCATGATGCTCTCATGAGTCGAGGATGGATGAAATTTACTGCGCATCCGAAAGGAGTTTACTAGGCAATTCCTATGTAATGCTCGGTATGATCACTATACTTCATGGATTAGGGGAGTGCCTGTGCCATATGGTCCCGCAGTAATTAATGAACTTTATGGTACTGTGGATGTCTCTTGCCCGGCTACAAAGAAGAAGCACTTTCATGACCCTATTCATGAAGAGGAAGGAGGACCAGAGTTGGAGAAAAGAATCTTGAGAGAGATGTTTGAAAAGCAAAAGGAAGTTGCCATACGTAGGGGAGAAGAAGGAAAATGTTGTTGCCACTTCAATGGATGCACCACTATACCAGATCTACTTGCTCTACAAGCATAAGGTGTTTCCTACTTTGCACACTGCACAACCGAAAGCAGAGGAGCTGTATTTTGTGTACTGTGTGAAGAATGGGTTGCCTATTGACATTGGGGATATGGTGGAATATGAGTTGGATAAATTGGCATCTGATGTAAAAAGGAGGATTCTTGGATTCCCTGCACTGATTTGGGCACTTTGCAAGAAAGCTGGAGTGGATCTAAGTGCCTATGCTCAAGATGTGAAGCCAAAGCCCCCTATTTGCTTCAAGACTAATTATACCAAGCCTGGAGTAAGATGTGCAGAGCTAGCTTACCCGAATTCACCTCATACGGCATCCACTCATCACACTGATATGCCTAGTACATCTGGTACTAAGGCTGAGCCCGCAGAGAATGCAATCAATAGAATGACTTATGAAATTCATCTGCTTAGAGCCGAGATGAAGAAGAAGGAGGATAGTACACAGACACAGATTGCACGACTTTCCAACAGACTTGAGTACTTCATGTCTGCAAGTCTAGGTGATCGATATATTCCTCCTACTACTAGTTCGAGCTCTACAGGGAGTGATGATGTTCCTAGGAAAGATGGAGTAGGTGATTCGGATAGATCTTTAGAAATCTAGATTTTTGATTAGATAGGATTGCTCCCTTTTTGGTTTAATTTGTAATAGTTAGAATAATTTTGGTATTATTTTGCTTATTCAATTAGCATCTTTATGTAATAGTTGCTAGAACTTGTGGTATTTTGTTTTTGGTAAGTTTATAAAATTTAATATTTTATTTAAATCTGTCCATATTTATTTAATTAATAAAAAGAGTTAATAAAAATTAAAAATCTGAAATTCATAAATTAAATAACAAAAATCTGAATTAAATAAATTATGGATAGAATTTAATTATTTTAATCTATAAATTACCATGTATTCTAATGATTATCTTTTGTATGAGCAAATATTATATAAATATATAAAGAAGCAGGATATGCCATGAAGAAGCAAACAAAAAGGGGACATACGTATTGGTAAAGGGGAATTCTAGAGATCTACATACTCCAGGTGTGATCTTTTCATGTTATATGTTATCAATTTGCATGAAGTATGTGGTAAGAGCTTGATTTAATTTTATCTTTATTTTATTGTTTATTATGCTTGGAATAAAATGGTACATGCATGACTAGTTATTTTAAATTTAAATTATGTTTTCCCAGTAGTGCTACTATTTGGAGATTACCACATCATTGCCAATCTGGAGAAAATCCAAATAAGCCTAAATGTTCTGCTCTAATCCGATTTTACAATTTAATGAGTGTTAGGTTTCCTAGTTTAAAGTCCCAGACTTTGTCAAATTGTTATGCAAGTTGTTTGAGCTATTGGTGACAATTCTATTTGCCTTGCAGAAAACTATTTGATTAATTAGACTAGTTATTTAAAATGTGGAGAGTTATCATTATTTATAAATAAATATGCTTGTTCTAAGTCTTTTTAAATGCTTAATTAAAATAAAGTCAGAGTGAAACCCTTAAAAAAATGATATTCAAATCTTGCAAACAGAAAAAGAAAAATTATTGAAGAATGCAAGATCAAAAAAAAAAAAGAGAGAGAGAGAGGGTGATTAAATAAAAATTCATAAACTCTTGACAGGATGACTGGCACATATTCGGTGACACGAGTAGCTTTTGGAATTCAACCGTCTACAACTTAGCCAAAGTGTCTAGAATATAGTGAAACCTAGCCATAGATTGAGATATTTAAAGACTGGAATAGAAAAGCATATTTACATTACTCCCTTTCCCATATTAAGTGCTATGTATAATTAATCTGTTTTCTGTATTGTAAGTATATTGGGTATCTGGTTCTGATAGCTGATGCATATCAATTTGCCTAGTTCTCCTCTTATCTCATTTTGTTATTGAAATCTATGATTTGGCAGAACTATAGAGACTTTACCTATATTATCTTGATTGGCAAATTGATGTGTTAAATTGATCTCATTGCTCAAGGGACGAGCAATATTTAAGTGTGAGGATGTTGATGCACCCTGTAAAACCACATTTAAATAAGCTTAAATTATGTTAGAATGAACCTAAATTGCATGCATGAGACCCTATTTACTACTTTTTAGTTTATATTTCATGTGATTTGTAAATATTAATAAGACCGGTTAAATTGAGCTTATCCGAGTCCAATTTACATTGTTTTATGCTTTTTAATAAGACTTTGGCAATTCTAATATATTGCAATGATGTTTCAGGCATTAAAATGAAGAAAGAAGATGTTCGGAGGTCAAAGGATGTAAAATTCGGAATTTTCAACACTGGAAAAGCTCCAGAATGCGCCACATAGGCATGGAGGCGCATAACATCATGCTCAAGCGCCACATTATGCGCCACATTGACACTTAGGAAAATTTCGGATGGAAAAAAGCTTCAGGATGCGCCGCATAAGCTTGGTGGCGCCGAAATCTGCTCTGGAGCGCCACAAAATGCGCCGCTGTTAAATTTGAAGATGGATAATAGGTCTTAGCCGAACCAGCTCAAGTGTTTGTTGAGGTCTCTTTCACCAGAAATTAAAAATTGGGAAATTGTCAGAATGCGCCGCACCTCCTTGGTGGCGCCTAAAACCACCTTGGAGCGCCACTTTTTGCGCCGCAGAGGAAAATTCGGAAAATCATCGCATGCGCCAGCTCTCCTTGGTGGCGCCTAAACCCTCTTCCGAGGGCCACTTTATGCGCCACCGTCGCAGTTGGGCAGTTTTCTAACCTCCCGAACTCGGTTTTAAACGTGGCTTTTCGTCATTTCTTCATATCCAGACTTCATTATTCGCCAAAAAACTCTCTGAAAACACATTCCAATGGGAGAAGAAGGCCAGAAACACAAATCCATGCCGGAGGAATGCATCAGGAACGATTTTCTGGGCGTGTTCTTCCTATCATAGGTGTTGCCTTTCTTTTTCTTGCTTTGTAATGAGTTGAAATTGCCTCTAAATGTAATATGCTATTATGTTTCAAATTTGTAGACGGATTTCTATATTGTTCGTGTTAGAAGTGTTCTAGAACGGGAGTTCAAAATCACTTTGAAGTATGAATTTATCTTTTTATGGAAGTAATATAATATGTCGCTGTTTATGTTGTAATCTGGGTTAATCTGCTATCATGTTAGAATCTGTCTAATCTGCTTTGGGCGCCATTTTTGATTAGGAATAATCAATTTGATGTTTGTGGCATGATTCTTAAAAAATTGATTAGATTAGATTTATCTGTAATAATTGTTAGAATTTGAATTGAGAGTTGGTATTGCTTGCCTGAATTGATCGATGATTAAGATTAGTAGAAATCTGGAATCTGTAATTTTGTTGTCTGCTGAGTCTGACTTGATCGTTCAATCTGTCTCAATCTGCGTTAATTTAATCTGGCAAAATATCAATCTGTTCACATTCTAAATTTAGTATTAAAATCCAGTTTACCATGTTTTATTATTATTTTACCATAATTGTTAAATTATTTACACTGTTCTGCATAATTAAATGTTAGAATCCAAATTCTGTGTTTTCTGCTTTGCTAAATTGGGAGATAAAAAGTAGAATTAATATTTTAGTACCGGAATTGGGAATAAATTACATTATAAATGGATTCTGGCATGCGCAAAATGATTTGTGAAATAAAAAGTGCCTTTTAATTGCTATAGAAAAATTCGTATGCTTGGGAAAGACTCAAATTTAGGCCTAGAATAATGATTGCAGAATGTTATATAATATAATCAGCTTCCATGAAATCCGTTTAAGCATAATTTGATTATTAGTAGATTACAATATTTTTAATCTTTATAAAATAATTAATTTTAAGAAATTGATCTTTTTAGACATTGGAAAATGCTAAATCAATATGCAATTTCTATTTTATATAAAGATGGCAATATTTAAAATATTACAAGCATCTCCCATTTATATCTTTATTAATTATAATTTTAATTTGCTTTACTTTAAATTTATTGTCACTATTATTTTTAATTTAATCACCATTAGAATTAATCAAATTCTTTTTAGAAATATAAAATATAATTAATGAACTTAAGAACAATTAAAATCTTCTCCAGAATGAAATAATATTCTGAATTCCCTTGGGTTCGACCCGGTATTCACCGGTTTTTATTACATGATGACAACCATCCGCTTGTGGTAAAATATGAGTAGTGAAAATCACCAATCACTCCCCCAAGCCCCCTCATAGATGACCCTGGAAATGCTAAGCTGATTATGCTCGAATTCGTTGATGGAGATCGTTTGAAGCCACGCATTACAGCAGACCCCAAGATCAAAGAGCGCCTGTGTAAGCCATTTGAAGATGGCTTGATTGTTTCTATTCTAGGCAAGAAAGTTGGCTATGTTGCCCTCCTCGATAGACTTTCTAGGTTGTGGAAGCTCTATGACTGCTTTGATATGATAGATATGTTCGCGGGCTATTTCCTCATCAAATTTGATCGAGCTGTGGATCGTGAGAGGATACTCAATGAAGGTCCTTGGATGGTATTTGATAGTTATTTGACGGTTTGCCCTTGGAAACCTAACTTTATTGCTGATGAAGAGACGCCTAAAAAATCTGTGGTGTGGGCGCGCTTCCCCGGTCTCAGCCTTGAATTTTTCGATGAACTCTACCTCACTAAAATGGTTGCTGATATTGGCAAGCCCATTCGAGTGGATGCCATGTCTATAGAGGTAGATATGCTCGGGTGTGTGTGAAGATTGCTCTAAGTCTACCGGTTGTTTCGAGCATCTTAGTGGAAAGGAGATGGCAAAAAGTAGCGTACGAAGGTCTTCACTTGCTTTGCTCGACTTGCCAAAGATATGGCCATGCTAGCCATGTATGCCCCAAACGTTCGGTTGAAAGCTCACCGGAGACACCTGTGAAACCTGCTATTGGAGAAGGAGCCTCGAAACATGCAAAAGCAAAGAGCAGTTTAGATACAAACAAGGATCATGAGAAGACTTCCATCTTTGGTAATAGCTACAGAAAGCAGGATTCTGATATAGGTGCTGCTCTATTTAAGAGCACAATTGTAGCTAAGGGGAGCCTTGGAACATGAAATAGCAGCACAAGAGTTGACCTTGGCAAAAAGTTGCTGACCCTGAGACTGATTTAGTTGTTGTTGTACCTTCTGGAAAAGACCCTATGGCCACTGATGGGGAATCCGTGATCAACAACTCGATTCCCGTGCAGCCTGATTCCGGAGAATGGATCGAGGTTATAAAGAGGAAGCCATTCAATGCTAAGAATATATTGCCAATTAAAGGCAGTGCACCAATGCCACTCAATGGGCCTTTTACCATCTTGCAACCCATAAGAAATAAGGCCACCAAAATAATATGCATGGAACAGAAAGCAAGGCCATGAAGCCCAAGGCTAAGGTCCAAATCAAGGCCTTCACCTCTCAATTATGCGTCAGCCCAACCGTATCAAAACGTCCAAGGTCCTCCACTGGAATAGAAAAGGGACCTGAAACCTCGTCTGAAGCAGCGAGCAAGACCTTGGTGTCTGATGCACAGAAGAATGGAGCGGGGAAGGAAAACGTCAATCTTCAGACGGTCTTTCAGAAGCCCACTCCCCAAGCTGATCCCCCTAATGGGGATCCTAGTGTCTCTTGTCAGAATGGCGAATCTTCCCCACTCTCTAAATCAGAGGAAGAACCACCAGATGGGACTTGTGCTATGCAATTGTAGGTGTGTCAATTCCTTACCCTTATATCTTTATGTCAATGGAATTTAAAGAATTTAAAGATGTCAAGTTGTTGTCTTGGAATATGGGGGCGTATTTGAGCGCCCAGAGATATGTGAGTGATGTTTTGCGTCAGTGTATTCCGAATTTGGTCTTCGTGTTGGAACCCTAGGTTTGGTTTGCTCGGGCTCGAATGATGTTCAAGAGGGAGGGATATATGCCAATCCTGATTCAGGAAGATATATCTGCTATGCATAGGACATTTCTGGAGGATTTTTTTACCACTTGGGCATTCTCTCCAGATCTTGGTCAGGAGGAATTGGTTGCGAATGCGCTAGGCGATTAGCTCCCTACTCGTTAGTTTTATTGTTTTTGCTTTCCTATATATATCTATATGGTTTGGACCTCTCTGTTTTGGTCCTAATTTTTTTTTTCCTTTTTTCTCTGGCTTTGGCTTATAAAAAAAATGAATTTATTTCTTTTTTATGTCAATGAATCTTTAAAAACATTAAGAACAATAAAGGTTATAGTTTATTCTAACATTATAAAGGTCTATTTATTATCAATAAATTAGTTTAACTTCTAATTCTATAACATTGGTGCAATTAAAGTATATTTTTTGGAAATTCATACTAAAATTATTGCTTATTACCTATTTCATTCTAATTAAGAAACTATTATTATTATTATTATGTTGTTGTTGTTGTTGTTGTTGTTGTTGTTGTTGTTGTTGTTGTTGTCGTCGTTGTTGTTGTTGTTGTTGTTGTTTTTGTTGTTTGTATTTTCTATTTGATGTCCGCCGTGGATACACCTATGTGAACAATACCAAAAAAATCCAGGTGAGATGTTCCATGAGGAACTGTGGATTGCGAATTTGTCGTTATCCATTGTTAGTTTTGTCGTTCATAGTCATAAATGAATTGTGGGTAGAGGAGAACTCTGCACAACAGTCCGCCGTTGGTTTTGTCGCTCATAGCCATAAATCAATTCCTTAGCACCATTGTATTAGATTACATATTTCGAACAATGATAGTGATGGGATTGAGTGCGGTAAATTATAAGGTCAATATCAAGTGTTCATAGTGAATGGTAATGGTGTGTACATAATTGTTGCATATAAGGTTGGTTTATGTCTCGTTCACAATTTTTCATAGATTCTCAAAGACATGTGAACACATTTGTTGGAGATTAGGGTTGGTATTGAGATTAGGGTTGGTATTGTTATTCATAATCATACATGAATTCCTTAACACTATTGTATTAGAGTATTTGTTCCAACAAGAACACACCATTAACCATTCACTATGAACACCTGGTATTGGCCTTACAATATACTGCCTTACAATATACTGCACTCCACCCCCCAACACTACCCTTGAACAAGATATGGCTCCTAAAAGGATATGTACATAATTGTTGGAGATAAAGTAGGGTTATGTCTTGTTCGCAATTATTCATATAGTCTCTAAGAAACATGAACATATCGGTCAGTGATACTTATTGGGTTTTCCCTGCTATTCATAGATGAACATGAATACCTTAGCAAAATGGTGCATTTCCATATGTGTTCCAGCAAGAGGACACCAATTACATTCACAATGAACACCTCATATTAGCCCCACCATGCACTGCCTTACAGTGAGGAAAATGCCATAATATCAACACAAAATGCAATCAACTAGGATAGCAACCATTAAGGAAAATACTATAATGGAGCGAATCAATTCCATAACTATTTATGAGAATTCATCCCATCATCATTAAACAAAACAAAACCACGACAAAAGCAAAATAAATGTTCATCAGCGTTGAAGCACTCCACAGATGCTTGGAGCCTTATCTTCCTTGATATGTCCCTTCCAGAAATAATTAATACCTCAGTTTGATTTGGAAAATACCGCACTACGTGATAACGACACTAGTATATGGAGTATTCTCATAGGTTATTTCATTTTTGATCCCATTCGCTATTCTCTCTACTACATTTAGTCCCATGTTTTGAAATTTTTTATTTTTAGTCTCAAAATTAACTAAACTCATTTACAATATAAACTAATTATTATTGTCTAATAAATGTTATTCTTCTAATATTATTTTTTATAAAGAAATAAATTTGGAACTCCTTAAGTGGGTTATAATTGTTGCTTCTATGTCGGTATTGCACCTTCTGACGATTCCAATCAAGCCTATTGATTACAATAGTAAGGTCTAGATACAATGCTGATCAATATATCATAAAATTCATGGAAATTTCGGAGTCACAAATCACAAATAGAGTACATACAAACACATTAAAACTTCCGTAACTGCCAACACCAAACTCGTAAAATAGAGCACCTTACTTTGATTTGGGGAATACTGCACTTTGTTCCTTCAACACATTACTATAGTTTGTGATATACAATTCTACTTAAACGTAACAATGGAATCTTAGCCCGAACTTTTCAAAACTTGTTTGAGAAAATGGTTTAAATTGGTCGGAGGCCATTTCTTCATTGTCGGGGTTACACTTTATGTTGATTTTGCCTATCGGTTACAATGGTAAGCTCAAAATTCCAATCACTATACAATAAATTGACTAAAATCTCGGAGTTATATATTACAAACAACATCATCCAAGTTACCATCTCCAGTCATAAATAAAACACGAACTCCCGTTCTAGAATACTTTTAACACGAACAACATAGAAATCCATTCACAAACATGAAAACAGTAGGAAATTATGTTTAAAAGAAAATCCTAAACATTACAAAGCGAGAAAAAGAAAGACAACACCTAGAATGCGAAGAACACAGTCAGAGAAGACGCTCTGATCACTTCCTCCGGCATGGTTCGGTGTTATCGGCCTTCTTTTCCAAAGTTGCAGAGCTTTTCTATCGAAAATATGAGTCTGGAATGAGTCTCGATGAAGAGAATGACGAAAAACGGTGTTTAAAACCGAGTTCGGGAGGTTAGAAAACTGCCCAACCGCGACTATGGCGCAAAAAGTGGCGCTCGGAAGAGGTTTTCGGCGCCACCAAGGAGCTGCGGCGCATACGAAGATTTTCCGAATTTTTGATAGTGGTGCATTTTATGGCGCTGCAAGGTGTTTTTCGGCGCCGCCAAGAAGGTGTGGTGCATTTTGACAATTTCCTAAAATTCACCCCGCGGCGCAAAAAGTGGCGCCTGGAGGGCATTTTATGCGCCACCAAGAAGGTGCGGCGCATCCTGAAGCTTTTTCCAATCCGAAATTTTCCTAAGTGTTGATGCGGCATCTGATGTGGCGCCTGAGCATGATTTTAGGCGCCGCCATGCCTGTGTGGCGCATTCTGGAGCTTTTCCAGTGTTGAAAATTCCGAATTTGACATCCTTTGACCTCCGAACATCTTCTTTCTTCATTTTAATGCCTGAAACATCATTGCAATGTATTAGAATTGCCAAAGTCTTATTATAAAGCATAAAACAAGGTAAATTGGACTCGGATAAGCTCAATTTAACCAGTCTTATTAATATTTACAAATCACATGAAATATAAACTAAAAAGCAGTAAAATAGGGTCTCATGCATGCAATTTAGGTTCGTTTTAACACAATTTAAGCTTATTTAAATGTGGTTTCACAGGGTGCATCAACATCCTCACACTTAAATATTGCTCGTCCCTTGATCAATGAAATCAATTAACACATCAACATGCCAATCAAGATAATAAAGATGAAGTCTCTGCAGTTCTGCCAAATCATAGATTTCAACAACGCAATGAGCTAAAAGGGTTCAAAGTTTAATGTGCTAGAATAAGGTAAATTGTCATGCATCAGCTGTCAAAACCAGATATCCAAAGCACTTACAATACAAAAGGCGGATCAATCATACATAGTAACTCGAAATGGGAGAGTGAATAATCTAAATATGCTTTTCTATTCCCGTATTCAAATATGCTCAATTAATGACTCGGTTTCACAATTATTCTAGACACTTTGGCTGAGTTGTAGACGGTTGAATTCCAAAAGCTACTCATGTCTAAGAATACGTGTCAGTCATATAGCCAAGAGTTTATGAATATTCTGTTTAATACCCGTTTATTTCAGTTTTTTTTAAATTTTTAATCTTGAATTTTCTCATTTTTCTTTTCTTTTCTTTTTGCAAGATTTAATTGCTGATTTTTTTTATAGGGGTCTTACTCTGACTTTATTTGTAACTAAGCATTTAAGGAGACATGGAACGGGCATATTCATATATAAATAATGATAACTCTCCACGTAACAAATAAACCAGTCTAATTAGTCAAAGGCTTTCTGCAAGGTAAGTAGAATCGTCACCAAAGTTCGAACAACTAGCATGACAATTTAACAAAGTCTAGGACTTTAAACTAAGAATCATAATGCTCATTAAGTTGTAAAATCGGATCTAAGCAGAACAGTTAGACTTATTCGGATTTTCTTAAGATTGGCTATGATGTGGTAATTCAAATAATAGCACAATGTGAAAACACAATTTAATCTAAAATATTTAACATATCCAACCTAAAGCATTTACCATATTTATTTTAAAGCATAAGGAAATATTAAAAACATAACTAAGCTCTTACCAATTTATTCCCATGCAAATTAGTAAACATAAAATATGAAAAGATCACACCTGGAATGTTTAGGGCTTTGATTTTCATTCATCATCACGGCTGTCATCTTGCTCCTTTGTTGGCATATCCTGCTTCTAATATGTATATATAACAATTACTCAAGAAAATATGATTGTTAGTGCATATGGGAATTCCAAAGTAATCAGAATCATAAAACACCATCCATAACTCAAATTATAACATTTTAGCAACAATTTCCAACAACTTTAATAAGTATGGAATAATAAATTTCAGAATTCACCAAAAGCAAAACATCATAAGTTCTAGAGCAGAATTTACAGCAAAATGCCAACAGCTATAGTAAAATATACCCTCATTCTTTATGATAACTCAACCCTATATGATGTATTAAATAAATGGTTTATACATTGAATAACTAAATGGACCTGTTGATGAAGAATTTCGGGAATGTGATCATAATAGAAACTCCTCCATCCTCACACTTAAACTAAACTACCAGTTTAGTTAAGTGCATAATGAAAGATTTAAAATCTGGGATTAAAACTTTTAAATTTCTAAAAGAAGAATATAGATGCATTTAAAAAGTTAGACTGAATTAGATCATACCTTTTAAATAGATAAAAATTTTCAGCTTTTTTAATATGATCTATACATTATAATTTATTGATTTTAGTGCCTGCATGTAAAATCATAAAGATTCGACACTTCAACAACATTAATCCCACTTCTTCATCAATTATCATGGTTATTTACTTTCATATTATCAAACCAACAGCTCACAACATTCCAGTTTACCATAATTTAAGTAAGAGCTATTTTATTAGAATTAAAAACATGCATAAACATAAATATAAACTTAACCATAAGCTCACCATATTCAATACAAATAAAACACGTAAGTATTGCATAGTAGAGCAAACCAATATTCATAGCAAAAACATCCAACCAAGTAGCAAGGTATTTCTTATACATTATTTGTGGAAGCTGGTTACACAAAAACTTTGGGTTAGTGTTAAATATATGCATTCCTCCCCATCCTCATACTTAAGTTTAAACCAAAAGTTTAACTTAAGTGCATTGTATAAAGCAAACATATATCAACCTAGAATGTGAGATTTAAACAACTAAATGACCAATATATTTTATTTTAAAAGCAATAAGTTCTAAGTCTCTTACAAATTTAAGAAAATCACTTTTTAGAACTTAAAATTTATTACTATTAAAAAGAACACATTTTTAAGTTATAAAAACTCTCTTTTTGTTAAAAATTTCAGATTTAATGCTTAAAGCTAACCAAATTAGCAAACTAGTTCTTATTAATGATTCGAAATAATGATCAAGAATTTTTAATTTATTATTATTTTTTAAATAACATAAGTTTGCCTTTTTAGTTAAAAATTCATAGGATGAGTTTTTATAATAAAATTGTTTCTTTTTTCATAAATTAGGAAAACATGAAGTTTCAAGCTTTAATGTTACCAAAATTTATTAATGTAGATTAAAACAACATGGTTAACAATATTCATATATTAACTTAAAAGATTAAACATGTTATTTTAACCCATTTTTATAAGAAAATTTCAGATTTCAGATACTGTAATACCATTTTCCAAAGAGCTGTAATATGAAATTTTATAACACTCTATAAATTTTGGCATAGGGCTTGAAAATATGTTCTAACACTCATATTGTTCATTTTAAACAAGGATTTATACACTTAAACCAATTTTAATCCCACATTCTAATAAACCCAAAATCAAAGCAACAACACAAATACCAACAATAATGCATTCCAAATCACAAAATTGGATGGAGTATTGAACTAGAATAGCTATACTTACCTCAAATTGAAGTTTTGAAGCACTTTAACAAGAAATCCCCAAATTTGAGAAGCTATGGTTCTTGAGCCTCAATTTCAGCTTCAATTATCTAGTACATTTCAGCTTCTACTTTCACCACATAACATGCACTACTTAATTATTAAATTAGAAATATGTTGGGCATATTTTATTAACAAAATTAAAAACCTAAACAAATAAGCATAACGTGACATAAAATGAAAATAAAAACATGCATAAACCATAAATATGATAATAAAGACAAACAAAAACAGATTATTATTATTTTTATTTATATTTATTTTTTTAAAAGAACTGTGGTGGAAGGAAAATTGAAGATGATGACTGCGGTTGTGAGATTCAATAGAGAGAGGACTGTGAAAGAGAGAACAGGAGGGAGATGACTATTTTATTATTATTATTATTATTATTATTATTATTATTATTATTATTATTATTATTATTATTATTATAAGTTTATTATTATTATTATTATTATTATTATTATTATTATTATTATTATAAGGTTTAAATTAAATGGGTAGGTTTTTAACCCAATTAGAGGATCAAAGATTAATTTTAAGCGAATTGAGGATGAATTGGAATGGATTTTAAGCATAAAAATTTGTAAAAATCCGAGTTTGGCAAAACCCAGTGGTTCCCATTTTATGCTATATATGGTAATCAAACAAGTGTTTACGCGTCATTGGTGAAAATGATGCCCAAAATGCCTTGCTTGTGTTACTTTTGGTGCTTAACTGAGTTTTTGAAAACCATTTACGAAGAGTGGCATCTAAATTCAGTTTTGTGCAAATTTTGCAGCAAAAAATAGGGTGTGATTTGCTTAATCGAAACATAATATTCCATCCATATTCCTATTTCTCTGTTTAGTAAAACTACCCTAATTAGTTCTAATCATCCCCTATAAATAAATATGAAATTCTGTTCGTTTTCGTCAACCCCTCTATCAATTTATTTCAGCCTTTCTCCTATTCTACTTAAATCACCACTAAAATTCTTTCAGTTATTGATCACTCTAATTCTTAAGAGTCACTCCAAAATTACATATAATGAAAATCATGCAAGAATCATTTTTATATTTTTTTTTAGTTGTAAGTAAAACATATAAACTAAAATAAAAGAAAATCAAACACATTAAGCAAAAGACATAAATAACTATTGCTAAGCATGCAAAGGCAGTATGTGAATTCCCTTTCCTAATTAGCTTTCAAAGACAAATGCACCATTTTCTAAATTAAAGGTCTAAATGGTGGGTGCACTTCCATGATCCTGTCATTCATGAGTTATAAGGTCAAATTGCACATCTTTATACAACAATTTAAATAAAGGTAATGCAATCATAAGAAAATTATTGATTAACATTATAATATATCAGCATTCCCTCAAAGAAACTCATTAAAGTTGTAATGTTGTCAAGAGGTGGAATTTAATCTCAAATTCTCTAGCATCCAATATCAACACTTGATGTAATGCATTTAATTAAAAGTAATCTAATTTATTGAGAAATACATACCTCAAGTGTGGTGCTAATACCTTTAAATGAAGTGTAGGTGGATTTTCAATCGAGGCTATCCACTCGAAATCCTCAATTATATATGCTGCATACAACTCGCCGTCCTCCTCACACTTGTTCTCTTGCAAATCTTCCTCTTTTTAGATGAGACTCCCAATATTCTTTCAAATTTCAGGATCACACACTGATTTAGCTCGATGCCCTTGCACGACATAGAATAGCAAAAAGTTATAACAATATTTAAAAAAGTAGAAATAACATAAATATATTCAAATGAACTTAAAACAACATAATTTTCACAATAATTCCCCGGCAACGGCGCCAAAAACTTGATGGGTGATTTTCACTACTCATATTTTACCACAAGCGGATGGTTGTCATCAAGTAATAAAAACCGGTGAATACCGGGTCGAACCCAAGGGAATTCAGAATATTATTTCATTCTGGAGAAAACTTAGTCATTTTAAGTTCATTAATAATATATATTATATTTTGAAAAGAGTTTGTTTAATTCTAATGGTGATTAAATTAAAAATCATGACATTAAATTTAAAATAAAGCAAGTTAAAAATTTAAAATAATAAAAATAAAGATAAGATATATGCTTGTAATGATTTAGAACATGCCATCTTTATATAAAAGTGAAATTGTATAATGATTTAGCATTTCCCAATGTCTAAAAAGATCAATTTCATCAGATTTAATTATTTTATAAAGATTAAATATATGCCAATTTACTAATTTTCATAATTTGTAAAAACAGACTTCATGGAAGCAAATTAAATTATCTAACATTCTGCAATCATCAGTCTAGGCATAAATTTGAGTCTTTCCCAAGCATACAAATTTTCCTATTGTGATCATACGACACATTTCATTTCCCAAATCAGCGTGTACATGCCAGAATCTATTTTAATATGATTTATTCCCAAGACCGGTACTAAAATCTAATTTCTACTTTTTATCTCCCGATTTAACAAAGCAGAAATCATACAGATTAGATTCTAACATTTAATTATGCAGAATAGTGTAAATAATCTAACAATTATGGTAAAATATTGATAAAACATGGTAAAATGGATTTTAATACTAAATTTAGAATGTGAACAAATTAGAATTTTTATCAGATTATTGTAGACAAAATATGCAGAATGATCGATCAGTCCAGATTTAGCAGATTAAAAATGCAGATTTCAGATTTTTGCCAAAACATAATAGTCGATCAATTTCAGGCATCCAATACATAATCCTAATTCAAATAATATCATAGCATATTAATCCAGATTACACAGACAAACATCGATATTTATTTTACTTCCATAAAACATAAATTCGTACTTCAAAAGTGATTCTGAACTCCCGTTTTAGAATACTTTTAACACGAACAACATAGAAATCCGTTTACAAACATGAAAACAGTAGGAAATTATGTTTAAAAGCAAATCCTAAACATTACAAAGCGAGAAAAAGAAAGACAACACCTAGAATGCGAAGAACACAGTCAGAGAAGACGCTCTGATCACTTCCTCCGGCATGGTTCGGTGTTATCGGCCTTCTTTTCCAAAGTTGCAGAGCTTTTCTATCGAAAATATGAGTCTGGAATGAGTCTCGATGAAGAGAATGACGAAAAACGGTGTTTAAAACCGAGTTCGGGAGGTTAGAAAACTGCCCAACCGCGACTATGGCGCAAAAAGTGGCGCTCGGAAGAGGTTTTCGGCGCCACCAAGGAGCTGCGGCGCATACGAAGATTTTCCGAATTTTTGATAGTGGCGCATTTTGTGGCGCTCCAAGGTGTTTTTCGGCGCCGCCAAGAAGGTGCGGTGCATTTTGACAATTTCCTAAAATTCACCCCGCGGCGCAAAAAGTGGCGCCTGGAGGGCATTTTATGCGCCACCAAGAAGGTGCGGCGCATCCTGAAGCTTTTTCCAATCCGAAATTTTCCTAAGTGTTGATGCGGCGCCTGATGTGGCCCCTGAGCATGATTTTAGGTGCCGCCATGCCTATGTGGCGCATTCTGGAGCTTTTCCAGTGTTGAAAATTTCGAATTTGACATCCTTTGACCTCCGAACATCTTCTTTCTTCATTTTAATGCCTGAAACATCATTGCAATGTATTAGAATTGCCAAAGTCTTATTATAAAGCATAAAACAAGGTAAATTGGACTTGGATAAGCTCAATTTAACCAGTCTTATTAATATTTACAAATCACATGAAATATAAACTAAAAAGCAGTAAAATAGGGTCTCATGCATGCAATTTAGGTTCGTTTTAACATAATTTAAGCTTATTTAAATGTGGTTTCACAGGGTGCATCAACCCACAAGCCCTTTTTGTCTCTTAAAGACACCCCCTTGCAACCACTAACGTCTACCTCATCGTCACTCTTCATTCTGAACCCGACATCAGTGGGTCTCTTCATTACTCATCTCACGCCAACAGTTCCGCCTCCGGAGCCCTATATCTTCGTCTTTACGGTCGCTGCAATGCTTTCTAATTGTTTAATTTTGAGTTCGAGTTTTGATTTCTACCTTGTGAATCTTAAAATACAAAAGTGGTGGTGACCGTAAATCTTGAAAAAACAACAATGGAGGTGAGAGGTTTTTTTTTTTTTTTTTTTTTTGGGCAGATGTGAGTGATGGAGCTTACTTTGGAGGTGAGAGCTTACTTTTTACGGATGACAAGACATTTATGTTCAATTACTCTTTCATCCTTCATATCAATTCTTTAATATAATTTCAATTAATAGTATTTAACTCATTTCCTATTTTTATTTTCAACAAGAAAATCAAAAGTAAGAGATAGGTAGCAAAGTGGAAGTATTATAGAGTAGTATACAGGTATCAAACCAAGAGAATTTGAGTTTGTGGGTATTAAAGTTAACACTTCTGTAAATCTAATTCCATAAAGCAATATCATCACAAGCAAAAACCACGAACCTATAATTCCAAATGTTATCCATTGAACAGGTTTTGGGCTAACAATACTTGGAGGAATATGTTCTATACGAAGATAATGAATACTAAACAAGATTAAAAACTGAAATTAAAGATCTAATGATCTAACAAGAAATAGAAAAGGAAAGAGAAAAAGCCTCATATCAAAAAATGCATCCTCCAATGTGCCTTCAAGTGCTCTTGTGCTATGAAATGATCCGGCAAATAATAATAATAATAATAATAATAATAATAATAATAATAATAATAATAATAATAATAATAATAATAATACCATTTTCTTATTTTCCCAAGCCAAAAGTGAAATGATAATAAAGAAAGATGACATTGTCCTATTTTTGGTAGATTTGGCATCAACCACCATTGTCCAGTGCTTCGATTCTATTAATTTGACTCAGGGGTGAGTTTTGGCATCAATCTGGTTCTATGTCCTCCCAATTGCCATTGCGAGAGATCAAACCTTAGTCTGTCTGTCCTACCGAATTCAGCGTCAATTACCATTGGACCAACAAATGATGATATTTTTAATTCCTAACAATTCAAGGGTCACAAGTGTTAATTCACATTTTTTTTATTATAGGCCTACCCCAATAGCAAACGGCAGGTATTTGATGATGTGGCAGGAGGTAAATACCCCATGTGTAGGTATTAAACCATTGGTGGAGGAAGTGGGGAAAGCAAGAGGTAGCTATTTTGCTACCCCATTTGGCACGGAAATCAAGGCTGCTTTTGCAGTCTTTTATTTAGTTATTTTTTAAAATTCAAATTTAATGCCATATTCGTTGCCATTTTTTTAATTTTTTTAAATTGAAATTCTGTTTTATCATTTTATGCCATATCCATTGCTTATCTTTATTTTTTTTAATTTTTTTTATATTTCATTATATCCATTGCTAGAATTTTTCCATTTTTTTTAATTTTTTTTCATGTTTCCGTTTATAGCCGTTGAGTAATTTAATCTTTATTTTTTTATTTTATTATTTTTACTATAAATACTCCAAACTTCACCATTTTCTTACATCTCATATTCTCAACTTTTATTTCTTTAATTTCTATTTCTTCTCTTCTCCAAAATATGGATAAAGATTCATGGATGCAATTGTTCAATTCTTCAAATTCTTGATTCGTCGCCCCCAAATAACAATTTTCACTCACCCTTTCCCAACTTTCAAAATCCAATTTCCCCCAAAATTTTCCAACTCAATTTTCGCCTTTTCCTGAAGGTAGTAATACTCTACTGAAACCATATCCACCTCAATTTCCTTATATGTATCCACCTCAATTTCCTTATATGGTACATCCTCAATACGGATTTCGTCCAACAATGGGTACAAATTCTTCAAAAAAGCCTATTACTGATGGTTCGGACACAGACAAAGACACTCCAACTCCGAACTCTCAATGTTCATCTCCTTTCTCTTCGCAATTTTCTCCTGTAGGTCTTGAGCAGATTAATCTGGCTGCTGATTTTGATGATGTCGATGATCCACCAATGAATAATGCTTCACAAAGAAAACCATACTCCCACGAAGAAAATGTCTTCCTGGCGAGTTGTTGGGTCGATATTAGTGAGGATCCTATTTTCGGAAACGATCAAAAAGGGGATCAAATGTGGGTCCGGATTGCTGAGCTGTACAACAAGGGGCGTCCAAGGAAAGCAATATTTAAACTTCACACTGTGTAGAAGACACATTATTATACACTACAAAAACAGGTGAAACAATTTTGTGGTTGTTATAATCAGGAGAAGAAGGCTTGGGGGAGTGGTTGCAGTGATACAGATATCATAGATAAGGCGAAGGTTCAATACAAGGCAAAATATAGTTCGGACTTTGTTCATATGAGTACTTGGCATGTTTAGAAAGACCACCCAAAGTTTGCGGACCCAGAAGTTGATAATCGCGGCTCAAAGAAATCCAAAATCTCAGTATCCGGAGAGTATGTTGTAAGTTCAAATACCGACAAAAGTGCCGAAGAGGAACCTAGGTCGGACGATCGCGGCCAAAGGGGAGGCACGCAGCAAGGCGAATGCCTATGGGTAAAGGAAAACCAACCACATCCAATGCCGGAGAAAATTTAGAACTTACTGATTAAAAGATTCACGTTTTGGGAGAACAAAATAAGAGAAATTTGGAGACGCTATCTACCATTGCTGCTCAAGAGACTATTGCCACTAATAAAGAGTGGAAAATAATGATGAAAGATACGTCGAACATGACAGAGGATCAACTGCGTTTTCACTCAAGAGTAGTAGAAAAAATTAAGAAGAAGTGGGGAATTTAGGTTTCAAATATTGTTTGTTGTGTTTCTGTTGTAATATCTTTGTTACTTTTTATGTTATAATATTGTATTCGTTTTATTTGGTTATATTGTAATAGTTTAGTAATTTTATGTCACCTTCAATAGTTATTTATGTTATAATTTTTTAAATTTACTTTAATAAAATATAATAAAAGATAAATTAATTAAAAATTATCCCTTATGAAACAAATATTGTTTCAAACTATCCGTTATGAAACTAGCCGTTATAAAGTATCCGTTATGAAACTAGCCTTTATAAAGTATCCTTATGAAACTAGCCGTTATAAAAGTATCCGTTATGAAACTAGCGGTTATAATACTAACCGTTATGTTATGAAATTGAAGTCTATAAATAGACTTATTCAATTTGTTGCACTTCTCACTCAAAACATCAATTTTTCTAAAATTACATCATATTTGTTACCTTCATTTAAAAAAAATGTCTTCATCTTCTCACCCATATGATGAAGAAATTTCATGTGGTAGTGATCTTGAGTTCTTACTTGATGATACGAGTGAAAATGAAGTATTATCGTTGCGTAGAAAGAAAAAAAAAAAAAAAAGAGTTACCTGGCGGTGCCACAACTTCGGCTGGCGGTGGTAGAAAGCGAAGAACTTATGTGGATCGAGATCGTGAAGCAGGTCATGCAAGATTTACAATGACTATTTCTCTAAAGATCCAATATAAGATAGTCAAACGTTTTGTCGGCGTTTTTGTATGTCGAGAGAATTGTTCTTGCGCATAGTTGAAGCACTAGAATCACATAATGAGTATTTTCAATGGAGGGTCGATGCAGCTGGTAGAAAAGGGCTCTCCACTACAAAAGTGCATGGTGGCGATTCGCCAACTGGCATATGGTGGACCAACCGATCATTGGGATGAGTACCTACGTGTTGCCGAAACAACTGCCATAGAGTGTCTCTTCAATTTTTGTCGTTGTGTAATTGAACTATTTGGCGAATACTACTTGAGGAAGCCTGATGCCGAGGATTGTCAACGATTGTTACAAATGCACGAACAAAGACACGGATTTCCCGGAATGCTGGGGAGCCTTGATTGCATGCATTGGGCTTTGAGAAATTGCCCGGTTGCTTGGAAAAGTCAATTCACAAGAGGTGATCATGTTTCCCAACAATCATGCTTGAAGCGGTTGCCTCTGCATATTTATGGACGTGGCATGCCTTCTTCGGGGAAGCAGGATCCAACAACGACATAAATATGCTCAACCAATCTCCTTTGTTCACGGATACTCTGCAAGGGCGCACCCCATCCGTTAATTTTACAATAAATGGCAAACAATATAATCAATGATACTATCTTACCGATGGAATCTATCCAGAGTGGTATAGTTTTGTAAAAAGCTTTCAATGTCCTCAGGATCCAAAGAGGAAACATTTCAAGGAAATGCAAGAGACTGATAGAAAAATGTCGAACGGGCATTTGGAGTGCTTCAAGCTTGTTGGGCAATGATTAAAGGTCCAAGTCGTTTTTGGTACAAGAACAATATGAAAGATATAATGTTAACTTGTATTATATTGCATAACATTAGGGGTGAAATCGGGACGGATACGGGCGGATATTACTCATCCCGTATCCTATTCCATATTTTTTTTGTCGAACATGACAAATTTCCCACATGAGTATTTTCTAAAATAGAAAATAAAATAATCACGGTTTTGATTTTTATTTAATGAAACCACTTTATGAATCGGAGTTGGCGGGACTTCCGAGATCTCGTCGGAGGAGGTAATGGCCGAACTGGAGTGTTAGACGGGGAAGGAGAAAAATGATGGGGATGATGGTGGTCGGCCGGAGCTCGGTGGTGATGGCAGGGGGCTGCCGTGGAGCTTGGAGGTTGAGGCCGGGATCTGAAGGAGGGCAGCGGCTGGCCGAGCTCGATGGAGATGGAGGCGGGCGACCAGATCTGGACTGCTGAGGGCGGCGAGATTGGGGGTGGATCTGGCGGCGGATGGTGATTGGAAGGCGGGAGCTGTTGATCGGAAATTGAGAGCGGCCGGAGAAGATGATCGGAAAATGGAGCAGCGGCTGTAGTGGTGGCAACGGAAGACCATGGTGGACTGTTGAATTCTGGCCGGAGTTGATGGTAAGGTGCTGTCGGCGAAATGGTGGTGCGAAGGGATGAGATGGTGGCTGCCGGAGTTGCGAGGAAGATGACCGGAGCAATGGTGGTGGAGATGGCAGCGGCGGCGGTGATTGAGGACGAGATAACGGTCTTCGTCGGAGGTGATGGCCGGAGGAATTGGTGGCTGCGGGGTGTTGGGACAGAAACCATTGGCGGAAGACGAAGCTCGCCGGAAAAGGGAGGAAGGCGGACGGAGATTGACGAACACTTGGCCGGAGCTGCTGCTTCAATTTTGCAATGTTCCCGTCGCTGCTATTACTGTTCCGTTCAATTGCGAAAATGCAATTTGGGATGATGGTAGTGGTGGGCCCCACCTACATTAATTCATTTCATTTCAATTTTTTTTTAATATAAATATATATAGGCAAAATAAATACTAGTATAAAAACTATATATATAAATATAGATATTTTTTCCAATCGATTATTTGGCTTGTGTTCCGTTTAATGGACCCGTGTTCCACCGAACAGATACCACCAAACCATAATTTATCAATGGGATTTTCAATATTTTATCATGTTTTTGGAATTTTTAACACATATTTAATAAAAATAACAATATTTTTGTGTTTTTCAATACCAGCTTATTATTTATACAAACTTGTATATATGTGTCAAATTCAACTGCTTTCTTATTTAAATAAGACCGGAATGCGATCAAATACCCATGTTTAGACACGGAAATAGATTGAAAATAATGGTCAATTTTGGTCATTATCAGAACACGGAATCGAACACGAATAGGCCGGATACAAATACGAATTCGAATATTTCAGAATGCGGATATGAGACGGATTCAGATTTTAACTCGGATAATCTTATAATTTTTAAAATTATTTTTTTTAAATAATTTTTTAAAGAGAAATTGGAATATACTATGTAAGCTAAACTGATTTTTAAAATTTTCTAAGATTATCAGTTATTTCGTTCAAGGCATCTAAATAACATTACTATAAGATGTTACGTACTACAATTTAGATGCAAAGAACCTTATGATATTGTCGAGTTGATTAATATGATTTTATTTAGTTAATTACATATGACTTTTAGGCTTTTGATTATATTTATAAATATATTACTTATTTATTTTATAATTAATATAGTATATTATAATATACATATATAAATATATATAAATTTTCGGATATTCGAATAGAAAATACGGATAATATCCGCATGATATTCGAATTTTTCTGATACAGACGGATATTTACAATCCCATATCCGGTCCCATATCCGCCAAATATCCACCGGATATAAAAATTTGAATTTGGATTCGAATATTATCGAATACGGCATCGGATCGGGCGGGAATTATACGTCCCGCTTTCACCCCTACATAACATGATCATTGAAGATGAAGGAAATGAAGCCGAAGATTGGTCAGACGATTCCAATTATTCAACTCAGCCTCCACAAAGAGTACCTCCAATTGTAACATTCAGTGACTACGTCAGGAGATGTGTTCAACTACGAGATAAGCAGAAACATCTCCAACTTCGACAGGATTTAATTGAGCATCTTTGGGCCCGATCCATAAATAATTAGTTATATATTATTTAGCCTTTGCGAATTATTTATGGTTGCATTCATGTTTTTTTTTTTTCCTATTATGTTTGGCTTGAATTTGTATTTTCAGGTTTTATGTAATATAAATATTTAAAGTATTATTTGGAGTTATTTCTTTAAAATAATTTAAAATGTTAAATAATTAAAATAATTGAAAATATTAATTATTTATTATTTATTTAAAAATTAAAATTATTTTTTATAATTGATAAATTAAAATGTAAATGGTATAATAAATATAATAGTAAGTTGGTCCCCTAAATACCTACTTTTTGGGTATTATTGTTGGGGAAAGAGTTGGGTAGTAGAGGTATTTAACTTTTAAGGCGGCGCTTACGTGACAACTAAATACATGGAGTGGAGGTAGGGGAGAAGGCCTTACATAAATTGGGGGTTTGGGGTTCCAATTTGAAAGAAATATATTTGTGGTGGAAGAGGTTACATCCGAAATGTACTGCTTTATTACTCCCTCCGTTTTTTTTTGTTAGCTACTGTTGACTAATGGGTACTGTTCACATATATACTTTGACTTAAAGTTTTCTCATGGTTATACAAGTTAAAATATGACCAAGTGTGATCTTGTTAGATTCGTCTCGTCTTGTAGATTTTAAATATCGAACTTTTAGAATTTTTACATATACCGAATTTGAATTATTAATGGTTTAAAATGTACATTGGACTGCGTGCTGAGTGGGTCCGTAGCTATCTTTAAAAAACAGAGGGAGTATTAGTTAAGCACTTCCTCATATCTATCAAACATGACATATTTGACCTTTTAACTCAATATGGGTTAGTATATTTTATATAACTAGAAAGTAACCCGTCGAGACTCGACGGCTATATTTTTGTATTTTATTTAATATTTATATTTATATTATATAAATTAATAATAAATTGTATTTTGAGTAATGAAAAAATGTAATAATTTTATATAGATTCGAAAGAGGAGTATATGATAATACTCCCTCCGTTTTTTAAAGATAGCTACAGACCCACCCAGCACGCAGTCCAATGCACATTTTAAACCATTAATAACTCAAATTCGGTAGAAGTAAAAATTCTAAAAGTTTGATATTTAAAAACTACGATATGAGACGAATCTAACAAGATCTCACTTGGCTATATTTTAACTTGTATAACTATGATAAAACTTCAAATCAAAATATTTAGGTGAATAGTGCCAATTTTACCAATGTAGCTATCTTTCTAAACGGAGGGAGTATAATTTAATTATTTTTAAAACTAACCAAGAAATCATATTATACCGTATTCTTTAGCTTCTGTGGCTTGTCCGGTACAAACTTAACATATCAATAAAAATAATTATTAAAATAATATTTTTATTTAATTTGAAATTTAATTTTAAATAAAAAAAATTTAAATATAAGTATTAAGCATAATATGAAAAATTCCCCTGCAATTTGCTGAAAATTTCATTGTTGAAAATCTTATTGGTAAGGGCTAGTATAACACTATCCTTAAAAATGTCTGTATTATAAGTGTTGCAGTTTATATTTGTATATGTACTATAAAAAATTGTCATTATAGGATATCATTCGGAAATGTCACATCTGATTGTACATCTACAGATTCAATAACAGCTTTACCATCACCTACATCAAGTATCAATTTTGTAAATTTTTTGTCATATATAAAATTCATTGTAAATATTTCTTGTGTTATGTTGAGTTAATCATTCTTAATTGTATATTAATACTTTAAGTCACATCATGCTAGTGACATGAATATTGCAATATGACTGTTAATGGCTAAAAATTAGTTTTGGAAGATAAAGTCCAACATTCTTTAAAGATTGACATTGACTTTTATTTATAATCATAGCAAAACAAACCGCGAGTGAGAATTTTCTCATCTGAAATCAAATGGGGAATTTGATTAAATCAGATAGGCTCATATTTATTCTACCAATAAAAAATTTTCTATTTTCATGGTTTCTCGAAAATTAATTTAACCCCAATTATATGGTTCCGCATCTTAGTTACAATCAACCTACTTTCATTGCATAATTTATTTGATGGATCTATATTACTAAGATGTATGACTGTGCAACCCTCATTCAACTATATTTTTCAGTAATCCAGAACAATTTATTGTGTTTAGATATTCCAGTGAAAATAATTCATTGGCTTTACTTATGCTTTCATAATCTTGATAAATATTGTTAGAACTGATATATATACATTTTCATTTGTAAATATATATTCCATGATATAATTATTGATCGTATGAAATCATTGGTATGGGTTAGTATAACATAATCTTTAAAAATATTTGGATTTGAAATGGTGCATTTCATATTTGCATAAGTACTCTGAACAAATACCGCTATATGATCTTCCGTATATTTTATAAAATTAGCATCTGAAAATATCACATCTAATTGTACATCCCCAAGATCAATATCAGCTTTACCAATTACCATCGCGTATATGAAATATTCATTGCGCAAATGAGTTTTTTTTTTTTTTTTTTTAATAGTCATAGTAAAACAACTGTGAGATAGTTGTCAAAGTGCAGGTTGCTATCATTTGCCTTGGTCTGAAGATGGTGTACTGAATTGAGTTTGCATTGGTTTAGGCTGTTGTCTCGTAATGATTTTGTCTTTGTTTTGCACTTCATCAGATCGCCACCTTATCTTGGCTTTGCTGGTTGAAAAAAACAAAAAAAATGATGTTGCTTTGCTTATGCTTTCTGCTAGTGTGCTCACCTTTGTGAGATGTATTGATTCATTGAACATGAATAAAAGTCGTCTGACAAAAAAAACAACTGTGAGATGAGAATTTTTTCCTTTGAAATCAAATGGAGAATTTGGTTAATTCAGACTGGCTCATAATCATTCTACCAATTAAGAATTTTCATCTCAAATAATGAGTTCTGTTTTATTGAGAAGAGAGGTTAAATAAATTTATGGAGTAAGTATTTTGCAGGTAGAATTCTCATCACAATCTAGTTAAGTAATAAATTTAGAATATGGAGTTCACTGGATGCTACAGGCAACACCATATCACCTCTTCCACGAAGGGCTATACATAATGTTTTCTAGATAAATATCTTATCATTTCCACCACGTAAAGAAAAAAAAATCAAACATCATCACTATCAACTACAGACATTATTTTATTATAAACATTATTATGTTCATCAATCAAGAAAAATAATAGCTTAGCATGACCCGCCTTCATCTCTTTCTTATTATAATATGTCTATTCTAGTATCAATAGATTATATGTTTCACACCTTAAAACTTTATTCAGTATCGGCATTCCAGAGAAAATTTTCAAACTTATATAATTTGCAGCAATTAGCCTTTCAATTCCTAATAAAGCTATATTTATATTTGTTATTCCGTAAATTACAAATCTGTTAAAATATAGACTAATGAATTATTTCTTAAAATATATATTAAAAAATAAAATTTTTATTTATTTACTGATGGATCTATCCGCACTCACAATAACTCTTTATACATCATATTCTTTTATTTATAATATGCTTTATGAAAATAATTAATTTACTTTAAACTAATAATCCAAAGAATATGAATTTTCACATTTTCCTTAATAATTATAATCGTTTTGAAATATTTTAGAGATAATAATTTTTTAGGCCATCAGAATGATCAATTTTTAGATTTTAGCTATTATTTTTTCATTTATAATTTTAGGTCACTACAAGGCTGTCGGACCTACAAAAAGGGGCCAAAGCGGACCGTATGTTGTTCAAATCGCCTCATTATGGTCCAAAAATGGAAATCACATCCCTATGGTAGCCAATTTAAGTTTTTCTTTTTATTATTTTATGTAACTAAAATAAATAATATTAATTCCATCCAATGATTTATGTCTTGCTTTTCTTTTTTGACATTTTGAATAAAAAAAATAACCAGTTAATAACAATGTGTCAAACCATATCTTGATCCCATATAAATTAAAAATTCCATATCTTTTTAAACTGAAAATTATGTGAATAAAACAATGCAAAATCTAAAATAAATATATCAATAAATAATGCAAAAATCTAAAATAATAATACAATGCAAAAATCTAAAATAAATAAATAAATAAACGCAAAATTAAAATTTGAAATCTTTTAAAAGCAAAATATTGTAGGAATTCCAAATAAGTTAAAAATTTTATATCTTTTAAAAACCGAAAATTGCGTAAAAATAAAAATTATTGGAATAAAAAGTGTAAAAAGCTAATATAAATAAATAAAAAAACCACAATCTAATATAAGTAAATGCAAATATAAAAAATTTCAAATTTCAAATCTTTTAAAATTGGTAATTATGGGAATTCCATATAAATTGAAAATTTCATATCTTTTTAAAAATGGAAATGAGGATTTTCATTCCAAATCAATAAATATTTCTACTCAAAAAAAATCAATAAATATTTTGACATAAATAAATGGGAATGGTTATGGTACTACCAATGTGAATGGTAGTACATCAAGACAAATCATCTCAACCATACAAAAATATCCAATGGCTATAAAATAAAAATGGTAAAATTGTCAAACATAAATAATTATCTTTAGTAATAAAATCATTCACAAAATCAATTTAGTGATTTCTATCCTTAAATAAAGATCATATAAAAAATTTGCATAAGTTAGGCCTCTTTTGACACAACTCGTGGCATAATAATAGAGAAATTATCTTTATTCATCTCTTTCACTCGTCAGTCTTTCATTCCTCTTAAATTGCTATTTTTCTATTTTGAATTTCTAAAATATGATCGGATATTTAGATTCCTTGCATCAAGTAGATAAATTTTCATATAAAGAACGTCCAAATCCGAGCTCATTTGAGAAAGTTAGAGCCATTTGAAGTTTGTAATATAAATTTTGTTCTATTTACTATGTCGCTGAATTGTAATGTCTCCATCGCTGAATTGTAAAGGCTCCGTCGCTGAATTACATAGCCACCGTCGCTGAAATGTAAAGACTGTATTTTTGAAAATCGTAATGCACTTCAAATGGCTCTAACTTTTTCAAACGAACTCGGATTTTGATGTTCTTTATATGAAAATTTACCTACTCGATGCAATGAATCTAAATTTCCCATAAAATTTTGGAAATTACAAATAGATAAATACCATATTTTTAAAAGAAAAGATATCTTATGCTCGTTGTTTTGAAAATATGATATTTATATGTTTATAATTTCTAAAATCTGAGAGAATATTTAAATTCCTTGCATTGAGTAGATAGATTTTCATATAAAGAATGTCCAAATCTGAGTTTGTTTGAAAAAGTTAGAGCCATTTGAAGTTTGTCACATAAATTTTGTTGTATTGGCTACGTCGCTGAAATGCATAGGCTATATCGCTAAATTATAACGCCTCCGTCGCTGAATTATAAAGCCTCCGTCGCTGAATTGTAAAGCCCCCGTCGCTGAATTACATAGTCACCGTCGCTGAAATGTAAAGGTTGTGTTTCTGAAAATCGCAACGAACTTCAAATGGCTCTAACTTTCTCAAATAAACTCGAATTTTCACATTCTTTATATGAAAATCTATCTACTCGATGCAATGAATTTAAATTTCCTATCAAAATTTTGAAATTATAAACTGATAAATACCAGAGTTTCAAAGGAAATGATATCTTATTCTCGTTATTTAAAAAATATGATATTTATCTGATTAGACTTTCTAAATTTTGGTAGGATATTTAAATTTCTTGTGTTAAGTGGATAGATTTTCATATAAAGAACGTCCAAATCCGAGCTCATTTGAAAAAGTTAGAGCCATTTGAAGTTTGTCATAAAAACTATATTGTATAGGCTATGTCGCTGAAATACATGCTCTATGTCGCTGAATTGTAATGCTCTCTTCGCTGAATTGCAAAGCCACCGTCGCTGAAATGTAAATGCAACGTTTTTAAAATCGCAATTAACTTCAAATGACTCTAACTTTCTCAAACGAACTCGGATTTTGACGTTCTTTATATGAAAATTTACCTACTCGATACAAGTAATCTAAATTTCCTATCAAATTTTAGAAATTCCAAAAAGGAAAAATAGATTATGAGGGAGAGAGAAGTATGAGCATGAGAATTGAGAAAAATGAATATAGATTATTTGGATCTTATTAAAATTACAATAATACCTTTTGTATTAATCTTAGCCATTGATTTCAATATTTCATCAATATCTTGGATGTGCCACAGTACATCAAGAGACATGGGTCTCAGCACCCTAACCAAAGCCTAAATAAATAGTAAATAAATAACAAATACAAAAATCTAAATTTAATTAATAGAAAATGCAAAAATCTAAGAAAATTGGAAATTTAGAATGGAGACACAACATTAAATGTTGACTTGGTTGACCACCAATAGTTTTAATAATATATAGATTTTTTCTTCCACATATTTTAACATATTAATTGTTAAATTATTGCATTGACATGATAGACATGATATATAATATCCCCATGTTTTGTTCAATTTGCATAACATATCACATCTCATCCATCCCCTCTGTGTACATTTCCATTGCACAAAGACAATTGAGAAATGAAACCTCCTGAATGCAACAAAAACCTCAAACAAACACATATATAGTTGGTCATCATGCATATTGATTTTGGAAGCTTCTTATCTCTAGATGTTGTACATTACGTTATGATTTAATGAATTGATGATTCCTTCACGTGTTCAATCCGCTTAATTGCCTCCTCAATGCTTAGCCTCTTCTCCAAATCCTCCTCACAGCAGCTTATCCCAATCTTCATCAGCTTCTCCATCTCCGGCACACACTTCTCGTCCACGCTGCCCTTCAACTCCTTGTCGAACGCCCGCGCTCCATTCGCGTTAACTTCTTGCACGATAGCACTTATCCAACCGGCCAAGTCAGCGGATTGATGCCCGCACCCTTGTGCGATCACAAACTTTCCCGTTAAGATCTCGAGTATGAGTATCCCCAAGCACCACACGTCGGTCTCCTTGGTCACGCGGAAGTTCTTGGCATACTCGGGCGCCTTGTAGGCCACGAGGACTTGATGGACCTGGTTCGGGTTAACCACTGGGGAGAGCGAGTAGTCCGTTAGGAGCGGGTTGAAGCTGTCGTCTAGAAGCACGTTGGATGACTTTAGGTGGCCGTGTGGAAGACTTAGGCTCGGAAGCTCGTTGTGGAGGTACGACATCCCTTTCGCCACGCCTTTTATGATCTTTAGCCGGTTTTCCCAACTGAGCCCTGGTTGATCTTCCGGACGTTTTCCTAAACAAAACCATTGTTACATATACTTTATACAAGTCATGGCAAAGCATGCTATGATTGTTCAACAAGGAAAATATGAGCTTCCAACGACAAAACTAATTGGCAAAAACGCAGTAGTTGTTTGTTAGCCTCTGAATGGATTCAGATGTTATTTTATCTTTAAAATAACCCTCTGAACCATTCCATTTAGAGGCTAACAAACAGCGTCATAGACTAACCATGAAGGTGCTTGGCTAAGCTTCCGTTGTTGACAAAGTCGAAAACCAAGAGCTTCTCCTCCCTCCGATACAAATATGCCACGAGTGGCAACAAATTGGGATGCTTGAGCCGTCCCAACCGCCTCATGTGCTCGTGGAAGTCTTCCCTCGCCACGCCATTCATCTGCTTGAACCTCTTCACCACCACAAACTCGCCGTCCATCAACACCGCCTTATACGACGCCCCAAAAGTGCCGCTCCCCAGCACTTCGGCGGACGCCCTCATCAGGTCCTGCAGATCAAACTTGTCCTTGTCCTCTTCCTTCACAAACGTCAACCTACCTGCCTGGTTCGACCCCGGTTTCTTCCCCCCCGCCGGCTTGATCAGCTCTTCGCCAGTAGTAGCGATCTCGATTGAAGAACCCAGTGCACCCGTTGCCTCTTTCCCCACCGGCGCACTGGTTTCAGCCCTCGGCGGCGCAATTTCCGTCCCCAACTGTGGCGTTGGATCGCGGCGCTTCCGCCCGATTACAGCGAGAAATATGACGATCAAGAGCAACCCTAATGCCACCAATATGGCAATGCTTACCCAAGATGACTTCTTTTCTGCTGCTGGAAGAGGAATGTCTGCGCACGATGTTTCTAGAGGCTTCCCGCATAATCCCTGGTTCCCTGCGTGTAAAATCTCCATCATTTGTGTGGTTGCCAACCCTAATTGAAGAACTGCTTACCAAATTTTTGTTCATCGAAACGCACCTGAGAAAGAGCTTGGATGCAATTTCTGGAGGTTTTCAGGAATGGGGCCGTGCAATTGGTTATTCGAAACGTTGAAGACTTTGAGGAGTACGGAGCTGATTTCAGGTATTTGTCCGTCGAATTTATTGTTCTCGAGCCTAAGCTCGATCAATTTCGGCGACTCGAGGGACGACGGGATCGGACCGGTGAATTGGTTGTTCGCCAAGTGAATTTTCTTCAACGAATTCATGCCTTTGAAAGCGTCCGCCGGAACCTGGCCGGAGAACTTGTTGTTCGATAGATACAGCGTTTTCATAGCCCCGAGCTTCTTCCAATCCGGCATCGACCCTTCAAAGTTGTTGTTCATCACGCTAAGCGTTCGGAAAAACGGCAAAGGAACAAGCGAATCGACGTCGATCCGGCCGCCGAGGTTCATATTCTCGAGCTTCAATCCCCAAACATTGCCATTGAAGCAGACGACGCCGGTCCATTTGCCTACGTTCCCCGCGCAGGGAAGTTCGGGGGAGGTGTTCCAATCGGCGAGGTGGTTCTCGGCGTTGGTGAGGGAAGCTTTAAACTTGCGGAGGAGCTCCGCCTGATCGGCGAGCGCGAGGGAGGAGGGCAGTGGCGAGGAAACGGCGACGAGGAGGATAAGGGCGAATAGGCATCGGAAGGAGGATGAGATGGACGGTGGGGATTGAACAGGGGATCCACGTGGGCGCACATGATGGGCTGTAGCTTGCGCGCCCGCCGGCATTGTTAGATTACAGAAAAGGTGTTGGTGTATGTATGCCTGGGAAATATGCAAGCTATAGCTACAGAAAATTTAAATGTCTTTTGAGGGGTGAATCAAGCCATGACAAGGGACATTTAAATTATTGCTGTCTGAAAATTATGGATAATTAAAAGAAATGTGGTTTTTGATATTATGGATCCCCTGTGGTTTGTAGTTGTGTTTGGTGTTTGCAATTTAGGATGATCGGGGAACAAAGGGGTGAGCAGCAGCAGCCAGCCACCGTGGGGGAATTGGTGGCCATCGAGTCATCACTATTTTTGACCAGATTTTGTACGAGGAAGAGCTCTTTCAGGACAACCATGTAATTTTTTTTATTCATAACGGAAATTGCTTTCACCTAATTGCTAGTATTTCTTTTTCTTTAAAAAAAAATAAAAATTACTCCCTCCGTCCAGCAAACTTGTCTGGTTTGACTTTATGACACTTTTTTTTTCAACTTTGACTCAATGTTATTGCAAAATATATTTGGAGAAAAATAGTCAAGTTTGGTCTTGTTAGATTCGTCTAATCGTATAGTTTTAGAATATGTATTTTACATAACTTTTAATTGTATATATTATGAGATATTGGCGGTTAAAAAATTGCATTGGATTGTGTGCAGAAGTCAAACAAAACAAGTTAGTTGGGACAGAGGGAGTATTTGTTTTACTATCAACACTAAGAATTCAACAGGGAAAAACCCAAAGTCAACAAGTGAACCATAGATTGAAAACGATCAACCCCAACCACCAGTGTTTAGACACGAAAGTAAAACCGGAACAATGAGAATTCAACAAGGCAAGTCCTAAATTCAACAACTGTGCCACAAATTGAAAATTATGGGAATCCAATTTTGTGCAAAGGCCCAGAGTTTTCTTTGGAGTCCATGACACAAGCAATTGTAGAGATGTAGTAATAATTGCATTTAAATATTAAGTTCGAGGAAAAAAGGAAATAATTGTCCTTTTTTTAAAAAAAAAAGTCAAATCAATTACTATTTTTTTTTTAAATTTTTTTGCCAATTAGTCTGCTACATATACTAATTACGTCCCAATCGATCTGCCACCCACTATTATGCCCTAGTTACATATGTTTTGCCAAATCAGTCCATTTTTTTTCAAACTAAATTGGTCCGTTAGTAATTTTTGTCTTCTTTCATGCAGTTCAATGCACATTTCAAACCACTAATAACTCAAATTCGATATAAGTAAAAATTTTAAAATTTCAATATTTATTACACTACACGACAAGACGAATATAATAAGATTCAACTTGTCTTATTTTAACTTGTATATCTATGTTTAAACTTTAAGACAAAACAAGTGTGTGAATAATAGTAGCAAATTAGACAATGTAGTTATTTAAAAAATGGAGGGAGTATATCGCAATTGGTCTTCATTTTATGGATAAACAGCAAAAACCATCGAATTTTAAAAGAAGATCCACCTCGGTAGTTGATGACTAGAACTTCGATGGCATCCAGTGAAGGTACTGCCCAATTCGATGCGAGAAAGAGCTTCCAATAGATGAGGGAGTCGCTTGACTTATGTTATAGATGAGGGAGTTGCTTGACTTACGTTTTCCAATAACATCATTTTGTGTGACTCTCTCCTATATCCGAGCCCGTTCTTGTATCGAATTGGACAGTACCTTCACTGGATGCTATCGGAATTCTGGTCAGCAGCTACCGAGGTGGATCTTCTTTTAAAGTTCGGTGTTTTTTGGTATTTCTCTATAAAATGAAAACCAATTGCGATATACTCCCTCTAGTTTTTTAAGGGGAAATTATTTATTAGTACCATTTTTGAAGTTTTAGTTTGTTAAGTAGTACCAAGTTAAAAAATTTTACTTTTTAGTATCAATTTATAATTTATTACCACTAGGTAAAAAAAAATTCTATCTGTTGTATATTTATATGAATATTACTTCTTTTTTTTTAATGTCTTTTTACCGTTAGATCAATTAATACTTATATCTTATTCACCAAAAAATTACATTTATGATGTAACTTTTTAAAGTTTTAATTTATGTGTATTATTTTTAATTTTTCCCTTAAATATTTTTATTTATTTTTGTTTTCTTTTAAAACTCTTGTATATATCAATTATATTTGTATATTAGATTTTTAAAAGTTTAAATATTAAATAATATTTTTTTTATATCTTAATTTTTTAATTATTTTTGTTCTCTTTTCAAACTCTTATTTCATTCCAATGAGTACTTATTTTGAAATTATAGAATTTTCTTTTTAAACTAATAGTATTGAATATTATTACTTAATTTATTTGTTTATTAGCCTCATTATTTTTTTCATCTCAAGATATTTATTATCTATATATTTTAAGATAAGTATTTCTATTTGTAATTCTACAATAGGTAATATTGAAACATATAAAATCCTAATAAATTTCATGGAACAAAAAAAAAAGAAAAAGAACGAATATCTCTAATCTCCTTTTATAACATTACTCTAAATAACTAAATAACATTACTATACTAAGCACATGATGATACTTTTAATAAGTGCGTAACAATACTTTAAACACTTTCATAACAGTACTACATAAGCACATAATGGTACTCTTAATAAGTCCATAACATTACTTTCATCACTTTTATAACAGTACTCTACATAAACACATAATAATACTCTTAATAAGTGTAAACAGTACTCTAAACACTTTCATAACAGTACAGTAAATAACTAGAAAATAGTACGCTGCTAAACAAATAATGGTACTCTTAATAAATGCATAACAGTACTCTACATAAGGACTCTTTTTTTTGAGGGAAAGATAATTTGTTTCCATCAACAAGCAGGACATAAGTCACATCAACAAGCATGGCCGAAACAGCATCCAGTACAGGCATATACACCGGACAAAATACCATGTCCTAACCTCTGCGCCTGCTCCGGATGCCCCTAACTTTGCCCAATGATCGGCTAAGGAATTTCGCTCTCTCAATATGTGTTGGAAGCGGAATTCTCCAGCGGATCTCAAGACAGAGATAATCGGCTAAATAAGCTCATGAAATCGCCAAGGGGAGCTTCCCAGATTTTTTTTTTATCCAATTCACCACATTAATAGAGTCACATTCAAAGATGATCCTCATTAGCGGAAAGCCTTGATCACGCAATAGTGCCTTGCATATTCTGCTGATGGCTGTTATTTCTGCAGTCGTGGAATCCGAGGTCCCAATATAGTCAGATATAATGAATATCACCTTGCCTTCGTCATCTCTAATGTCCCCTCCAATCCCTGCCGGCCCCGGATTTCCAAATGAGGACCCATCCGAATTGATTTTTCACCGCCTTTTATCTGGACGAATCCAAGTCAATCCTCTTCGAGCTGGACTATCCCTGATTCGTCCTGAGTAAGCCATGCTGTCTATAAGATTCCTCCCTGTTCCAATCATGTTGAAATCTGCCTCTTACGAAAAAGCCTTCCTCCAAAGAAAAATCTTCCACTTAGTTTCTTCGATGGCCTCGGTCCACACAATTTGCTTTCATGTGAAAATGGCTTCATTCTGGTACTTCCATATCGTTGAAATGATCGTCAAACCTGTAACAAGCCATACCTCTCGTGCACATTGCCTTACTTTACAGCACCACCACCACTTCAGTAGACTTTCCACATTACCCGGGGCTACCCAATCCATTCCAAACCAAGCTACTCCTTGGTACCACAATGCACTTGCAAACTTACAGCGGCAAAAAAGGTGGTCAATAGATTCTACCTCACTGCTGCAGCAAATACAAAGTGTACTAGAAGACTGGAGACAGCCTCTCTTGAATAGTTCTTCTCGACCAGGAAGCGCGTGTTGGTATACTTTCCAAGCCAATAATTTCACTTTCATGGGTGTTTTAATCTTCCAAAATGTACGCCACATGCTTTTCACCTCAGGCTCAAACTCTAGTGCCATTCCTTTCCTGCACGAGTATGTAGTGAACTGCCCATTCCCTTCCAATGGCCAGACTGCCCTTGTCTTCTATAAACCTGCATAACCTCGACCTATTCAGTACCCCCAAAAATTCATTCCATACCTCATGCTCCCAATTGAAAAGTGGTCTCCTTAGTTTAATATCCCAATTCCACTCAAAGCCCGTCCAAGCCCCAAATTCAGCGGTCTTCCCCCTTAATGAGCATCCAAACCCTCTACATAAGCACATAATTGTACTCTTAATGAGTGCAAGCAGTACTTTAAACACTTTCATAACAATTCTTTAAATGAAGTAGAAAACATTACTCTACTAAGCATATAATGATACTCGTAATCGGTGCAAACAATACTTTAAAGTTTAAACAGTTCATAACAGTAATTTAAATGACTAGAAAACAATACCCTACTAAGCACATAATGGTACTCTTAATAAGTGCATAATAGTACTTTTACCACTTTCATAATAGTACACTGCATAAGCACATAATAGTACCCTTAATAAGCGCAAACAGTACTTTAAACACTTTCATAATAATACTGTAAATAACTAGAAACAATACTCTATATAAGTATATAATGGTATTCCTAAGTGCATATTTGTTTCTTTAATTTTATTATATTACCATTAGAACAATTATATTATATCTTATTAAAAAAGAATTATATTTATATTTTAATATTTAAAAAGTTATGTAATCTTTTCATTTTTTTCCTAAAATCTTTTTTTTAAAAAAAAAAAAATTCTGTCTTTTTGGAAACTCTTATATCAATCGAGTATGTACTCATTTCAATATTACATATTTTTTTAAAACAATAGTATTTAAAATAAAATTTTATTCGCTAAATAATACATTATTATTCTTTTATTAATCTTTCTTATGATGCAAGAAATCTCTTTTATTTTATTCTTTTATTCATCTTATACTTAAAAATCTCTTGGGATGAAAACATAAAAAATATAGTTTTCTATTGATACAAAATAAAATCTAGTTTAAATAACTTTTTTTTTGTGATAGTTTAAATAAAATCTTTTATTTATCTTACTAAATAAAAACCCTTGTGTGAAAAAATATAATTAATACAAGAGTTTCAAAAGAAAACAAAAAAATAAAAAATTGAAGGAAAAAATTAAAAATATTTATAATGTAACACAAAATATTACATAAATGTAATAATTTAAAAATTTAAAATATAAATATAGTTCGTTTGGTGAATACGATATAAATATAATTGATCTAATGATAAAAAATAGAAATAAAAAAATGGTTAAATTTATATAATAAATATACTAAAAATAGAATTTTTACCTAATTGGTACTCTACTAGAAACTAAGATTTTTTAACTTGATGCTACTTAACAAACTAAAACCTTCAAATTGAGACCAATAAATAATTTTCCCTTTTTTTAATAACTATATTGTCTAATTTGCTACTATTCACCCACTTATTTTGACTTAAAGTTTAAACATTAATATACAAGTTAAAATGAGCTAAGTTGAATCTTGTTAGATTCGTCTCGTCGTAGTTTATAAATATCGAAATTTTAGAATTTTACATATATCAAATTTGAGTTATTAGTGGTTTAAAATGTGCATTGGACTGCATGAATGGGGGAAAAAACCAATTTAGATTTTTTAAAAAAAAATGGACTGATTTGGCAAAACATATGTAATTATGGCATAATTAGTTGGTGGCGGATCGATTGGGACGTAATTAGTATATGTAACAGACCAATTGGGCAAAAAAATAATTTAAAATGATCAATTTGGTTTGTAAAAAAAAGGACTATATTTTCCCTTAAGTTCAAGATCGATCAAGTTAATATTTATCTTGATCGGACACAAATCTCCTCTGCATTTTCTTTTCTTTGGTGCAAATAAGCTCTTTGCGAGAATCAAAATGTTTCCTTTCCCGGGATCATATTATTTTAATCTAGCTTGGAATCATATTTCTCGGGTGGTAGTGCTCGGGTAGTTGGTTACTTGTGCCTGCTGTTTTCGGGCCATGCCTTTATTTAAATTAAATGGCTTGCTTGGGATGCAACATCTCGGATAGCGGTGGAAATATGCCAGGCTACCAGACAGGGGCCTATAGCATAGCCTACCGAAGGCCATGCCAGGTCAGATTTTTTTTTTTTTTTTAAATAGGCTAAGCTTAGGCCATTTTGAAAGCCTATTTGGATAAATAGACTTAGGTCAGGCTTTATAAATAGCCTATTAGGCCTACCAGGCTGGCCTATTTATTATTGCTAGTAGTATGTTTACGTATACTGCATAGGAATATGTGGTGTTATTATAATTTTATATAAAAATAATTATTAATTTGATCTTATATAAGTTTTTAAAATATTTATAATTCTTTTTCCCGTAAATAAATAGCCGTGGATGAAGACTTGCCCAAATGAAAAAGGCTTAAAAGCTGGTCTATTTAATTATATAAGCCAGACTTAGACCTTAAGAAAATGATGTAGGCCTAGGCCTAGCCTATTTCTAGGGAAAACTAAAGCCCAGAACCTAAGTAAAAAACTTATGTATAGTCAAAGCCCTGTCTTTTAAAAGTTTAGAGTTTAGGACCTATGGGTTAGCAAACTTAAACTAAAAACTAAACAACCTACAAAAGTAGGTAATTCTAGTTTTGATGTACTTGGTAAGCATAAACAAAAACCTTTGTAAGCATAAACAAAACACTTGGTAAAACTTATTAGCAAGAGTAGGTAAGTCTAGTTTGATGAACTTGGTAAGAATAAAAATAAAACTTGGTAAGCCTCATTTTCAAATCATTGGTAAGCCAAAAACCAAAAAAAAATAAAAAAAATTGAATTCTTTATGTAAGTATAACTTTGAAAACCTTGGTAAATATATACTAAAAAATTGGTAAGTCTATTGCTGAAAACATTGGTAAGCCAATTTCCCAAAAAATTGGCATGTGTAATATTAAATCCTTTGGTAAGTGAAATACCAAAAGTAGATAAGTTTTATATGATATAAGTGGTAAGCACAAATATAAAACTAGGTAAGCCTAATACTTAAACACTTGGTAAGCGAAAAACCAAAAAAAAAAAAAATGGCATTGGAAGTATATGCTGACTTGGTAAAGCATATACTAACAAACTTGGTAAAGCACATACAAATGAACTTGGTAACGCACATAATACTAAAATTGGTAAATCACATAAGCGAACCTGGTAAGTGTATTTGTTCAAGGGTTTGGGCTTCTGTAACACCCCAAAAAAATAAATTCAAATTGTTTTGAACTAAGTAATGGCTTGATCCCTTCACGGGGTACGTATGCAACTTAGAAATTTTAATTCTAAGCACAGTCATACAAAATCATACCAAACCATAATAATAATGATGGATCATAATAATCTAAGTTTTATCTAACACCCAACTTCGAGGACGAAGTTGATTCTTAAGGAGGGTAGACTGTAATACCCGTGAAATTTGATGAAATTCGAGAACGAAAGAATTTAAAATCCGAGAACCCGTGGAGTCGAGAACCCATGAAGCAAATATGTTAACATCTTATATTACGTTCATTGCGAGAAACATTCATGTGCTCGTTGATAAGCTCCCAATACTGTTTTGGAAGATCGTAATCCTCATCCAATCGTATGTTAATATATTTGTCATGACTTGAAATATGTTTAAGGGGATCATGCTAAATCAATTGATATTTCGGACTCATTCTTTAATCCCCGTATATTATTACAAGTTTCATTAAACTCGTTCGTTAGTCCCCATCTATTGTATGGTGAATTAATTGGAAGATCATAATCCCTATATATTGAAGTAATCTTGCATGGGTTTATTAATTACTGCTATACACGACGACAAAATTGAATATTCTTTAACATAGTAAGTAAAGTGCATGAAACTAGTAAACATGAACATGTAATATGGTAAATAATGTCCACAAATCTAGTAACGCATAAGAAATGATTTGGTAAAGACTAAAATAAAAAAGGTATGTGAGTGGAGGATGGTTCAATGCAAGGTAGTACATTACCGTCCTTTGACCGTCCACACTCAAGTTTCAAATAGCAAGGTAAGTGATTGACCTCCTACATGGTAAATATTATGCATATATATGGTAATCAATTATGCAATGTGATTTAATATGTATATTATATTATCTTCAATGTTATATATAATATAGTATAAAACAATTACGTGTATATATATATATATATTTTTGTTATTTGACTTACCAAATGATTCAATGTTACAAATGCCAATTTTTTTATAGTTACAAGGGTTTCAGAATTAGACTTACTAAGTTTTATTTTAATGCTTACCAATTTCATCAAACTAAACTTACTTACTTTTGCTAATAGGCTTACCAAGTTATGCAGTATTACACATGCCATTTTTTTTTTTTTTTGGTTTTTGACTTGCCAAGTGTTTAAGTATTATTTTTACCAAGTTTTGTGTTTACGCTTACCAAGTTTGTTATTTCTGCTTACCAAGTTCTTCAAAACTAGAATTAGCTACTTTTGTTATTTGACTTACCAAATGATTCAATATTATAAATGCCAAATTTTTTATAGTTACCAAGGGTTTCGGAATTAGGCTTACTAAGTTTTCTTTTAATGCTTACCACGTTCATCAAACTAGACTTACCTACTAATAGGCACTCTAGCCAAATTACTAAGTTTTGTGTGAATGGTTTACCAATTGATCCCAAAGTCTAAATACCAGGTTTAGTATACCGGACTATTTACCAAGTCTAGTGTAGTGGGTTTACCAATGGAAACTATAGCCTATTCACCAAGTTTTGTGTATACGGTTTACCAAGTCACTATAGCGAAGTTACCAGGTTATGTGTAAAGGGTTTACCAAGTCACTATAGCGAATTTACCAGGTTATGTGTAAAGGGTTTACCAAGTCACTATAGCGAAGTTACCAGGTTATGTGTAAAGGGTTTACCAAGTCACTATGGTTTAGAATTTTTGAATCAAGAATATTAGAAGTTAATTGGATTAGTGAGTTTGGGTAGGTCCTTTTTAATGAGTCAAAGATAAAATGGGGTGTAAACTATAAAGAAGTTTGACATGGGGCCTAAAAAATTACAAACATTTTTTACTAGGAACTGGGCTCTAATTTTCCGCTATTTCTACCTAGAGCTGTCAAAATGGGTTAGGCCCGTTGGGCCAGCCCGCCCCAGCCTCCCAAAAGGATGGGTTGGGCTGAATAAATAAAGGCTCGTTTGGAAGCGGGCCTAAACGGGCTAGCCCGCCTGAACCCGCCGTCGCTTGGGCTGGCCCGCGACGGGTGCGGGCCAGCCCGCGGGCTAAGCCAAAATTTTAATTTATTTAATTCTTTGTTAAGTTTGTTATGAAAATCTAAATAATATATGTATTTGTAAGAATATTGATTAGTTGAATATTATTTGAATTTATATATATTTAATTTGATATTAGTTAATATAATTCAATTTATAATTTTTTTATATTAAAAAAATTATAAATTGAATTACATTAACTAAATTAAATTAGAATAATTTTAAAGCTCACTTTATATGACATGAGCTACTTAACATTACTTTTTCAACTAATTTTTTTCTAAAAAAGGATACTATACAATTAAACTAAATTATTTTAGATTTTATTAAAATATATTTAATTTTAAAATTAGTTAATATATTTAATTTTGGATAAATAACAATATTATACAATTTACTATTATATAATCGAAAATTAATTTATTAATTAAATAAAAAAACCACGGGCTAGCCCGCCTGGCCCGCAACCGACCGGTGGGTTGGTCTGGGTTAAGGTTATTCTAGTCCGCCCCGCCGTGGGCCCAGCCCGCCTAAGCCCGCGAAATGGTGGGCTGGAGTGGGCTTGGCCCGTGTCGCTCTCGTCAGCCCGTCTTGACACCTCTATTTCTACCCCTACTCTCGCAGTCCATGGGATTGGTCCTCTCATCTTTTCCATTTAAGTCTAATTATTGGGCTCTGTATACTATTTGAAACTTAAATAATTTTGGGCTTATTAACATATTTAACAAACAAATTAATTTCTGTGAACGGTGCGACGAATTTCTCCGTTTTTACATATGAAAACCGCTGGGGAAAAAGGAAAAGAAAAAAAAAAAAAAAAAAAAAAAAAAAACTCTCTTGTTGGGCCGGACTGGTAGGCCATTGGGTAAGAGACGGTCCATGGTCCATGAAGCAGACAATTTAGAGACAACGCTCATGTGGAAACTGTGCGCGCGCCCCCGCTCGCACCAACTGATCATTTCCAATTTGCTCTTGCAGAGACTGCTAAGAGTACAGAGGCTGAGGCAGAGCTTCTCAAATTCCTCCATGGAGAGAGTCGTTGTCGTCGTGGAAGACGCCGACGTCGCCAGAACCGCCCTCCATTGGGCGCTCCACAACCTCCTCAGATACGGCGACGTCCTCACGCTTCTCCACGTTTATCCCGCCGCCAAGTCTAAGAGCAAGAAGAAGCACCGAAGACTCCGCCTTAATGGCTTCCAGTTGGCCTTATCCTTCACCGACATCTGCCAGGCCTTTCCTAACGTACCAATTTCTTTATTCTGTTATTCAATTCGCAAGCAAACACAAAAAATTAATTGATTGATTGATTGGGTGCAGACGAAGACGGAAATTGTTGTGACGGAAGGTGACCAGGACGGGCGGAGGATTGCGACGGTTGTGAGGGAGATCGGCGCCTCAACGCTCGTGCTAGGGCTTCACGATCGGAGCTTTCTGTATAGGTACCAAAATTTTGTTAAATTAAATATTAAAAGAAAAATCTGTAAATTTCGTGTTTGAATTATTCAACGGTGAAAACAAATTCAACCAATACTTCAATTTTTAAACCTGATAGAGATTAATTTTAGCCTAGATAGTGATTATTGAAGAATCTTGCAATTAATAGAAAATTGATTTGATTTTTGTTGGGGAACGTCGTCATATATATCGTTAAGTGGTTGGTCAACACCCCACCATACTTCACAGAAAAAGAGCAATTGAATAAAAGAACCGGGCCTTCTTGTTTTCTGCCATCTGCGGAAGACCTTCGATGTTTGTCTTTTCTCTTACTTAATTTAGGGCCCGTTTGGATTGGCTTTTGAAAAAAAGCAGAAGCCAAAAGTAGAAGCAGAAGTCAAAAGCAAAAGCATGTAACTTTTGTGTTTGGATGGAATATTTGAAAAGCGGTTTTTTCTAAAAATATGTTTGGATCAATAAAAATGAAAAATGCTTTTGGATTGTAGTAATTACTAAAAAGGACATGCTACTTAATATGATAATAAGATATATTTATAGTGTAATTTATATTAAGTAGTGGGGGTATTTAAGTCCTTGCACAATTTACGAGGTGCTTTTGGCTTCTGCTTTTGGGAGAAGCACCCCTGGGCTGCTTCTCCCAGAAGCACTTTTTTGGTTTTTTGAAGTGCTTTTGCTTTTTCTTAAAAGCCAAAACAAACACCTAATTTCTACTAGAAGTGCTTTTGGCAGAAGCAAAAGCCAAAAGCACCTTCCCAGAAGCCATTCCAAACGGGCTCTTATTCCTTCCCTTTTGTTAGTTGTACTATACTAGTATTAGTTTTATTGGTTTTTTATCATTAAGATGCTTGGTTTTATTGATGTTTATGGGATTAAATATTTAAGGGCAGTGATGATGATGCTATAAAGGGGGTTGGTACTTTTTGAGTGCCTTGTTAGATCAGCAGTCTTGTTTGATTCAAATAGTTTATCATCATCCTTGGGACAGCTAAGAATTTTAAATGCAGTTTAGGACACATTCCCTTCTTTCTGATTTGTCTTTCAGCTGGTACTTTTCCGTTCTTGAGACTTGAATTGTCTATCTCTGGAAATTTCTGTAGATGTTTTTCCAAATGAGGGGACCCTTCTTTCCCTTCTTGAATTGAATTTGGTGTATGGGAAATTAAGAAATCTGTCTCAGTATATTAATTATCCTCAATGAGTGCATGGAAAAAAATAGTTAATGACTAGACTAGCCACATGATAATTTTCATGGTTCTGTGTGTATTGCTGTAGATTCATAATGGCTCAAAACAATACCATTAGTAATTTGAAGTGCAAGGTCCTTGCCATCAAGGAACCAACCACAACCACAACTCTAACATCAAGAGCCATTCCAATACAAGGGTGTTCCAGTCAACTGGACTTTTCTCAAATTGAAATATCTACACTTAGGTGAGACTGTCCTATTACTGCATTTTTAGTTTTATTGGGTGGCTTCATTTTTCATCTAAAAATTATGTCCATAGTTTGATGAGTTACATTTTCAATTCTTTTAAGTTTCAAATTTGCAATTACTTAAAGCCACTAGATTCCACTTTTATGTGACTTGAAGGATCTTGTGATTCTTGTAATGATATGCTTTCCAGTTTCCACTTTCTAGACATATTCAAGCTATATGAAACTTTTTAATAGTTGAATTATTTTACATTATTCAATCCTTTTCTGACCCTCCATAATTCTAAATCAATGTTGATAAGACACACATGCAGCATCCTTTGTATAACATATTTTTTTTGTATCAATGATGGATCAATAATTGCTCTCACAGATCAAATTGGTAATGAATTTAATATCTACACTGTCTATCATTGCAAATGGGCTTATTTTGATTGTGTAGTATCGAATGTACTAAAATAACCTTACTCTTTACCCATTTCTAGTGAATCTTTATGCCATCTATGAGGGGTAGCAATATGATGCCTGCAGAGAGCTAGAGATGGCAAAGATAGATTTATTCATGACTGATTGGTTTTTATCTTTTTATTTGTTGGCAGTATACCTGAAATACCTTCTCAAAAAGTTCCATATCATATATGTCCAGATCCAAATGCTATAATTTGGAGATCAAGACCATCAAGAATAGGGAAAACTTCATGAAAGCAGGTTTCCTATCTTCACTGTTCCAATTTCACATATACTACACAGTGTGTGTACCTGCCTCTCTTTGTGTGCTTATCCCCAATATATATAGAGAAAAAATATAGATATAACCCTTTTATCCTTTTTTTTTTTTTCATCTAATGGAAAAATGTTGCTCAACCAAAAATTGATACAGTTACCACATTGGATTAGTTCGCTATGGTACCTATATGTGCTGTGTATCTCTCTGTTTTTCTTTTCTTTTTCGTTTTCTTTGTCCTATTTCTTTGACAGACTACAAAACACTTCCATAATTTGATTTATTGGAACTGTGCCTCATCGAAGCTCTAATTGCAATGAAAGTGTTGGTGTTTTACAATTTTAAAGGATATATGCTCAAGTTTTCACTGCTAGTTTTATTTTACTTTATGAAAGTTTATTCACAAACATTTAAAATAGTAGTATTTTTTTAATAAAAATAAAATTTAAAAAATTTATACAAATTGTATTTAAACGCCACCTAAACCCCTCATTAATCCATCTGCCATGCCCTCGAAAAACATAATTGTCACTAGAAAAATGTTAAATTTGTATTTCCAACTTAAATTAGTTAATCTTTTAAAAAAATTATTTAACATTTTTGAGTGGCAATTCAACACCTTTCCATATCATAAATCATAGTACCTATTTGTATATACTAGTATTACCCCCGCCCAATGGGCGGCACTGTGAAAAATTTGAAAAAAAAAATTGAATTTAACAAATAAAATTGTTCACCATTATTATGTCGATTACATTCCCCAAACTCCATAAATTATTTCAAAAATTATATGAAAACATGTATACATTGTACAATGACCAGACAATAAACAATACACAACTACCAATAATTTATACATTATAATTTATTTCCTTAAAAAATATTATACCATATCAATATAGTCTAAAAGGAGAAAAACTTTAAAAAAAAACAATTTATACTCGCGGCTGTAATGTGAAAAATGGGCGGGAATATGAAAAATGTAAAAAAAAAAAAATTAAATCTAAAAAAAATATTTCAACTTTATTATGGGAATTACATTTCCCAAGCTCGTTAAATTATTTTGAAAATTACATGAATACATGTATAAATAGTACAGCAACCGTGTAATATACGATATGTCACTACTATTAATTTATTCTTTCTCCAATTTTTTTTTAAATACTATTGTGAATGAATCAATTAATAAATTAAAATTTAGAAATGACTTGCAAAAAATATTATTTAATGTACCATCTACACAAATTTTATAATGATATAATTTTGTGGGATGTATGACTATAGTTTGATCATTTTATTTTTATATTGTGATTTTTCTAATTTAGTTAATCTATCAAATACAAATACGTATTTATTTTCCATTGATGAATATAATATCAATCCGTCAAATATTTATTAAATTTTTTTTATCATATTAAATATAATTTCAATTCAAAAAGGATTTGTTAGTATTTAAATAATATTTAAATAATAATTATAATATCAACCCATAAATTATACTCTACTATTCATAAGGGCTCATTACTATTCATAAAAGATTACTATTCATAAGGACAATAGCTTTTATGTTATAATAGATAATAGATTGTATCCTTTTTTCGTCCCATGCGTTGGTCCATATTACATTTGGGGATTTAGCCCAAGTGGTTAAGTCCCCTGACTTCCAACGGAAAGTTGGAGGTTCGATTTCCTGTTTCAAATTCGTAACATATACTACCTCCGTATTTAAATGTTTCTTACATTTGATAATACTTCATACTACTGTTCACACAGACTTTCACTTAAAGTTTATCATACTTATACAAGTTAAAATATAGTCAAGTCTGATTTTGTTAGATTCATTTCGTCGTGTAGTTTGTAAATATTGAACTTTTAGAATTTTTACCTATACAAAATTTAAGTTATTAATGATTTAAAATGTGCATATGACATCGTGAAAAATGGGTATGTAAAAAATATTTGAATACGGGGAAGTAGGTTCAAGCACAAGATATATACTAACACTATTAAAATTATCAATCAAGTATTCCATTCGTTGGTGAAATTGAAAAAAAAAAAAAAAAAAAAAGTTGGGTACAAAATTGGGACCTCGAGAGCAAACCCCCCTCACATGCCTTGGAGTTCTGACTCATTATTCAGAATTAGAAACACGGTGCAAGACAATGCTAAACATTTAATTTTCTTTACAATTTAACAATTTACCACAAGTGTACATGCATCAGTTGTGTCCCAGGTAATAATACTTTTATTACGTGCCTAAATTGAAACCCACAAATTTACCTATCAATAATAGAATTCATCCGGATGAGTCTACATTTTAAACCAACAGAAAAATTAAAGAACATGAATATGGAAATTAAATTGAATTCAAGTGTGTATATGGCAAAGAAAAACTAAACTGCTATATTTATTTGGTTTGGTATCTAATCTAATCATCAATTGATATGAAATAAAGCAAAAGTGAAAGTACATTGGCAACCAACTAATCCTTTCAAGCATTTGAACAATGGATTGAGGAATCACCGAAAGGAAACTGGACCGGCCGGGTGGGTGTCCATGTTGAGAATGAATCAATTTCACAGCAGATCCAGAACAACAAAGAATCCGACCTTGCAGTCCTTGCTGCGGTCTTACTACGAGAAAAGAAAAATTTAGTAGCTAACGATTTCAGTAGCTATATTTAAGATAAGCCACTGACTGAATTCAGTAGCTCAAACAATCTTTTGTTGTGTTTTAGAACTGTGTACTATGTATATATATTTGGTTGTGATTGTTCGAAGCCAACAGGCCACCTATCTCTCCCTTCTTTAGTTCTTTAAAATTCAGTAAATTTACAAGCATAGATACCTACCATCATATTTCACCGTGAACGTCCATTTCATAAAATAAAATAAAATGAAAGAATTCTGTCTCTTCTTGACGGCTGACAAAATCACACCACAGTTTCTAACAATTACGGTATATTATTTTGTCTTTGGAGCAGTCAAAAAAAAAAACAAAAAGAGAAAAGAAAAAAGAAAAAGAAAAAAAAGAAAAAAAAGAAAGGAAGAATAGAAGAGGTACTCAAAAGTGCACCCAATTACCTTAATTCATAAAACCCGGCAGGAAAAGAAGCTTCCAACTTCCCCACTGGACACCGCCCCATTTTTGAGTGAATACCAGGATGCTCTCAGGTCATATTGGACCCAACACTAATCCATCGAAGATTTGCAAGGGCAATTAAGGACGCCTATCTCAAAGCAGTTTTTTGCATACACAAGGCTCGAACCCGAGACTTTGATTAAGCGACTAGAGCCCCATCCACTCAAATCAGCTGCTGTTGGTGACACCGCCCCATTTTTTAATTGGAAAAATTAAAATAAAAATTAATAAAATAAAATAAATAATATTGTTTTGGAGTAATAATTATAACAATAATAACACACTATAATACTTTTTTTGTTTTACCAATCGAAAATATTGATAGTTAAATCCTAAATTCGGGCATGAAGTTAGTTATCAAATGGTGTTGTTCTCTTAAAGATTCAACTCATTATATTCCTTAGGATCAATGGTGGAGACTTTTATCTTTTTCAGTTGTGCTTTGCCCTGTGATAGGAACAAGATGCAGTGTAGGAGGTAGGTGATGGTTGAGGACACTCTCCCCACAACGTTTTACTGTTATAAAACCCATTGACACAAGTTACAAATGACTAATAGTTTTTTAAACCATTCTCGTATTTTTTTTCTCAAATTTTGAAAATCTTCTGACAAACTTTAAATGCCAATACATAAACTAGCACTATTGAAACCAAAGTTCAAATATGAAGCAAACACAATTTAACACCACGATTCCCAAAAGATTTCTAGAATTGAACAAAAGCAATGGCAATATGAAGCAGAAACGATAAAACATCATAACTGGCTAGAGTGAGCCAATTTCCGAATATGCGGCAGACTACATACAAAATGGCCATTCACCGGTCTGAATCATATGTATCCTCCATACAATCAAAATAATCTTCACTCTCACTTGTCACATATGCTTTCAACCTGAAAAACCAAATCAAGTATACCACACCACAATCATCAGAACTGGAGTTTTAAATGTAAGAATACAACATGAATAAAGTGTTAAGTTGAAAATGGTCTAAAAACCATAACCGGATGGAGTACACAAGACTTACCTTGGAATCTTGTGTGTTTTACTTCTCTTTCTCTTAATTGTAGCCGCGCTTCTATCAAGACGAAAGAGGCTGCCCGACCAAATTTGAACAGAACATTTATGCTTTAGAAACAGAGGAATAGTAACCTGCTTAATAATACCTTTGAAAGAGTTCCGGTAATAGAACACATCCCTAGCCAGGATAACAAGCTCCCCTTTACTCTCCCAGTAACCTATGGGCCTTGTTGGGGCCATATGGAATAGTGGGCTGCGAAAGAGCTATTGGGCCATAAGACATGGGCCGGAAGAAAGAGGAAGTCCAAAAAGAAGAATGGGCTCGAGATTGGTAAGGCCGAAAGCACATAGTAAACCGAAGGGAAGAAATCGGAGCTGATGAAGATTTCGGCCGAAATGGGAAGAAACAGCCGAAACCTGAACAATTGAATTAAAGAGAGAAAGAATTCGGCTCGGAGGAGTTAGCCGGAGAGCGGTTATTCCAGCTCCGGCTATAAATAGGGGTCGACGCACTCAAAATCAGAGAGATCAATCCAACCCCCAAATTACCTTTATCAATTTTAATTCCTTGTTATCTTTACTGCTTTCTTTACAGCTTTCCTTTACAGCTTTCCTTAGAATTTAGCCTAGTTTGTAGCGGTTACCATTTCCAAATCCACCGTTGCTCCTTAGCAGCTGGTAGTTTGGTTCTCTGTTTTTGGTGAATTCCGCCGTTGTTTCTTAACAACAGGCAGATTCTCCGTTGTATCGTGTTATTGTTGATCAATTCAAGGAAGATTCATTCAATTGTGGGCGCATTATTGTTAATCCGAACCCGTAATCGGTTTGATCCTTTTCCGATAGCCTCCCTTGAGGAGAAAAAGGTCCTTGGCTACACCCGAGCCAAACAGTGGCACGCCCAGTGGGACGCAAAATGGCGTTTGAACAAGCAACTCCAGCAGCAAACACGGCGGCGAGGACTGATTTGCCGCCGATTCAGGAAGAGCGCGCACCAGAAGCCGGAGAATTTCCCCCAGGGTTCCCCGGACCATCACATTTCCATAATCAGGAGTTTTCAAATGATGATTTAACCCCGCGATTCCGAGATCAGGTTCAATTTATGGTGGAGGCGGCGGTTACCAACTCGGTTCGCCAAATCGAAGGAAATATCCTGGCAGCAATGCCAGCCATGTTCCGAGCCGAAATCGCGAGGAGTATGTATCCGATGGGAACGCAGCAAGCTCCAGTGGCGCAAAATCCACCGCAAAATCCTCACAATTTTCAACAGCAGGCCTTTAGGCCGCCAGGAGGGCATGGAGCTCGGCCTTTTGTTCCTCCGCAGCAGAGGTACGATCAGCAACAGAATCAACCGCCTCAACCAGCTGCTCAACCGCCTGCTCCAGTGGTTCAACAACAATACGCACCACTTCAGCAGAATCCTCCACAACTGGTTGACAGAGAGCTGATTGCTGAGATTATTCGCACACAGTTTGGGAATCTCATCGGCCAGGAGAATAGGCCGATGTATCGGAAACCTTATCCAGATTACATCGAGGAGCAATATCCACTGCCTAGAGGGGTGAAGGTTCCAGATTTCAACACTTTTTCTGGAGAAGTCGGCCGCTCTACCATCGAGCATATCGGCCGATTTACAGCTCAATGTACCAGAATCGCCCAAAATGATTTTCACAAGCTGATATTATTCAGTTTGTCATTAACTGGCCCAGCATTCGAGTGGTACATTAACTTGCCAGCGGGATCGGTCAATACTTGGGCCGAAATGGAGCGGTTATTCCATGACCGATTCTATAATACCAGTCCGGAAGTTTCGGTAGTTGATCTGACGTCAACCAAACAGAAGGCGTCTGAATCGGTTACTGAATTCATTGAGAGATTTTATGCAGTAAAGGCTCAGGTGAAGACAATGCTGCCTGAGCATGAATATATTCAAATCTTAAAGCAGAATTTGAAGTTTGCCATCAAGGACAGATTGATGGTAACAAGACCGAGGACGGTAGCCGAATTAACGGCTGAAGCAATAAGGATGGAGACATATTTGGCGGAACAGGCGGCTTTCAAATCAAGCCGAAGTCAAAGTGGAAGGTCACAACCTATCCAGTCAGCTGCCTCATTTGCTGAATCTCTGGATAGATGTGAAATTCAGGAAGAGTACAATGCGGAAGACGTTCCTGCACTAGCCGAAGTCGCAAGGGCAGAGTTAATCATAAAGAAGCCTATGACGTGTCCAGCACTTCGGCCAGCCAGAGGCAAGGAGAAAGAAGGAGGAGATGAATCTCAAAGGTTTTACTCTTTCGACTTGTCACAGATGGACGAAATATTTGATTATTGCCAGAAGAACGGATTGCTAGAGTTTAAAGGAAACCATCCACAGCCTACCAAGGATCAGTTGGAGGCCGGATGGTGCAGATTCCACGGATCAGCCACTCATTCCACGGCCATTTGTGGGCATTTTAGGAAGCTGATTCAGAAGCATGTCGATGATGGGAAGCTGAAGTTCCCAGAAAGGCTTATGGCAGTCGATAAGAATCCGTTCCCAGCTGCCAACATGGTGATGGTGCAGCCCAACCAGAATAAATCGGTGCATGACCGATTGGGGGATCAAACATCATCTAGCAAGAGTTCTGTGCACGATCGGCTTGGGGATCAGTCATCGGCTCAGAAGTCAGGAGTATGGAAAAGGCTAGGATCTCCGAAGGGAAAGGAGAAAGTTACCGATGTTTTTGACCGATTGGGGAATTATGAGGTGAAAGAGTGGATCAAGCAATCGGAGAGACATCAGGAGATCGAGGTCGGAAATAGGAGTGAGAGACCGACGTTGAAAATCATAACTAACGGATGGGACTCAGAGATGAAGTTAACAGCCGATAAACAGAATGGAAAGACTGTGATACAGATCACAGTACCGGAAGAAGCTGTTAGCCCTGAAATGAAAAAGCTTAGAAGGCCACCAGCAAATACTCAGGTAGGCCGATGGGTCCGAAACTCTCCAGAAAGAAGGCATTTCGATCAACGCCGACATGACCATTCAGCTTGGAGGGCAGAAGAGAGGAAAGTCCCAAAAGGAAAGGGATCATATCGTACTTTCAAACGAAGAATGCAACGGCTTAAAGCAGCTGCTGCTTCTGAGCAAGACGAGTATGATATGATGCATATGGAAGAGGACTTCCCTGATGATTGTTCGTTCTCGGGAGGACGAATACTCAATAGGGTATTTTCGGCTCGTTTGAGGTCCGAATCAAAAGAAGAGAGGAAGCCGAAAGAAGGACAGGATCGGCTAAAGAACAAAACTGAATTTCGGCCAAAAGTAATACGGCCGAAAGTTGAAAGTGAGCAGCCGAAATCGAAAGAGGAATGGAAGCCTAGACCAGTCCGAACCAGGGAATGGAAACCAAAGACAACTATCATTCCGAATAGTGATACATCCCCTGTTGGGCAGTTTAAATTCGACTTCGGGTCTAGTGCGAATATGGTGACAGTAACCACCAAAGAGAAAGAGGAGTACTGGTCGGATTCCGAACCAGCGGTGGTTTTTTGTCAAAAGGATGGAGAATACTATGGTGATGAAGAGCCCATAGTGGATTTTTGTTTCGATAAACTTGAGGTATTTCGGCCGGAAGCCGAAATAGAGAAATCGTTTGAGGAAGGATATAAAGCATTTGTTCCTGAAGCTCAACCAGGTACGATTTTGCCTCCAACTGCGAAGATGTCCCAGCATGTGAGGCCTTTATACGTTAAAGGTTGGGTCAATGGGAGACCACTTAGAAGAATGTTTATCGACGGTGGGGCCACAGTTAATATCATGCCACTATCCACGCTAACGAAGATAGGCCGTTCGAAGGAAGATTTACTCCCTACGAGAATGAAGGTAATGAGTTTTGTGGGGGCTCAAACCGCGGCCGAAGGATGTATATTAGTGGATGTAACGGTCGGAACAATATCAATTCCGACCATGTTCTTTGTGGTGGATGCAGAAGTCCCGTATGCGGCCCTATTAGGCCGATGCTGGATTCATACATCCCGATGTTTGCCATCAACGCTTCACCAGAAAGTATGGTTCTGGAAAAAGGATGGCACAGTAGAAGAAGTAGATGGAGACCAACCTCCATTTCCAGTCAGCTCAGCCGGACGAATTGATGCGGTGTTATATGAAGAACCGATTCAACCATTCCTAGCAGTGGTAGGGGATCGGTACCCGCAGGTGATCGAGTGTGATTGGACAGATTTGGGGTTTGAAATCAGATACCAGGCCGATGAACGGCTAGTCGAAGAAGAAAGTAAATGATGGAGTCACAACCGAATCAAGCGACCGAGTTCGAATCGGCCGAACTCGGAGTTTCAGACGACAAAGCAGGATGGAGCGATTTAATAGACGCAATTCCAAAGCGAACGCCGGATTTCAAAGCTCAAGACCCCTTGAAAATGGTCAATGTTGGTACAGACGAACACCAGAGGGAGATCCCGTTGAGTGCGAATCTTGATCAGCAGATGACAAGCCGATTCAAGGAGGTTCTAGTCGAATTCAAGGATTGTTTCGCATGGGACTATACAGAGATGCCAGGATTGGAGCGGTCGATTGTAGAGCACAGACTGCCTATTAAAGAAGGGTTCAGGCCGCATAAACAGCCGGCCAGGAGGGCAGCGCCCGAAATAGTCCCAAAAATAAAAGAAGAAATAGAGAAATTGTTAGCGGCCGGGTTTGTTAGGCCAGCTAAATATGTAGAATGGCTATCAAATATTGTTCCTGTAATAAAGAAGAATGGAAAATTGAGAGTTTGCATTGATTTCAGGAATCTTAATATAGCCACTCCAAAAGATGAGTATATGATGCCTATTGTTGACTTGTTGATTGATTCGGCCGCAAAACAGGGGATGCTATCTTTTATGGATGGATATTCAGGATACAACCAAATTTTTATGGCCGAAGAAGACATTCATAAGACTGCATTTCGGTGCCCTGGCGCCATAGGGATATATGAATGGGTGGTGATGCCGTTCGGACTGAAGAATGCAGGAGCTACATACCAGAGAGCCATGAACTATGTTTTCCATGACCTCATAGGGGATTGTGTTGAAGTCTATATTGATGACGTCATGGTCCGATCCAAAGATATCGAAAGCCACTTGAATGATTTGCGGAAGGTATTCGCGAGGATGAGGCTGCATGGAGTCAAGATGAATCCAGCCAAGTGTGCTTTCGGAGTACAGGCAGGAAATTTTCTCGGGTTCCTGGTACATAACAAAGGAATAGAAGTTGATGCGAACAAAACCAGGGCCATCCAAGAAGCCAAACCTCCACATGATAAGAAGAGTCTACAAAAGTTTCTTGGAAAAATCGGTTTTCTGAGACGATTCTTAGCAAATGCGGCTGGAAAGTCGAAACCACTAACCGATTTATTGAGGTTAAATAAGGAAGAGGAGTTCAAATGGGGAATCGACCAGCAAAAGGCCTTCGAACAATTGAAGCAGGATTTGATGAGTCCACCAGTGTTGGTTCCTCCAATTTTAGGACGGCCATTGAAGTTGTATATAGCAGCGGCCGAAGAATCTATTGGAGCATTACTGGCGCAGGAAGACGATGAAGGAAGGGATCGGGCGATCTACTATCTTAGCCGAATCCTAAGGGACGCCGAAGTAAGGTACTCGCCGATTCATAAACTATGTTTAAGCCTTTATCATGCATGCCAAAAATTAGAATATTATATTCAACCAAGGCAAGTGATAGTAGTAGCTTCGGTTGACATAGTCAAGATTATGATGAATGATCCGGTCAGTAGCCGAAGAATGGCCAAATGGGCCATGAAGTTAAATGCGTACGATTTGAGATATCAACCTTTAAGGGCTATGAAAGGACAGATTGTAGCCGATTTTCTGGCTGATCATGTGACACACCCGATAACCGATGACATCGATCATCAGGATCGGCCGAAGGAAGTTGGTGAGATAGGAATTGTATACTTGCAACCATGGGTAATGACATTTGATGGTTCTAAAGCCGCTTCAGGAGTTGGAGCAGGGTTTACCCTACAAACACCGGAGGGCAAGATATACAAATATTTCGTGCAACTGCCAGAGTCATATACGAACAACCAAGCCGAATATAAAGCGTTAATTTCGGGATTACAACGGTTGATAGAAGAAGGAGTCAGAGCAATCATTGTCAAAGGAGACTCGCAAGTAGTTATCCAGCAACTGCTAGGCGATTTTTCGGTTAAGAGTTCGCAATTGATTAGATTGTATGAAGAAGCGGTTACTTTGTTAGAGGAATTTGATGAGGTGTACATTGAATACATCCCGAGAGAAAAGAACGAAGTAGCCAATGAATTGGCTCAACATGCGGCTAAATATCGGTTGATGCCGATAGCAGGAAATATAGAAGCGCGTTTGGCCGAAACAGAGAAGGCCGAATGGATTAGAAAGATAGCACAGACATTAGAAGATCCTTCGGAGGCTAATCCGGCCGAAAAACGGAAAGCGCTGGACTACGTCATAATAGGAGGATTATTATTCAAGCGTGCTATTGATGGAATATTGCTCAGATGCGTCGGAGAAGAGGACGCTAGAAGGGTAATGGGAGAGGTTCATGAAGGAATATGTGGTGCGCATCGGGCAGGAAAGTCGATGAAGTGGAGCATTATTCGGCTGGGATATTATTGGCCGAATATGGGTCCTGATTGTGAAAAATATGCAAGAGGATGCACCGAATGTCAAAAGCATGGGCCGATTCAGAAATTACCGGCCGAAGAATTACATATAATGATCAAACCATGGCCATTCAGAGGATGGGCCATGGACATCATAGGAAAAATTCATCCCTCGTCGTCGAAAAGACATGAGTTCGTGCTAGTGGCAACAGATTACTTCACAAAATGGGCCGAAGCTCAGGCGTATGTCAGCATTTCACAAGAGGAGGTGATTGAGCTCATTAAGAGACAGTTGATCTATAGATTCGGGATCCCACAGACGATTTTAACAGATAGAGGAACTGTATTTGTGGGAGAAAAAGTCAAGGCCTTTGCGGACGAATACGGGATAAAAATTGTACATTCGTCACCATATTACCCGCAAGGAAATGGACAAGCAGAGGCCACGAACAAACATCTAATAGGAATCATAAAGAAAATGATTGAAGATCAACCAAGGAAATGGCACGAAAAGTTATCTGAAGCACTGTGGGCCTATCGAAATGCTAAAACTTCAGCTACTGGGTTCACACCATTTCGGCTGACTTATGGAATGGATGCAGTATTGCCAGCCGAAATAACAGTGCCGACTTTGAGAACAAGCCAGGCGGATTCAATGTCAGCCGAACAGTATGATTGTGCAATGAAAGATGAGTTATTGGAGATAAATGCCAATCGGGTGCAGGCCTTTGAGAATTTGCAGAAAAATAAAGATATTGTGGCCGATTGGTACAATAAGCGAATTCGTCTTAAGCGATTTGAAGTTGGAGACTTAGTTTGGAAAGTTATATGGCCGCCTAAGCAGAAGGATGGCCGATTAGGTAAGTGGAGTCCCAATTGGGAGGGACCATTTATTGTTCGTACAAGATTACCAAATGGAGCGTACGTTTTGGTGGACGAAAATGGGGAGCAGATGTCAAATCCAGTTAATGCAAGATACATGAAGAAATATTATCCATCAGTATGGGATCAAACATTAAGCGATGCGAAAAAGTAAAGATTTTATTGCATGAACGAATAAGTACAAAGGAGGTGCTACTTCGGCCGAAAGCGGCGTCGATAGCCCGGAATTACAATATACAAGGGAAACGTCCTGGCCTAAAGCGGCTAGAAAGAGGCAGAGGCAAATGGGATCTGAAGTGGTAGATGGCCAACATTCATTCCCAGGCCCAGATTCTTCTAGCCGGCGGGAGAAGAGATGGCTGTGCCAAGAAAGCCAACTCCCAGACCAGGAAGAAGAAAATTTTAATCTGCTCCAGCAAGGATACCCCCTTCTTAGCATTGAAGATAGGGATGAAATTCGAGGGGTATGGCCTTCGGAGCTTAGAAAATAATTCGGTCCCATAGAAAGGCGCGATTATTATTCGACCGCCCAAGACTTTGGGACCGATATTAGTAAGATTACGACGGGTCACAACAACAAGAGGGGATAGGGCAGAGCCCGAGTATGACCGTCGGAATACATGTTGAGAAAAATGTGAGAAGATCCCAATGTATATGAAGATAATGGTGAAAGGATTAGTTGAACCCGCGTTGCATATAAAAGGGGCTTTCGGCTTATAAGTAAAGGACCAACCGAAGAGCCAACGGGCCAAGGGGGCCAGGGAGGAGAAGGAGTTAAAAGCATTGAGATGTTCATGACTGGTGTTTGCGAGATTATGGAACAAGAAGTGAAGAGGAGTTGGTATTTATAGAGAAGAATGGAGAGATGTCAGTTACAACAAAAAAAAAAAAGGAAACGTAAAGAGAAAAGCATTGATTACGGAAGAAACGTTTCAAGAATCCCAATAAAGCTGCAGAAGATAATATGGTATCAGAAAATATCCTTGGGAACAGGGAAGAAACAGGCGAAATAAGTCCGCAAAAAGACAAACATTTTATAATGAGCCGATTAAGGATACAGAGCGAATCGGCCGAAATGGTAGCCAAGAGTACAGTAAGGGAGGATATTATTACATCCAAAAGAGAAAATAACAACAACAAAGTTCAATCCCCACTCAAATCATAAGCGATATCTTCACCGAAGTCACTGGTAAGAGGAGCGGCCGAAGTACTAGTAGAAGTCGGATCCAATACCGATTGAAACTCCCGATACGATCGAGCTTCAGCTTCGGCCGAAACCAGGGGATCATCGGGTTGGGACGAGAAAAGCCTGTCGGTAGTGTCTTCGAGAGAATCACGTGGAGCATCTAAGAAGAGAAATTAAAAGAGAAGGAAGACATAATCATCGAATATCGTCAGGATCAAAAGAACAAATTAAATATTACCAGAATTCTTCAGATTATCCCCTGAAGGAGGATTGATGAGAAGGTTATCAGAAGACGTTGAAGTATTTGGCGCTGAAGGAAGTTGAATCGCGACAGAACGAATCTGATCAAGCGCCTTCTGAGTGTCTGACCACAAGTCGCGGAAAACATTAAGGACGGTATCACTGAAGGATAACCTCAAAGCGAGGTAGTCTGTTGTCTCTTTAAGACTAGCAAGTTTGTCCCGCGGGGCTTGAGCAGATTTGTGAAGCTCCTTTATAAGTCCTTGCAAGTGAGCCGATTCTTGGTCAACTTCGGCTAAGGCATTCTTCACACCTTGTGCCTCATGTTGAAGACGGCTGATTTCATAGTCAATGGCGGAGAGACGATTCAAGTAATTGGATCTGAGGCCATCATTGGCCGATAATTGACTCATATAAGAATGATAATCAGAAGCATGCTTGTCAAATTCCTCCCTGTGAAGGGTAAGGGAAGTATGTTCATCTTCAAGGGTTTTGCGAAAAACCAAGAGATTGGGAAGCTCCATGTCTATCCGTAATAGACAGGTGAACATTGCATCAACGACTTTGGACAAGCCAGAGACCAGAAGATCTTGAGGAAAAGTCCGCTTGATATGAGAGATAAGCAATAGGATGGGCCTGGTCTGAACAGAGAAGGCGTTGGGTGGTTCAGAAATCAAGAGATCAAGCTTATCCAAGCAGGCTTTAAAAGAACGAGGAAGTTCCGACGAAGAAGAAACAAATGAAAGGGAAAAGAAATCATCCAGAACAGTCTTATCCGGGAAAGGTGAAGGAGGATTAACATTGCCAACGGCCAATTCTCCCAGCCGAGTGTGTACAGGGGAAGGGTTAGGAACAGAGGCAATAGAAGGAGAGGGAAGAGCTACGGCTAGAGAAGTAGTCGAAATGGGAACAGCCGAACCAGTGTTGCCACCCTCAGGCGTGCGAGAAGTCAATCCCAGCCCCATATCGGCCGAAGGAACGGGAGTGGTACTTGAAGTAATAACCGGGTCCTCATCAATAGGGTCAAGGGCCATAGATGAGGGATTAGGTGATTCGGAAGGGCCGGAAGAGACGGTAACTCGAGGAGCCTAGAGAAAAGAAGAAGGAGACAAATATTAAAGGGAGGATGGTGAAAAAAAATATGTATAGAAGAAAAGAACGGCAAGAAACCTGATCAGCAGACGAGGCCGAACCCGGAAGAGGCGAACGGGCCGAACGTCGCAGCGTCTTGGGTGCTGGTTCTTTTTTCGACTTCCCTGAACCAGAAGTAGCACGTTTGCGTTTTCCGGAAGTGGCGGGAGCAGACGAAATACGCGGATGAGGGGGAAGAGAGGAAACATCATCCAAAGCAGCCCCTGCAAGGCGAAAGAAAAAGGGAAAATTTGAGAGAAGTGTACGATACATAATAAAAAGAAAGCCGAAAGACTTACTAAGTAAGGGAAGTAGAGGGTCATCCTCTTGAGAAGAGCAGGAGTAATCAGGGGCTGAACCAACAACCGAAAACATCATAATACCTGGAAAGCCGCGAGAGACAAGGAGGCTCTGCAAGTTAGTGCCAAAATTAGCATAAGAAAGAGCTTTTTCCCACCAGGTATCGAAACACTCAGTTGAAAGACCAGGGCGGATGTCGAAGGAACGAACTTCAAAGTTGCAAATCCGGAGGGCCCAAATACGACAGAGATTTCGGCTGTTCTCAGAGCCGAGTCCTTTGAAGGATTTGCTGTATCGATTCGGGTCCCCATAGAGAGGAACAACCACATCTTGAACAAAGCCGAATTGACGGCTAACTAAGTGAGGATTGTAAACCTCAGAAGGGATAGAATGGTCAGGGGGGACGAACAACGAGCAGTTGAAAATGTGACGAGGAATGATACAAGCATTCCAGACTTGAGCGAACGCCTTTGGAAGGGGTCTACCGAAAGGAGGAGTGTTGATAGCCGAAACCCAACTATCCGGAGTGCCAGAATACAAGTGGCAGGAAGAAGGACCAGGTGGGGATCGGCTCATGAAATAGTAGATCCATTGTTCAGAGCGCATTTCGGGAAACCGAACCCCGAGAAGATCGTTGGCGGAAGGATGGGTAGTCTCGAAGGGTTGAGGTTCAAGAAGGGACATATCCCTGAAATGCCATACCAACCAGAGGTGAAGGAACCAAAGAGGACCATGAGACCGGCTAGAGTGGCCGTCAGCCCATCCATGAACCAAGGAAGACATACCAGAATATAGATGCGCCAAGAAATAGTCGGCGAGAGGCAAATGATTCTTTTTCATAAGGGCCTTGGCCAGAGGGTAGGTCTCAAGAATAACATTCTTGGCAGGGGCGCACCAAAAGAATCGGCTGAGGAAATGCATCATAAAAGCCACAGATTCGTCCTCAGAGAGTTCGGGCTTATCCTCACGATACTTGCTAATCCATGAAGCAAAGGTGAGCCCAGAAGCAAAGCCAGTGTTCTTCGTGTTAGGCTTGTCGGAGTCAGTAACCCCTAAGACGGGCTTTCCAAGAGAGGGCAAGTCCAGTAGAAGCTTAACATCCTCGATGGTTGGAGTCATCATACCCCATGGGAAACAGAAGCAGTTGATGGATGAGTTCCAGAAGCAAAGGAGGGCCTGAATATAATTGTAAGTGGTAGGAAAGGGTTGAGTACTCAGCTTAATCAGGTGAATAATGCCAGAGTTAGTCCAACCTAATCCGCAATGAGGAAGGGCCCTGTCGTACCAAGCAACATGTTCCTGGGTCACCAACGGCCAAGTACTGAGAGGGCCGAAAAGCTTGACAGAGAAATAGTCCGAAAACAAGGGGATCGTCTTCGATTCCCCAAAGAGAACAGAAGCAGAAATCGTGGCCTCGGCTGAAGTCGCAAGAGGCCCAAGAGTAACGAGGTCATCATCAATAAGACGGAGCGAAGAAGTTTCAGCTAGGGAATCTTCAACATCTTTGATTTTTTGAGAGGGAGGGGAAAGAGTCGGTTGCGCCATCGATAAAGAGGAGAAAAAAGGGCGAGAAGACGAAGGGAGAGTGAGTAAGTTGGAAAGAGGAAAATGGTTATAAAAACAAAGTAGAGGCAAACGAAAAGGCGTAGAAGAACGTGACCGGATATTAAGGAGGAGTTAGCGCACGAAGAGGAAGAGAGAGAGAGAAGTTACTTGGGCTCCTTCGCATGGAAGAAATTCGCCCAAGTAAGGAGGGCATCTGTTGGGGCCATATGGAATAGTGGGCTGCGAAAGAGCTATTGGGCCATAAGACATGGGCCGGAAGAAAGAGGAAGTCCAAAAAGAAGAATGGGCTCGAGATTGGTAAGGCCGAAAGCACATAGTAAACCGAAGCGAAGAAATCGGAGCTGATGAAGATTTCGGCCGAAATGGGAAGAAACAGCCGAAACCTGAACAATTGAATTAAAGAGAGAAAGAATTCGGCTCGGAGGAGTTAGCCGGAGAGCGGTTATTCCAGCTCCGGCTATAAATAGGGGTCGACGCACTCAAAATCAGAGAGATCAATCCAACCCCCAAATTACCTTTATCAATTTTAATTCCTTGTTATCTTTACTGCTTTCTTTACAGCTTTCCTTTACAGCTTTCCTTAGAATTTAGCCTAGTTTGTAGCGGTTACCATTTCCAAATCCACCGTTGCTCCTTAGCAGCTGGTAGTTTGGTTCTCTGTTTTTGGTGAATTCCGCCGTTGTTTCTTAACAACAGGCAGATTCTCCGTTGTATCGTGTTATTGTTGATCAATTCAAGGAAGATTCATTCAATTGTGGGCGCATTATTGTTAATCCGAACCCGTAATCGGTTTGATCCTTTTCCGATAGCCTCCCTTGAGGAGAAAAAGGTCCTTGGCTACACCCGAGCCAAACAGGCCTCTAATTATACCGATAATGACTTTGAAGCTGAGGCTACCCACGCCCTTGAAACAATTTCGTCCACTTCTCCTCTCCCTTCATCACCCATACCATACACTGAAACCTTGTAGACAAGAGCAGTAACTAAGAGCCAAGTACCCATCCAGAACATTCAATTCCAAGTTGTCATATGGATTTGTGTAATCTAACATGCTCTAGCAAACCGGCAGTGGCGGCAGAGACAAAACCCGGTAATCGTCCATGCCAAGATTCAATGCGAGTATGGAATCCGTTGTAGTCCAATACAATGAACCATTGAGATAAAGTCCGTGGCAATGCCAATCGCAAACAGTGGGAGAATACTGGATCTTCTTCAAAGAATCTTGTTTTAGACTGTACACTAGGGTTGGATAACTAGGCTCGTCATCGCTGTGGTGGAGCCCACCATATATCGTGACTACTTTGTAGTCATCCCAATAAAGTCATACCCAAACCCACTTCTGAAAAGGCTGAAACGGACTGGGGTTGGGCTCAGGCACCACGTGGAACTCCCACATTAGAGGTAGAGTTGTAAACGAGCCGAACCGAACCGAGCTTCTAGTGTTTGAGCTCTGTTCGTTAAGCTTAACGAACGAACACGAACCGAGCCAAAAATCTTAACGAGCCAATTTTCATGTTTGAGCTCTGTTCGTTAAACCTTACGAACAAGCTAATAAGAACGAACACGAGCCTAGTCGAGCTCAGTTAACGAACCATTTATTTTATTAATAAATTTATTTGTTTTAGAATTAAATTAGGTGTGAAAATGTAAAGTATATTGTAATATAATTTATGAGAGAAATGTGAAATTAATAAAAATGAAAAATAGAAAGAACAACTAGATAAAATATTTATTTTTTATAATATATATTCCATTAAAAATAAATTTCGAACTGTTCGCGAACTTAACGAACGAACACACAAACCAAATTATGTGTTTGAGCTCGGTTCGTTTAACTTACCGAACGAGCTGTTAACGAACGAACACGTGTCGAAACGAGCTCAGCTCACGAACTGTTTGTTCTATTTACAGCTCTAATTAGAGGGTTCCAGATTGCCCAGGATTTTCTGAGGTAGGGCTGGGAAAGATACCGAATGTACCACATACCGCACATACCGTATCCAAAAAATACCGAGAATACCGAAATTTTCGGTAAGGTATCATACCGTACCGTAAAATTTTAGTACGGTAATGGTATAAATTTTTTGATACCGCGGTATCGAAATGTCGGTATGTACCGATTCTTCGGTATGTCGATATGTACCGCGATACCGGTATATATCGCAATACTGATATGCTGGTATATAGCGAATGTTCAGTATGTCGGTATATAACGCAATACCGGTATGTCGGTATGTAGCGAATGTTCGGTATATCAGTATATATCGATATACCGAACTTCGGTATATCGGTATATACCGAACTTACCGAAATGTCGATATGACAACGGTATGGAAATATTTCGTACCGAAAATTTCAGTATACCGAAAGATTTGGTACGGAAATGATATGAAAATTTTCATACTGTAAAGTTCGGTACGATATATGGTACGGCGAAATTTTTACGGTATACCGTACCAACCCACCCCTATTCTGAGGTCATTGCAGGAAATGAGGGAGACCGTTGCAGAAGGCGACTTGTAGATCTGTGAGAGAGGAATTCCTTTACGGTCTAAAACCTTGATGGGAGTGATTTGAATGCACTGAGAAGAGGAGGTATGGTTGTAGCGGAGGGAGTCCCAGGAGAAAGATAAGAGACGTGTGACCTTTGAGTTCCGGATGAGGAAATTGGTGGAGGAATGTTGTTGGGCGATGGAGTGGGATCGGATAAAGCATGGGTCGTCGATGATGTGCCCCACGACTTGCAGACTGCCCGGAATCGGAGGAGGGATTGGGCGGGGAGACGCATTTTCAGGGAATAATTCGGAAGGGATATGAGACATTTTCTGTGTGTTTGGAAGAACGCTCAAGAAACTAAGAGCATCTCAATTGTCCCAAATAACTCAAAATGGGGTGGCATCTTCTCTCCAGCAATAACTTAAAATCAAATCTATTTTAAGTTTTATGAGTTTTATGAATAGTAATACTCAAATTTAAGTTTTTACTATTCACAAACCAATCTCATTTTTTGCAATTAAATTAATTTCAATCTCATCACTCCAATTGTTGCAAATTGAATGCTGATCTAATTCTATATTATGGTTAATAATTTTATACTTCATACAATTTTTTTATTAAATTTGTTTTATATTTAATTAGATTAAAAATTTAAGGTTTCTTTATAAAATAAATTTTAAACATAAAGATAACTAATTTTTTAATGAATTTTATACAATCTTAGCAATCATTAAAAAAAATTACATTAGCATTCAAAAAAATAATTAAAAATAATAAATCTCACATACTTAGAAAAACGTATAATATTAAACAATCAAATAACTATACAAACGGAAAATTAAGTTAATAGTCATCTAAATCAACATCAGATCCTCCAATATTATTGAAATACGAAAATATATTCCGCCATTTAGTGCAATTCTTATTCTAATTATGTAATTTATTTTAATTAATGAGTATTGAATTTATGCGGGGTTAATGTATAATTTATAAGAAATGATGGGTATGATTGAAAAGATAAATAAATTTTGTAGGGGAAAGAATATATAGAGAATATTCTTTTGAGTTTGAGTTAGTACAAATAGTTGGAGATGAATTATTGTTTGATGTGACATTTACTGTAAAACGGGTTTGAGTTTGGTGTTGATTATTGAAGATGCTCTAAAACGGGGGATATATACAGTGTTTGGTTTTAGTATTTAGCGATTTTTCGCACAGCTTGCTCATAGTGCAGGTCCCACTATTTCTTTTGGGCTATAAGTAGAGAACGAAGATTGATTTCATTTCGCTAATCGACCACTATTAGAGGGGAATTGGTCCAAAAATTGGATGGGGGTCAAGACGCTATCGGGACCGTTATAGTTACGGCCGCCGTTCACCGGGGATTCGGTCGCTGTCTCTCGTGATCGCCAACTTCCTTGACCTTCCAACAATAGGCAGGCGTTAGCCCCCATACATGGTCTTACGACTTTCCGGAGTTAACTTTCAAAAATAAACCTGACACTGAAAATTCAAATCAAATTTGATTAAATTTTTCTAATTGGACTATAATGATGGAGTTTAAACTTTATATATTTAATGAAATATATGTTTGAAAAAATAATGTATCAAATTAGAGAATTTATAATATATAGGTTAAATTAAATATTTATTAAACATGAAATGTATTATAATTTATTTCTAATTTATATATTTTAAAATATATCGAAAAATTAAATGTATTATTGATTTAAAAAGTTGATTACATGTAGAACATGTACTATTAGATAATACTCCATCTTTTTTTCAAAAAAAAAAAAATGTTTCACCATTAAAGTGTTTTATATAATACTTATTAAAGTGTTTTATATAATACTATTCACCCCCAAACTTTCACTTAAAGTTTTATCATATTTATACAAGTTAAAATATAGTCAAATAAGATATTGTTGGATTCGTCTCGTTTGTAGTTTTTAAATATGAAACTTTTAGAATTTTAATTTGTACCAAATATGAGTTATTAATGATTTAAATGTATATTGGACTGCGTGCTGGGTGAATCTGTAGCAAAAATAAAAAAATCGAGGGAGAATAATTTGTATATTCTATATATGGATTTATAGATAGATATCCATAACTTTAATCATAAAAAATAATCTTAATATATAACGAAAAAATAATTATTAAAAAATTTACTTATAGGTATAAATATAATTATAATTTGGATATTCATTACAAGAAAAAAACTGGATAACGAACGTTAAATGCGGTCGTTAAGAAGGAGCATGGGTCGCTATTTCGGCTTAGCAACCGTTAAAACCTCCGTTAGTAAACCTCCAGCGACGGGGAAAAAATTCGGACCTTAGCGACCGAAGTATTTGGTCTCTCAATTTTTTTTTCAATTTTTTGGTTTTTTTAAATTTTCGCGACCGAACGAATCGGTAGCTAACTTTAACGTCCGAATTTTTCGGTCGCTAAAAAGTTCGAACATGTGAAAATTTCCGTGAGGCCTCCAACCCATCCCTTTAAACCCCCAAACCTCTCACCTTTAACAACTTTCACTACATTTATTTAATTCACCAAATTGTTGGTGACAAGTCTCGAACTCATCCCCTTGGAAATTGAAGTTCATCTGTGCCATCCTTCTATGTTGCATTTCATGTTTTATATTGTAACATCTTAAATATATATTGAATAATATTAATTATAATATATAAGTAAATCTAATAATTAAAATATATAATTAAATCATATTATTATTAATCTATTTTAATATATTTCATTTAATCATTTGTTATTTAGCCTTTAAAAAATTATTTTAATTAATTTATATTTTATTTTTAAATTTAAATATGAATTTATTAATATTAAGTTAAAAATATAATTATTTATTTTATTATATAATTATTTATTTTATTATATAATTAAATTAAAAAGTTTTAATTTTTATTTTATTTTAATTTTTAACTATTATTATTTGTTTATCAAGTTTAATTATTTACTTATATATTTTATTAATACTATTTAAAAAATAAAATATATAAAATTCAATGAAATTAATTAAATAAATAAATTTAATAATTAGATAAAAATAAATAAAATAAAATGATATTTAATTAAGTTAAATTACAAAATATTAAGATAAAATAAATTATAATAAATTTAATTAATATTAACAATAATGATATTAATTAAAAATTAACAAAATAAAGAACAAAGAAATGAAAAAAATTGGAAAAACATTAGCGAACGAAATTTCAATTGATAAAGTTAGCTACCGAAGTTTTTGGTCGCTAATTCGGTCGCTGAAGTATTTTTTATTTTAAAAAAATTACTAGGGGAGAAAAAACTAGAGACCGAAGTTCGGTCGCTAATTTGCGACAGAAAATATGTCGCTAATTCGGTCGCCTCCCGGTATTTGTCGAGCAGTTCGAAGTGTGAAGGCAAAGATTTTGGCGAGGAAATGGGTGAGGAAAGTGGCAAGGAACTAAGCGGCTGAGGAATTTATTCAGCAAAAATGCAATGAAATAGGTGAGGAATTTTTAATTTTTTTTAAAATTATTTATTTTCCTAATACCAATTTACCTCCATCTCCGTCAACAGTTTCATTAGAATGAGAATGAGACTTCATCCAAGTGATCATGTTCCTCGATCCCTCCCCTTTATCCCTTTTGTATTTGTGTGGCTTGGGCTTCCACATAATTGACGACACGTAGGTGTCAATGTTTACCCAAAAAAATAACAATTTCATAAGCACGCAGATCCTTGATTTAAGCTTTTAAAGACACCTGGAACAGGGAAGCACCAACTGTGCAAAGAATTTCATAGAATATAAAATGGCTAAGGATTACATTTTCAGCAAAATAGTTGATGCAGAACCTACAAAGCAAAGCAAGGAGCAACGGAACATTGAAGAACTTTAGATGATACTATTATAAAACCAATTAAATCACCTTTTTAAGGTTACATAGCTACGAGATCATTGCAGATATGAAACGTGGATACATATATCTCGACAAAAAGAACCCCCTAAAATCCACTAGATATTCCTACAAGACAAGCTATTTAATCATTTCCACAGTTTAACAATTTTGTCACCACTAGCAGAACCAAACAACCTTGAGACAGGCGATGCGGCCTTTGATACAAGTACAACCATATCTTCTACATGTTCTTGTCTTCAAATTTCTTAATTCTTATTTAAATGGCAGTTCCAGAAAATGCATTTTCTTCATCAAAAAACCATATTCGAAAAATTTATGGAAAAGAAAGAGATATTGGGCAGATTAAAAGTGTTTTTTTCAGGAAAATCTCTTTCCACCAATACGTTGGAATAATTTCAGTCAGCCTGACTCAAAACTTGACCCATTTCGAAAATGAAATTCCCGAATTCCATTCCAGGGCTCCAACTTCTGCAAGCACACTTAACATTTCAGAATCAATTTTTAAGGATAAACACTATAAGGAGTAATAAACAGACACTAACAAGCAAAGAAGAAAAATAATCCATCCAATGCCCAATCAGTTACACACCTACAAGTACACCCAATGCTGATGTGAAAATCAATATTTCAACAGAGATGGAAATTAATGAAGCCTGTATTAGACTATATGAAGCACATATGTCGATATTCTACACATACCTTTGCAAAAACAAATTTACAACAACAAAGATAAAATCAGATGTTCGATTTTTTTATAAGGGAGGGAATTACATACCAGCTCGAAAATCTGGAATTTACATGCTTCCGATCAACCTTGTCAACAGAAAACATAACAGACAACTTCAGTGGGTTTTTATATTTCACCACAAGCAGTTAGCACATGTGAATGTTCGATTATCAAACATAGAGCTTTACCAGCAGATGCATATCAGTCTGGAGAAGGCTTGACGTTTCTCTTTTTGGCAACAAAAATGGAACCACAATTTCCAGGTCATTGGTCATATAGTGACATAGAGCACCAAACAATTAAGACATCAACAAGAGCAAACCCAAAAGTAGCACACGCCTTGTAGTTCTGACTCATTATTTAGAAACACAGTGAAAGACAATGCTAAACATTTAATTTTCATTACAATGTAACAATTTAGGTACCACAAGTGTTACATACAGTTGTGTCCCAGGTAATGCTTTTATGTGTCTAAATTGAAACCCACGAATTTTTACCTATCAATAGTAGAATTCATCCGGATGAGTCTACATTGAAACCAACATAGAAATTAAAGAACATGAATATGGAAATGGAATTGAATTCAAGTGTGTATATGGCAAAGAAAAAGTAAACTGCTATATTTATTTGGTTTGGTATCTAATCTAATCATCAATTGATATGAAATAAAGCAAGTGAAAGTACATTGGCAACCAACTAATCCTTTCAAGCATTTGAACAAAGGGTTGATGAATCACTGAAAGGAAATTGGACCATGTTGAGAATGAATCAATTTTACAGCAGATCCAGAACAACAAAGAATCCTCTCTGGAAGACCATGCAGTCCTTACTGCGGTCTCACTACGAGAAAAAAGAAAAAAAAAGAATTTAGTAGCTAACGATTTCGGTAGCTATATTTAAGGTAAGCTACTCAATTCAGTAGCTCAAACAATTCTTTTGTTGTTGTGTCGTTCAACTGTGTTCGAAGCCAAACCGGCCACCTATCTCTCTTGTTCTTTAGTTCTTTAAAATTCATTAAATTTACAAACATAGATACCTACCATCATTTTTCACCGTGAGCGTCCATTTCATAAAATAAAATAAAATGAAAGAACTTAGTTCTTCTTGACGGCTGACAAAATCACATTACAGTTTCTAACAATCACTGTATATTATTATGTCTTTTAAAATACATAAATGAATATAAGATCTTGGTGCCACAGTAAAAAAAAAAGGGAAAAAAAAGGGGAAAAAAAAAAGAAAAAAAAAAGGAAAAGACATAATGGTTGATGGTTGAGGGTCTCGCCATAATGTTTTGGTGTCTTTTAAATGTGTATTTATTTTGTGACTAATTTTTTGAAACCATTCTAATTATTCTTTCTCAAAATTTTGTCAATCAATTTTTTTTTTTTTTTTTGAAAATCTTCTGATAAACTTTAAATTCCAATACATATACAGTACTATTAAAAACAAAGGCCAAATATGAAGCAAACACGAATTAACACAGAAGATTCCCAAAAGATTTCTGGAATTGAACAAAAGCAGGGGCAAAATACAGCAGAAACAATAAAACATCATAACTGGCTAGAGTTTAGAGGTTACACATCCAATTTCAGAATATGCCGCAGACCACATACAAATTGGCCATTCACCAGTCTGAATCATATGTATCATCCTCCATACAATCAAAATAATCTTCACTCTCACTTGTCACATATGCTTTCAACCTGCAAAACCAAATCAAGTATACCACACCACAATCATCAGAATTGGAGTTTTAAATGTAAGAATACAATATGAATAAAGTGTTAAGTTGGAAATGGTCTAAAAACCATAACCGGATGAAGTCCACAAGACTTACCTGGGAATCCTGCGTGTTTTACTTCTCTTTCTCTTAACTGAAGCCACGCTTCTATCAAGACGAAAGAGGCTGCCCGACCAAATTTGAATAGAACATTTATGCTTTAGAAACAGAGGAATAGTAACCTGCTTAATAATACCTTTGAAAGAGTTCCACCAATAAAACATATCCTTCCCCTCGATAACAAGCTCCTCTTTGCTCTCCCAGTAAGCTATGGGCCTCAAATGGTACGGATTATGACTTTGAAACGGAGCCTGCCCACGCCTTGGAAACAATTTCATCCATTTTTCATCTTCCCTCATCACCCATACAGTGAAACCTTGTAGACTAGAGTAGTAACTAAGAGCCAAATACTTATCCAAAACACTTAATTCCAGGTTGTAATATGACTCTGTAATATATCATGCTCTTGCCGCCGGGCAGTGGCGGCACAGCCAGAAACCGGTAATCTTCGGTCGCAAGATTCAGTGCAACTATGTAATCAATTGTAATCCAATACACTGAACCATTGAGATAAAGTCCATTGCAATGGCAAAACCTGGGAGGATTCTGTATCTTCTTCCAAGATTTTTGTTTCAAACTGTAGACTAGGGTTGAATTACCGGGCTGGCCGTAGTAGAGCTCATCATATATCCTGACCACTTTGTAATCATCACCGACAGGATCATATCCAAACCCACTTCCGAGAAGGCTTAAACCGGTTTCGGGGTTGGGCTCAGGCACCACATGGAACTCCCGCATTAGAGGGTTCCAGATTGCCGAGGATTTTCTGATGTCGTTGCAGGAAATGAGGAAGAGGCCGTTGCAGGAGGCGAGTGGTAGATCTGTGAGACCAGGAATTTCTTTACAGTCCAAAACCTTGATGGGAGTGATTTGAATGGACTGAGAGGAGGTATGACCGTAGCGGAGGGAGTCCCAGGAGAAGGAGAATAGATGTGTGCCCTTTGAGTTCCGGAAGAGGAAATTGGTGGAGGAATGTTGGGTGATGGAGTGAGATCGGATAAAGCATGGGTCGTCGATAATGTGCCGCCACAACTTGCAGACTGCCCGGAATCGGAGGAGGGATTGTGCGGGGAGACGCCTGAGGATTTCAGGGAATAATTCGGAAGGAATATGGGACATTTTCTGAGTGTTTGGAAGAACGCTCAAGAAACTAAAAAGGGGATTTATACAGGGAAAAATAAAGTTGGAAAAATCCAAGTTCCGATCCTTTTTTTTTTTTTTTTTTTTTTTTTTGCTCAACACTCTGATCCCTTTTTAAAAAAATTGAGTTACTATCACAAAATTAAAAATTAAAATTGGGTGAATTGATCCACCTTGACCAAGAGTAGATACGCCCCTTACTTGTTACGATCATACATGTCTAAAGAATTTTGATTCTTGTAGAATCTTAAAATTAGTAAGATCTGAGTAAGATCTCAATCCTAATCTTACAATCTTATGATCATATCCTCTTAAACACTAAAATTTTTGTAAGATTTTATAATTTGGGATCATAGTAACTTTTCCCTTTAATTTTAAACTTAAGAACTTGTATTCCTTATGTATGATGTGTAAAAAATACATAATATGGGTTTAGTTAACTTGCAAGATTCATACACACATGAATTAATGTGAATATGCATAATCGAGTTTGTTCATTATTGCAGTTTCATAAGATTTTAGGATTCTGATTCGATCCTAAGATTTTCGAAGGAAAACGATCCCATATGGAATCTTGATCTTAACAACCTTGTATAGTAGGATAAAAAGGATTAGGTGTAATACCCGAGAATTTGTTCATAGGTCACAAGCAATCTTAGTATGATAGGCAACTTCGAGGACGAAGTTGATTTCTAAGCGGGGTGGATTGTAATACACCATAATTCCATATTTAAAAAATTTTTACTATTGCTTATTTTCCTTTTATCAATATTATAATTATTATTCTACCTATAAGTTATTTTAAATAGATGATTGTGTTATCATATTAATATTAATCAAGTTTATTGTCAATAGTTTCAATATTCAAATTTATAATCAATTAAAGACCATTACATATATTGCTAAATTTATTCTATATAACCACTTTTCCCATTACTTGATAACATACCAATTGATTTCCTATCACTCCAATCTTACTATTATTATTATTATTATTATTATTATTATTATTATTATTATTATTATTATTATTATTATTATTATTATTTTTAGGGGTTTGTGTTGTCAAATAGGCTAATAACTTATAATTGCCAACTTGATTCAACGAATGGGAATGCATATTACTGGAATTTGTTATGTCATAGCAATCATTTCCAATTTATTCCTTCCATTTATGCTCAATAAACGTAAGATAATTATTCCCATCATTTATCTGAATTGGTCACGACGTATCAGCTCACCCTTGGGGCGTTTCCACAGAAATCATTCCTCCTAATTACACCAGTAATGGGAAATCAATAGAAATTCAAACCATCGCCTTAGATAAGAACATGGGAGCTTCACTGCATCCATTTATTCTTTCAATCAAATACTCCACCCTTTAACATCCCATTTGAGAGAGTTCTAAGATGGTGTGAGCAGATCAGTCGTATGTCCAAGTTCCCCAGATTTTCCAAATCCTGAATTCTAGTTGCAGCAGGTAGATAGTATTTTCGGAATTGTGGTACGGATCCCATCCATAGAAGACTGTACAGTAGGTATGATTCTTTCTATTCCATATCATAAGTCGGATTGTTATTTAGAATCCAATCTAAACTCCCGACGTCACTCGCTGAATCTGTAGAGTCTGGCATTCCTGTGTGATTCTCAAGGATGGTAACAGGCATCACTTTTGAAATCCTCCAACAATCGAGATGTAAGTTAGTATCATACACATCGATTTTTAGAAGTTTTGGTTGGGTTTAAGTCGAGATATAGGTCTGTCTGTATCCCCTACACAACCTGTCACATAGGATTTTCGATGACTAGATTCTGTTGCCTTGAAATTTCGACCCTGATCCATACATTTTTAAAAGATCTTCCCTAAATGAAAAATGTTCCTAACATCCTAAAAATAATCTCTGTAAAATTTCATAATTTTTGGAGTTCATTTGATGCCTTAAATTTGATCTGGTATTCTGCGTCAAGTTGCTGTCAGAATCATTTTTGATGAAGCTCGGTTTTGTTGTGCTTTTTAGATCATCCTATGTTTGTTATTCCTGGTCGTGGTCTTCATGACTTTTGTTCCATATTGTGTCTAGAATGTATCCGTCAATTTTTATAATTTTAGGAACTCTCTCGAAAAAGTTATGGATTTTTAATCACACTGTGGTTGAAATCACTGAAGCTTTTAAAATTCTTAAATCAGGTTTCCTGAAATCGATTAAAACGGCCTGTTTAGATTCCGAATTGGAGGATGCCTATTTCTAAGTAAAATGCTCCTTTGATGTTCTCTAGCTTCTGTGAATTTTTCATAATTTTTAAAAATCGTCTACCAAGTTTTCAAAAGCGAAAATGATTTCTGCTCGTTTAAGAAATCTTGTTCCAGTAAACAGTTTTTATGAACGGTAGAAATGAGAATTTTTGATACTCTTCCCGACTGAACTTCAAAATATACAAAAACTACAAAGTTGTTCGTTTATGTGTTGTATATATTCTGACCATGTTTCGTAACCTTTGGGTACAGTATGAATTTTTAAACTCATTTGGCGTAAACTGTGGCAGAAATTGCCTATGTGGGGAAAATATGGTTTTTACGGAATTTTTATGGAATTGTGTCGCAATCGTGTGTCATGATAAAAATATGGTTTTGAAACTTTGTAAGTTTTGATCGACTGGGATGCCCAATGTTTTAGAGGGTAAGTGCACTTGGCGTGAGCTCGTTGGGCCGCCCCCTCTTTTTGTGGCCAAAACGGCGCAAATGATATGATGGTTTCGTGTTAGTAAGAGTCTATACTCCTAAATGTATCCGTATGGGTTATCTAGGGCTCCGGAGCGGTCTGTATAGGGTCACTGCTTTCACATTCCTCGTGGGTACGAGTCCCAGAGGTGGGTTGATTCGAAAGGGCATGAGCCTAGAATCGTTATTATCGCCGACTTGTGGACATAAGCGCCCAAGCGGATGTTGATCTGAAAAGGCTTCGGCCCAGGATCGTTGATACCGACGGCTTGTGGACATAAGCGCCCAAGCGGGTAATTTGGATGTTCTTGATCAAAACAAAAAATGGTAAAATAATGTGTTTGAGCTCTTGCGGGTTTGATTCCCCAAGAATGGTTATCCTCGATCATAACGAACAATGGTAAAAATATTCGTGTGACAAGTGTAAGAGATTTCGTAAATTATTTTATTCGTCCTTTTTAAATTAAAATCTTATTTTTATATACTCTTCTAAACTTTTAAAATTCGTTGTGTTGTATATTAACTTACTCAGTACCGTTGTACTGATAGATACGTTGTCTCTATTTTTTTTTTTCAGATGTTGAAGATTAGCGCATGGTATTTACATTTGGGATGAGAATTTTCGAAGACTTGTCGCACTTGTTTTAAATTCTTTTATGAACTCCAAACTCGTGTTTGGCCGTGTTTGGCCCTTACTGAGCTTCCGCACTGTTTTTAAATTATGCATGTTAGACTTAACTCTGATTTAAACCTTCGGGCACTGTTTGAATGGTTTTAAATTATTTTTCTATAGTATTGATACAACTTAGCCTTAGCATCTTCTCAAGTGAGCTCGAAATGGTTCGCGTCTTGCTTGGGGAGGTGTGGCGGTGTCATCCCGGCCTGGGTTATCAAATCCGGGGTGTTACATTAGGGATATCAATCCATAATAAATTTATCTATTAATATAAGAAAATCTTTTTTTTTTTCTGGAAAATCTATACGTTTAGGCCTTCAGCAACTAAAAAAGGTTTTCTTATGTTAATAGAGTAGTGAGAGTCCATACCACATAAATTACAAAGTAAATAAATGGCGGGATAAGGGGTCAGATGGGGAGTCTAAACCTCAACCTATAGGTTGAAAGTCGGGGAACATGACCAGTAGGGTAAGTCCACATCCCCAATATGAGGAAATCTTTGATATATTTTAAAAATATATAATTGTAAACAAATTATAATATAGTTCATGTTTAATAAATATTTAATTAAACCTATATTTATAAATTCTTTAATTGAATATATTATTTTACAAATTCTTCTGTCCCATTACTTCTGTCGCGAAAGTTTTGGACACGCCGTTCAATACATTTGTTTAACACTTAATATTTTAGAATTTACATATGTAAAAATTATGTAAAATTTATATTCTAAAACTATATTATTAGACAAATCTAACAAGACCGACAAATTTTAAAAGAGAGAGCTGTCTCGTCTTTGGTGACAAAAATTCTCTAGTTCAGCCCGAGAGAAGTAACCCGTCAAGAAAGTTCAGTGATGATCCTAGAGGGAGAAGGCGGGGATAGCATTTTCTCTGCCCTTGCCGAGTGCCTTTATCAAGCTTTAGCTATGGAAAATCCTAGCATTTGAGCTTACTTAGGAAATATAGAACTTGACTATACTTTTTTCTTATATAATTGTGATAAGAATATGTCAAAGTTGATCAATGAACATTGTTAAAAGAAATGAGACAGTTCTAGCGGGACGGAGAGAGTATTATATTAAGTATATAAAACTTTAAACCTATAATATTAACCTAGATCAATATAAATTAAAAAGTTAATTAATAATAATCATGTTTTAGTTAATTTATCAAAATGTATACTACCTCCGTTTAAGTGTTTTTGTTACGTATGATTTTTTGGTACTATTCACTGTTTAACTTCGATTCAAATTTTTACCATAGTTATATACAAAAAAACACAGTCAAGCGAGATTTTCTTAGATTCGTCTAACCTTGTAGTTTTATAATATAAACTTTTAATAATTTTTCATTGTACACTATATAAGTTATTAACCGTTGAAAATATGTATCGGCATACGTGCTGGGTGAGTCCGTAACAATAATAATGAGATGGAGGAAGTATTTAATAAGAAATTATAATCCAATATAGAAACCGTACTTGTTAAGATCACGATCCTGATCTTAAGATCTTACGATTATACGATCACACCTCTCTAAAACAATTCTGATCCTTGTAGGATCTTAAAATTAGTAAGATCCAGATGATCCCGATCCTGATAGTAGAATATTACAATCTTATGGTCATACTCCCTAAAACGCTTCTACGATGTTACGATCATACCCTCTTAAACGTATAAAGTTGTTGTAGGATTTTATGATTTGATATCAAAATAACTTATTTTCGTTAATTTTAAACTTAAAAACTTGTACTCCTTATGTATCTATATAATAAATTCTGAATACTTTTTGGCATGTGTAGACTATTTTATCCTTATTAAATTTAATTCATCCTTCTTAATTTTAAAGGGTTAATCAGTCATCATACGTTCATTTTTAGATCAACGGCTCTTAAGTTTACACGTAATATGCTGACTAATTCCACGTCATCGGACACATCATCAATATCTATATTTAGAAAATAAATCTATCTATTAATATAATAAAATCATTAGAAAATCTTCATATATATTTTAAAAAGATATAATTGAATACAAATGTATATAAATTATTTGATTGTATATATAATATTTTAAAAAATATTAATACTATAATATTATTAAATAAATTTAATTAGGTTACAGATTTATGCCTAAAAAATATACAATCATATATTAATATAAGAAATATAATAATTATATTTTAAATAAAAATATTTCATTAAAAATATGATGTAAACATTAAATTGACCCTAAATATATTGATTAATGTAAAATAACTAATAACCTAAAAACTTTTATACCATTCTAACCAAATTCTACATATTTTTTTCGTTTTAAAAAGAATAGAAAGAAAAGGAAAAAAAAAACTAAAACACATCATAGTTTACTTATTAGACATAAAATCCTTAATCCAGTAATCCTAATCTATTTCAGTATAAAATAAAAATGTATATGGAATTTGAAGTAAATTGTTATACAATTTTTTTTAAAAATAATTTGTATTGTAAAAGAATATAAGAAGTATACCTCTAAAAGACTTGGTATCGGAGTATAAATTCGATTTTAAGGCTTATAATAATAATGAAATAAAAATAATAAAAATTTGACTAAATTAAGTGAAATATTAACTACCAAATTTTTTTCATAATCAATATGGAAAAGAAAAATTGGAGAAAATATTATGGACTAAAATAATACTTCCTCCGTTTTTCAAAAAATGTAACACTTATGTTTTTTCGCACTTCAATGCACATTTATAACACATAATATCTTAAATTGAATAAAAATATAAATTATAAAAATTTGATACTTTAAAACTACACGATTTGACGAATCCAACAAGATCTCACTTGACTATGTTTTATCTTATATAACTATGTTAAAAAATTGAATTAAACTTACTCAATGAATAGTAGTAATTATTCACATGTTTCATTTATAAGAAAATGGAAGGAGTATTTAAAAAAATATAAGTTTTAAATGATGAAAAGATAACAAAAAAAGTATAAATAATATTTTTAGAGAATTTTAGGGATAATAGTCCAATTGTACAACATATTAGGGAGTAAAACTAATATTTTTTTAGAATCTTAATAATACAAAATATACTCCATAAGTTCCGGTAATACCGTCCCAAAACTTTTGGGTACTGTACTTTAGGTATAATGAGTTATTGTGATAAAGCGGATTAATTAATTGATGTGATGTTTTAATTGATGTTTATGGAGTAAGTTTTTTCTAAAAAGGGAAATGTGACAATTGTAGTGGGATGGATCAAAAAAGAAAGTGAGACAGAATTAGTGGGATGGATGGAGTAATTTTTTCTAATTTTCAATAGTTAAGGGTATTTATTTTCCACTTGCTCTCATCATTTTAGATATGAAAGAAAACTATATATATTAATTTTTTGACAATAAAAATAATTTATTTTATATTATTTCCTTCTGGATTTGAATTTCCTTCATTCATCTTACTGAGGATGTTTGGGAGTTAGCGGACCCACTAGCGGATAGAAGATTCGAAGAGAGAACTGTGAGACAATCAGCTATTTGAATCTGCTATCTGTTAGCGGATCTGCTGACTCCCAAACATTACCATTATCTCCTTTATTTTCATTTTAATTTTTTGTTGCATAAATTTCAACCACCATTTAAACAAAAGACTTTGAATTTCATGTAATCCAAAAAACACTATATTCTCATTTTATATCGTCATATTAGTTCAACACCCGTGCGTAGCGGGCGGAAAAATCTAGTGATGTATAAAAAACATTGTATGTATGTGGAAATATTTTATATTTAATTGTGATGTTTTTGCACTGTATTGTATTAATTAACTTGCAAGATTTATAAAAACACGAAATAATGCTCTTATTCGTTAGTATGCATAATTGAGTTCATCAATTATTGCAATTTCATAAGATATTAGGATCTCGATTCGATCATATGATTCCGATCTTGCAAAGAGAAAAACGATCTCATATGAATCCCGATCTTAAAAACCTTGATAGAAACATTTAATCAAATTGGGGATGGTAACGGTACCGACATAACAATTCTTGACATCGAGAATTTTATGTGAGCCATTGATGAGATGCCCAAATCAATGGTTAAGATTAATGCAAAAGGTAGTCTTGTAATTTCAATAAGATATAAATGATTTTATCATCTCTATCACTACAACTATCATTATTCTTGTGTCTGGTATAGTCTGCAATTTTTTTGTTTGGATTTTATGAAACCCAATAGTATATATAGATTCCTTGCATCGAGTAGATGAACTTTATCATATGAGAAAGTTAGAGCATTTGAAGTTTATCACGTACTGTGTTGCTAAAATTCATAGGTTATGTCGTCGAATTCTTGAAGCCCCGTCGTTGAAAATCGTAATGAACATCAAATGGCTCTAACTTTCTCAAATATACTTAGATTTGGATAGTCTTTATATAAAAATATATCTACTAGATATAATGAATCTAAATATTCTATTAGATTTCAAAAATTTTCAAATCGAAAAAATAGCATATTCACATAACACCGAGCATAATTCTCGTGTCCAGTATAATTTGGTATTTCTTTTTTATATTTCATGAAATCTGAAAGGATATTTAGATTCCTTGCATCGAGTTGGTGGATTTTCATTCATATAAAAATGTCAAATCCAAATTCATATGAGAAATTTAAAGTCATTTTAAGTTTATCACGTAGGCTTTGTTGTATAATCCGATGTCGTTGAATTCATAGGTTGCAACGTTGAATTCTTTACGCCTCGTCGCAGAATTGCATAAGCCCCGTCGCTGAATTTCATAAGCTCCGTCCCTAAAAATCGCAATGAACTTCAAATGGTTCTAACTTTCTCAAATGAATTCGGATTTGGAAGCTCTTTATATGAAAATTTATCTAGCCAATACAAGGAATTTAAAATATCTATCAAATTTTAGAAATTCCAAAGTGAAAAATAGTAAATTATGATGGATGTGAGAAGAACGAGTGAGAGAGATGAATAAAAATTATTTTTATCTCATTATGACATTATTTGTGTCAATTTTTTTTTAAAGAAAACTATACATATGAGATTATAATTTTTTTTTGACCATCAGACGGAGTCATTTCTAGAATTTGGCCATTATAAAACCAATTAATTTTTAAGGTTACATAGCTACGAGATCATTGCAAATATGAAACGTGGATATATACATACTATTATAAAACCAATTAAATCACCTTTTTAAGGTTACACAGCTACGAGATCATTGCATATACGAAATGTGGATACATATATCTCGACAAAAAGAACCCCGTAAAATCCACTAGATATTCGTACAAGACAAGCTATTTAATCATTTCTGTTAGGTCCGTTTAGTGGGATAACCTGTAAACTAGTCCTGTAAACTGGTTCAAACACCTTTCGTGGACACATTATTCAGTTTAAAATAAATAAGCAGCGGAATGAAAATAAACTGAAAAGCAGTAAACAAACTCAGGGATTTGTTGACCCAGTTCGGCCTAAGCCTACGTCTGGGAATACCAATCCAGGAGATTTCACTAAGTGTCTTTCAATGATCCACGATCAAAACAATAGTGAATAATCCACCAAACTCCGATCTTCAAGCAGTTGAATTGTCGAACCAAAACACTCCCTCGTTTTGGTAAAGATCTCCCCGACCTTGCTCCGATTCCATGAAGACTCCTCTTTCAAGTTACCCTTGGTCGAAACCTGTTTGGGGATTCTCCTTGTAGAGTTGTTTCGGTTAAGCTCAAGTGTAGACGATTCCTTGAATGCTTTGATTGAATTCGTCACGTTCAATCAATGTAACAATAGCACTTCGTCTAACGAATCATTCAAGGCATTGTTGGTCAAAAGACTTCCTTCAAGATGGATCTAATCTAGAACACGATGAAGGAATAGATGAATCACAAACAAAAAAGGATTTTTGGCACGCGCAAACTGATTGATTCAAAAGTCGTGCTCCTCACAAGCTCGGCCGCTCCTTTTGAAGTGATTGAAATCTCCATTATAAGGTAATAGGATCTTGCCATAATACACCTTCCTTAGAAAGGAGTTTCCCGGAATAGAAGATATTGTTACCATTCTCTCAAGCACTCTCCGGGTAAGGAATCAGCTAGCCGTTGAGGGTAATTCCATGTAGATTCGCCAGTTGATATTTCCTTAATTAGTTTGTCGGATAGATGTGTGGTTGGTCCAACAAAAGTGGTTCAGACATCGGTTGTTAATAAATTTGCTCAAAACTGGTTCCCAACAATTTCCACAGTTTAACAATTTTGTCACCACTAGCAGAACCAAACAACCGTGAGACAGGCGATACGGGCGTTGATACAAGTACAATCATATCTTCTACATGTTTTTACCTTCAAATTTCTTAATTCTTATTTAAATGGCAGTTCCAGAAAATGCATTTTCTTCATCAAAAAACCATATTCGAAAAATTTTTGGAAAAGAAAGAGATATTGGGCAGATTCATAGTGTTTTTTTAAGGAAAATCTCTTTCCACCGAGAATTCAAAAATTTTTGTGCGACAAACAAATAAAATACGTTGGAATAATTTCAGTCAGCCTGACTCAAAACTTGACCCATTTCGAAAATGAAATTCCCGAATTCCATTACAGGGCTCCAACTTCTGCAAACACACTTAACATTTTCAGAATCAATTTTGAAGGATAAACACTTTAAGGAGTAATAAACAGACACTAACAAGCAAAGAAGAAAAATAATCCATCCAATGCCCAATCAGTTACACACCTACAAGTACACCCAATGCTGATGTAAAAATCAATATTTCAACAGAGATGGAAAACAATGAAGGCCAGTATTAGACTATATGAAGCACATATGTCGATATTCTACACATACTGATAATGGCCAAAATTGTTCATTATTTCCAATCCATTTCCGTGTCTGAGACGGACATTTTGGTCGAGTTTCCATCTTATCTATATATCTATATCTATATATATTATAAAAGTAATATAGTCAAGTTTCCCCCCACTTCCCCACCCTCTTTTTTCAACAATCACATTTAATTCATCCAACAATGTTTAATCCTAAAATTTTAATATTATATATTGAAATATCCATAAATATTTATTAATATCCAATATTAATTAATATACGTTTAATTTTTTATCAATATTCATTAATATATGTACAAATAATATCTAAGATTTGAAAACATAAAATTCATTCAGATAAGGACCCCATATATATATTATATTATATTCATATCTATAAATTCTTTAATATATCTATTATCAATTATTTATTATCGATCTATATATATATATATATAAAGAACAATATAGTCCAAATTTCTCCCACTTCCCCATCTCATTTTTTCAATACTCCATCCAAATTTTCTCTCCCATTTTCAACAACCTCACTAACATATATATTATATTTATATCTATAATATACTAACAAATTCTTAATAAAATATTATAATATCTTTAACTAATTTATACTATTATATGTTTTTAGAAGATCACGTCAAATCCGATTCCATTCCTCCAATATTTGCATATATATCTCCACCAAACCTCCTTTATTTCTCTATAAATATTCCATTCATTTATCTAATATCATGGTTGTCTTGAAATTCTCATCACCTCACATTTTATTTCTTCATTCTTTGTTTATATCTTCTCAACATTGATTTTATATTTAAAATGTCTTTTGCTTCTTTTTTTCATGTATTACAATGTTTCCCACGCCAATATTTTTCTAATATTTCTTTGGTTGCAGGTTAATTTTTCTCAAATTGCAATATATTCTTCGTCTTGCTATTTATGTAAGATTTTTTTTACTCGAACGTGAATATTAGTGGGTTTTTATTTTATTTTTTTCTTATGTGCTGTTAAATATATATTTCTAATAGTTTCCAATGACTTTTACAGGATTACATGTTGTAATTCAAGATTGCAATGAAGTCATACTCTACAAATTATTTTATGATTCTCCTTTGTATACTACTCAAAATTTTTGTATATCATGAATCTATTTTATGTTGATTTTGTTATTGTTTGTTTTTTTTGTCTCTATTCGAAATTTGAAGAAAAAAAAACTGAAGATAATAAATTTGGAGATGTTTCCACTTTATTTTTTTTATTTATGTATTTTTTCTCTTTTATTTATAGATTATTCCCTTTTGACATCTTTCCTTTTGGATACATTTTTATTTTTTACATTTTTTTTATATATTTAAGTTCACTATAAAGTCGAAAATAATTATTATTTAATTGAACTGGGGAAAATTGGGAATAATCTAATAAATTATATAGGAATAACTTAAATTAGTTGTTTATTTTTTCCCAACTTTTTATTTAGCATAGTGATTTGTTATTATTTTAGAGATTTCAATCTAATTTTGAATGGTTGATATATATATATATATAAGGTAGATATTGATCCTATATTTTTAAAGAAATGATTAATTAATATAAAAGGTATAATAACACAACATAAATTAAAAAGATTTACTATGATATACAACATCTTTTAACTTCGTCTAATTGAATAAATACAGTACTGTATATTTGTATAATATATAAGGGGTACGGTAAATATTAAATCGATCCGATGCTGTATCTGATTATATTCGAATCTGAATCCGTATCCGACTATCCAACCAGATATTTCAATATTCGCATCTGAATTTGAATCTGTAATTTAATATATGCATTCGTATTCGTATCCGAAAATTATTCAGATAGGATATTATTCAGATTTTAAATATGGATATCCGAATATATTAATATATTATTATTTATTTATTAAAAATTATCAATAATTATAACAAAATATAGAATTATTCGATAATTTTTATATCAAATTTTCAAAAAAGATTAAAAATTATCCGATAATCTGTATCCAATTGAATCTGTATCCGACATATTTATATTCGATCCGAATCCGAGAACAAAAATGTGGGACAATATATATTCGTATCCAATACTATTCGATCATATCTGTACCGTTTTCATCCCTACATATAATATAATAATACTCTCTTCATTTCAAAATAAGTGTAACATAATGAAATGACACGAGATTCAATGCAAGGAACAAAAGTGCTTTATTGGAAGTTTTATACCTTTAAAAGCATTCTATATATGGTAATGTAACATTTAATATGAAACACCCAAAAAGAAAAGTGTAACACTTAAAAATAAATGGATGAAGTATAATATGATAATTATATATTCATGATTAGATTTGCATTAGTCACTCCATATTTATGCTGACAATGTTCTAATATTATTAACATTATTTTTTGGGAACCTGACGCTAAATAACAAATTGAAAAGAAAATAAGGGAAAAAACAGCAACAAAAAGAGGTGTCCAAAAAGCAGAAAGGAAAAAATGAGCTAACACTTAGGCTCTTGGGAACGATACGCCGGAAGAATCCGCCGCTAACACCCTGTGCGTGAAGTATGGGGGAATGTCCAAGTAGTGTAGAATTCTTCTAAAGATGCACCATATTTTACTAGACAATCCGCGACCATTTTACTCTCGCAAAGTACATGATGAACTGAACATCTGTCAAAGACGTCTCGCCAGGTGCGGGAGTCAGGCCATTGGTCAAGTAGTCCAGTGGCATTATTAGTGTAATATATAATAATAAATTAACATGTAAAATATAAAACGGAGTTAAAATTATATCTAATAAATTATAAATTTAAAAATGTAAAATCAAATATATTACATAATTCGTATCAGACAAAAATGTATTAATATAAATTAAATAATGTAAAATCAAATTGATTATGGGCTAAGAGGATATTTGGATGTGCGTTTTAAAAAGTGTTGCAGCATTTAGGAAACGGATAATCAGATAATTGTTGTAACAAAACATGTTGTAGAAAATTAAGTGTTTGGATGAGCTTATGCTGTTTCAAATCGCAATAATCAGATAATCATTAAAAAGTGTTTGGATTTGCATTTCATTACCTCAAAAGACAAAAATATGGTAAAATCTATTTTTGGATAAACGCAATTTTCTTGCAGCACAAAAAATGGAGCTGCAAGAAAATAGCATTTTCATACCCTCAAAACGCAAATAATAGATTATTGGAAGTTAGTACACAAACAGAATTAACTGATTATTTGCGTTTTGCAAACGCAATAATCAGATAATCCGACCCAAAACGCACAAACAAACACCCACTAAATCAATAAAACAATAATATTAGGAAAATAACTAATTGACAAAGTTGCTAAACCACTTTGTCCATTTTTTCTCAATAATGTGGTTAGAAAATTAGCATGAACCAAATTTTTTTGAAGCCATTGAAGGCCTGAAAATGATGGTGTGAGCTCATGTCACACAATTACAAAGGAAACAAAGAGAAGAGATAGGGGGCCGGATGGGGATTCGAACCCCCAACCTAAAGGTTGGGAGTTGGGGGAGTTACCACTTAAACAAATTTTATGTAATATGTACAATATTTGAATTTTTAAAATCTTATGTTATTTTAAAAAATATATATAAATTTTACTTACCGCGCATTGCGCGGGCGGGTATACTAGTTCTAATAAGAAAGCAGTTGAATTCGACAGATTAATGCGAGTTTGCAAAAATATTGAGCTGGTATTAAAAAAGACACAAAATATACAATTTTAATTGTATTCGTGTTAGAAAAATCCAAAAACATGGAAAAAGGAAAAAGAAAAGAAAAAAGGAATGAAAAGATGGGCAAAAGAAGAAAATAGCCCACAAAAATAAAAAAGATGGGAAAAACATTGAAAATCCCACAAACTGAATTTTGGCTAAGTGTTGAAGCTCAATTCGAATTACGCAATTCGAATTAATTCGAATTGCTCATGTAATTCGAATTGCTGAGGAAAAGAAGAAAAATGGTTAAGTGTTGAGAAGAGATGCAGAAGGCCCAATTCGAATTGTTCCACTTGAACCACCCATAATTCGAATTGCAGTGTGAAAAGAAGAAACCCAAAGGCAGAAAGAGAGGTGCAATTCGAATTGCTCAATTCGAATTAATTCGAATTGACCAACAATTCGAATTGCAAGGAAGCCAAGCAGGAACCATTAAGCAATTCGAGAAGACCAATTCGAATTCCTCACATAATTCGAATTGATGACTGAAGACCATATCCCAGCTCAAGGAAGAGACTTCATCAATTCGAATTAATTCGAATTGCCTGCGGAGACCGAATTACATTTAAAAATTCATCCAAATGAAGCTGTGGAGCACGTGAAAAATATGATGGGCCCTGATGGGCCTAGGGTTTCGAGCAAGGAGTATAAAAGCTGACCTTACTCCACACAAGAAACAGATCCCAGACACACTTACAAGAAATCAGCTTGGGGAACAAACAGAGAGCAGAAGGTTCTCCACCCCTTAAGGGTTAGGTAGGTAGTTTAGTTAGTTTATTTTTCATGTTTGTAGTTTAGTTAGTTGTTTTAATCTTAGTGTAGTTGTAAACAGCTTGTTACAACCTTCCCAATACCATACTTTTTACATGCTTTCTAGTTAGAGTAGCCCTACCTTCAATCTAATGATGGTTTTGGGTTATTTTCCTTACTTTCAAGTGTCAATACAAGAGAAATTTCCAGAAATGGGTTTGTTCATGTGTTTGGCATTCTTTAAATGCTTTCCTTAGCAATAAATGTGTAGAATGTTTGTTTGTTTCAACTAGGTTACATTTATTATGTTCTAGTTGACTTTCAAACTCAATAAATGCATGTTTAGTAGGTTTTTGGTATGAATTTGTGCCTTAGAGCTTCAAATGAGTGTTCTTAGGTTTTAGATAATTTTAGGGTTGTTAGAACTTAATCTTGTGCCTTATTTTTTCTGTCCTTTTGTACATTTTAGCATGCCTTAGATAATGTGAGTGTTCTTTTTTTTTTTTATGCATGTAGTTCTTAGACTTGTTAGTTGTTTAGGGTGTTTAGCCTTTGAATTCTTTGTTTGTAGAAATAGGGTTAAATTCTTGCCATTACCTACTGGACATGCATCATGATTACTTCCTTAAATGCTCACTAGGGTGGTTGTGAGATGACACTGATGTGAAATGAAGGATTGAGTAAATCTCATCTATCATAAACAGCACAGTGTAATTCGAACTAACACTCATGAGCACCAAAAAAATACTTGTTATGAGATGTGTGCAATTCGAATTGAAGCAATTCGAATTAATTCGAATTGACTGAGTAATTCGAATTGCATAACAAATTGTTCTCTTCATGTGGTTTCCAACCAATTCGAATTAGCCAATTCGAATTAATTCGAATTGCTCAACAATTCGAATTGGCTTGAAAACCACATTGTATCCATTGTCATCCCTTCATGCCTTAGTTTATTTTCTATCCCCAACCAATTCGAATTGCCCAATTCGAATTAATTCGAATTGCTGGACAATTCAAATTCAGCCTCTCATTGAGGTAATGCCTTAGTCAAATTGGGGCAAGGAAAGGACTTCAGCAATTCGAGTTGTCCAATTCGAATTAATTCGAATTGCTCAACAATTCGAATTAGATGATTTTTCATTCCCTTGCAAGGATTAATTGGGTAAGGTTATACTTCATTTCTCATGCATGTTCAATTCGGTCTATATTGCACTTTACCCAGTAGACCGAATTGAACTCTTCCTTCTATTTTAAAACTCCAAAAATATTTTCTTTCCTGATTTGTGTAAGTTGCATGGGTATATTGGGCTTAGGCCCATTATATCTAATTTTATCCATTACACATTTCAATCCATTAGTGTCTAAATTATTGTGTGATTAACACTCACACAATACCAAAAACATTTTCTTAATTTCATACTTTTATTCTTCATTATGTGTATGAATGGGTAATGAGAAATATCACAGATCAATGTTGGTGAAAGGTCCCTTCATAGGGATATCGATTAGCTCGTCTTCTGTGTATTAATCATTACTTGTTATTTTGCATGGTCTGATTGGCGATTGGTGGAAGCTCCGGCGAGCGGTCTCTTTCCCAAGAGATTCGATTAGTCACTCAGCCAATTCCTGATTGGATACAGTTTTATTTTTCTTTATCTTAATTTCAAACCTGAATTTCGAGCCATGATAATGTTAGGCAGTGTCGATCAACACTGTGTGATAATACTGTGGCGAGAAAAACATGTGGGTTTTTCCTCAGTCATGGACAGTAGGACTTTTAATGATAGCGATCACTGTCATCAAAGGTTCCTAACTGTCTAAAACTCGCCCCATCTGGAATAATTGGGAACTGGATAGCAGATGTTTGCAGTCCAGATCACCTCAGTTATTTCTGGCACTCTTTTTAGCCAATTTCTTCTTATCTCAAGGCTATTTCACTTCTGTGTATCACATTCTGTCTAACCCCACCATATATTTTGGGGTATTTTATTTTCCTTTTCATATACTTGTATGCATGATATTATTATGTAGATGTTGTGGTCATAATTATTTTAGGGATCCCTCCCCTTGGACACAGAAGTCGTGATCTAAAACAGATGCCACACAATAAAATTTCCAACAAAAATTCCTTTATAAAATCCGGATCTGAGTAAGGGATAAATTCGACAGTTATGGTTAATTCATATTCCACTGGGGGTTGATTTTGAGAACTTAGAAGCAGGGTCAGCGATTAGGTCTCATCTAGACTGAAAGGATCTGTGTTTTAATTGAGAGTTTAGTACCTGTCTAGGGAATGATTTTCAAATATCAATTGATTTCTCAAAATTGCTGTGTGTTGGAAATCTTATATTAAATATTGCATTAAGTCAATATCCACTTGGATGTAGATAAGATGTGATAGATAATACAAGAGGAACAACATATAGGCCTTGGTGAATTTCTAAGGTAGGGTTGAGTATTCCTTCGACTACTATCTTCTTCTGCCAAAGTCTAAGATTGAGTCTTGAATGAGTACATCCGGAATAGGTTCATTTATGGATTTGTTTCATTCAGTTTGTATCTCATAACTACCCAGATATTGTGAGCCCTGTGGCTTATTGATATCTCGGGGTTCTTGATCTGCATCTGGTCACCAAGACCAGGGGCTCTTTTATACTAACGGAAAGAGATGCTTTTAACACTTCCGAGTGATAGGATTTTAAATGCTTTCTTTACTGCTTTTCTTTAAAATGCTTTCATAGAGGTCACTCGGAAGAATTAGGGGTTGTCCATCTGTTATAAGGTTTGAGAGTTATGGAAGGATTTGGGGCTTGATTTGAAAGCTTTGGGTGTGACATGGGGGAATGATAGCAGTACTTGGCATGTCAACTAATGATGTGTCAGGTGTTGCTTATCCACCACAGACGATTAACATACTCTTGCAATGCATTGTAAGGGTAGTTATGTATTAGTGATATCTTAGAAGTTGAGGTCTTAAGAGCATGTAAATCCTCACTGTAAGTACCTGTCTGTTAAAGGGAACATAGTGTAGAAAGCATTAGAGTTAGCTAACTGACGAACTATTCCAAGCAAAGATCTGTGTATTAAAAATGGAAGTTTAATTGTGTTTCATCTGAATCTTGTCAAATCTTTATTATTTTCTCCATGTCCCTTCTGTCACATTTTAAATCTGCTTTCTAGATAGTGTAGCATAATTTTATCCGCTTTCTTAGAATAACTTTATCGCTTCCTTAGAATAGAATTTACTTGCTTTGTAGTGTAATTTTAATTGCTTTCATAGTTTAGTTTAAATTATGTCAAGTAGTTGTTAGAAACCATTGCAAAACTTGAATCGAATAACCGAGTAGAAAATCTTAGTAAACGACGTGGGCCCTGCTTCTATCGCACATCCTCCAGTGAACAATCCGGTCTTACTATAAATTACTGCAATTTTTGACACCGTGCGCTTTCGGGGGCACAGTTTCCTACATGAGCATATAAAAACGTGACAACCTATAAATATATCCCTAATCCCAACTCCATCTTCATAATGTGGTTTCATTAAATAAATTAAATCGGGATTATTATTTTTAGAAAATACTCATATAATGGGAACTTGTCAAAAGTTTCATGGCAAGGATCTCCGTGGCACGAAATTGTCAAAAGTTTCATAGCGGGGAGTTCCACAGCGCCGTTTGAAATCAAAGTTTCCCATATGAGTAATAAAAAGTGGACTATATCCTTAAACCCCTTCCATAAATCATAACTCTTTTCATTTAATAAATTCAATTTTGATATTTTAGAAAAATGCTCATGATAAAAAATTGTCAAAAGTTTCACATACCTTTGCAAAAACAAATTTACAACAACAAAGATAAAATCAGATGTTCGATTTTTTTTTATAAGGGAGGGAATTACATACCAGCTCGAAAATCTGGAATTTACATGCTTCCGATCAACCTTGTCAACAAAAAACATAACAGACAACTTCAGTGGGTTTTTATATTTCACCACAAGCAGTTAGCACATGTGAATGTTCGATTATCAAACATAGAGCTTTACCAGCAGATGCATATCAGTCTGGAGAAGGCTTGACGTTTCTCTTTTTGGCAACAAAAATGGAACCACAATTTCCAGGTCATTGGTCATATAGTGACATAGAGCACCAAACAATTAAGACATCAACAATTGACATAGAGCACTTGAAAGGCACACCAACGACTTTGTTAAACTTCGAGAACGTGCTGGCGAGATCAACGATGTCAGAGAGAGAATCCAATGCATTGCTCCTTTTTTCCAGCTGACCCCAAAAGGTGCAATACTATCATATTCTTCCTCTAAACCCCAAGCTCAACCTCTTCCACTGCATCGCTTCCAAAGAATGCATACTGTGATGCATCAAATATTTCGCCCCCTGTAGGGTTTGCACCAAACAATTGCAAAAAGTAGATTAATGAAACAAACAAAAAAGTAGACAACACTAAGTTGCAAAAAGCAAGAAATTGCTTGTCCCAAACACTCGAAATCCCACATACTTCTCCCTAGCAGCTCCCAAATTAATGATACATGATATGTTTCACAATCATCAGCTGATCATATATGAAAATCAATATTACCCAGCCTCAAATATACGTAGCTTTTCATAAAATATGATTTGTAGATTATATTGCTAAGCGAAGCCAATGCTTCTAGAACCAAAGAGGGATAATTCTCAGCCTTTTTTAGATCCACTGGACTAGTTATGGGATCAAAACAGACTCTTCTTAAACTAACATTTCTGCAAAGATAAAAAATCCAACAAAACTACTATCTTGTGGTCTCCTCTATAGAGGGGAAACATAGGTAAGATTTCTAGAATATAGTCACTTTTGTAAAGTTTAGAGCATCCATCTAAAAAATTCCAACCATTAACGACACAAACAGTTTCTCATTAATCCAACATAGCCAATCGCAGATTGAAGACACTTGGAAAATCCAATCACATAGCTTCAAAGGGAACCACGAAAAAAATACCAAGAACTTATGAGGAACTTACATGGTGATACTCCAGACTCAGGGCCCTGTTCTTAAAAAAAATTAGGCCCCACGTATTATATAAAAAAATAATTTTTTTAATCCTTCTAGAAGCATAACAGTAAAATTTAACCCAAAATCAGAGATGTCGGATGCCGCACCAGTGAAATTTCTAGAAAAAATTGAACAGACATCAGAGCGAACTGGAGATAAAGAAACGTGTTATTGGCAGAAAAATTTTACAATGCAATAATGGGCTAAATCATAAAAATTACTAGAAAATTTAAAAAATGGGTCTCAATATTAATAATGGGCTCAGAGACATAAAACATACGAAGTATTATTAAAAGAATTGAAGAAGAGGCTCGAAAATTAATAATGGGTTGATAGTGGTAAAAATTATATTAAAAAAAATTTTGAAAATGGGCACCAAAATTTGGGGGCCCTGTGCTATGGGCCTGCTTGCACAGGCCCATAGCCGGGCCTGTCCAGACTCGGTCCCAACTACAGCTCAGCCAACGCCATTCAAAAAGCAAACATCAAATCCATAGATATGTTGAAATTTCAGGGAATTCGATACGAAAACTGCAGAACACATCTAAATAAAAGGCATATAATGCCGTATGGACTGAAGTAGTAAATAAGGTAAGTGCAAGAAGAACGAATCTGATCAATTCATAAACATGGAGAATCTGATCAACACAAAAAACATAGTACATTGCAAGATTTTAACCGAAAAGCAAGAAAGTAACCAAACGAGTAAGCTACAATCATAATCCTTATGTGGAGAAATAGTGCATAATAACTGTGAATACCTGTCGAAGAGACTCTAACACTGGACACGTGGCAGGGGAGGGTAAAAAAGATATTTCAGGCATGCTACAACTGTAGCAAAAAGATAGACAGTACTTCAATGGTATTGCTAAAACTAAAATTCCCTAGCCAAATGGTGTCAGAGCTTCTTTCTTGATTAGACATTCACATAAATGAAGCCAATGATGATACACTGTACTGCACGCACTTGAAAAACAATATCAGAGAGTGCTGAACTTAAACTCATACAAACTGGATGAGAGTTTATATGTAACACAAACCGTATCTTCAGCCCTGAAAAACCTGCATAGAACTCTAAAGTAATCCTCTTTCTTTGTTCTGAAAAATTCCAATATTCTGCCCTGAAAAACCACATGTTGCAATGTTAAATCAATTCCAGTAGTAAGTTTCAATCGGATTCTGTTTAGAAATTTCTGCATCTAGCAAGCCACAAAATCAACACTTCCAGCTATGTCAACTGTGTAAGCCCTATTTAGTGCATGCATAGCATCTGGTTACACTACGCACAAGCAATATTGAGTCACAAATCCTAGAGCTTTGGTTGAGTACAGTAGATATCATAATGATGTAGAAAAAAAAATACACAAATAATCGGACACCTCGGAAACCATGTTCCTCCACTTCTATATTAACTTATTTCTCAGCATTATTTTCCAAAAATACCTAATTCTAAAATATATTATTGTGGGACTTAATGTGAGAAAAAAAGTTAATAATGTCGGGAAAGAATTGGCCCTGTTTAGCAAAACGACTAAATTCAATGAGCTAATTTGTCTCACAATATAAGATAAAATAGCTTATTAAAAAAAATAAAAAAAATAACTTAGAACAGATTTCAATCAGCTCTTTTAAACCACGGTAAATATCATCACTTTGGATTTTACTTATTCTAGGCAAAAAATTAATTTTGAAATTGTCAAACAACTAATTTTAACTAATTATTACTCACGGAATCAGTTAACAACTAACAACTAATTCCCAAACAGGGCCAATATATGTTGGAATGTGATTTTGGATGAGTTGGGTTTTTTGAGTAGTGTGTATGAGTCAGATTGATCTGACAATTTTATTAATTATATTAAGGGGTTTTTATTATAAAAACCCACTCATGCCTCGGGAAGGTTTGGACAGTACACATAGCAATATTTCACCAACTTCTACCCCATAGCAGGAAATGGAAGTTCCCATTCAGTACACGACGGAAAAGAAATGGGATTTGTAAAATAAGGACATAGGAAAGTACATTTTTACCCTATGGACAACACAATTGAGTAGGGGGCAATTGGGGTTTTCCAACGGAAGGGAAATTACCAAGAAACTTCTTGGCATTTGCTAAGCAGGTAAGCAGTGGCCTAAGCAGGCTTCTTAGAAGGAGGGAGTGCACATTCTGGAAAAGGTTGGTTGTGATCGTGGACAGAGTGAACGTAGAGCAGAATCAGAGGTTGGAAATAAGGGATCCCATTTGGCGGAGAAGATGGTAGAAATCTCCGAGGAGGCGATTGATGATGGACCATCTATTCTTGCATTTTGCGAGGTTGATGGGGTGATGGAGTCTATTGCAGTGCGGAATGGGATGGGTATGAGTGAAATTATTGCTGTTTTAGCAAATAAAAGATCGATGGATTTGAGGAGCTTGGTACTGCAGTACGAGCATCCCGTGGAGAGGTTACCGGTGGGGTTAAGGTCGGACGATGATGTCAGACACATGCTCGAAGTGCATCGGTTGGTTGGGAAGGGAATGTGTAGAATTGCAGCTCGACGGGTTGAGCGCGGGCAGAATGAAAGAAGGTAACATTTTTACCGAGATAAAATTTGAGTAGGGTAACGACATATTTGTAAGATTATTGGCAGTGTATGTTTTAATTTTGTGGGATTAAAATTGTAAGGACAATGACAATGAAGGCCTGCGGTGTATGGGTGAGATGTTAGTATAATTTTCTTGTTATGTGAAACTGCCAATTAGGGTTTATACAAGTTGGTACGGTTGATCATGCGAAATGATATTGTGGAATATATTCATTGAATGTGTGAGTTGCATCATTGAGTAGATAAGAGAATGAAAGTGTTATAATGTGTACGCACTAATGTAATTTTACCTTTTTAATGTCGGATTGCAGGGTAGGAAATGGAGGTAGAAGTGAAGAGGGTGAAACGCCGAGTAGAAATGCCCCTATAGGTTCCTTGATATGGGGTCGTGCGATTAAGGGGGTGGGACAGATATTCGAGGATGCGAATCAATTTAGAACGATTCTGAAAAACTATTGCATAGCGAACAAGCGTGCGTTTCGGTACGAGAGAAATGACGGGGATAGAATAACAGCAGTATGTACGGTTATGGGGTGTTCGTGGCGTGTCTATGCTTCTTATCATAAGGTGGACAGGTGTTTTGGCATTAGAAGATGTAACCTAAACCACACATGTGGGTTGGATAGCCTAAAGGATCGTGACAATCCGAAGGCTGATGCGAACTGGATAGCAGGTTATATAAGGGAGAAGCTCCGACTCGACCCAACAATTAGGCCTGTCAATGTGATGAAGGACTTGCAGAGAGAGTTTGGGATTGTAATAAAGTATCGGAAGGCGTGGAATGGGAGGGAGATCGCTCTACGAGAAATACACGGCGATGACTTTGATTCCTTTGACAAGTTAAGAGGGTTTTGTGCTGCACTGAAAGAAACAAACCCAGGTTGGTGTTATATAAATATGAACAATGTTGTATATTTAAGGTTTTAATTGGAATCTGGTGGCTGTGATGAAATTGTAGGGAGCATGGCGGACCTTGAGACATTCGAAGAAAGTGGGAAGTTTCGTAGATTATTTATCGCCTTTGCAGCCTGTGTTGTCGGCTTCGTGACAGGATGTAGACCTTTGCTTTTCTTCGATGGGACACATATAAAATCCAAATGGAAGGGGCATATACTGGCTGCGACGACTAAAGATGCTAACGACGGGTTGCTGTGTGTTGCATTTGCACGTAAGATTCCTATTAAATAAAATTTTGTAAATGTCGTAGTTGCGAGAACGAAATAGTAATGTTTTCATGGTTTATGGCAGTTTTGGATTCAGAAAATGACGAGAACTGGGAATGGTTCTGTGAGAAGTTGAAGTTCACAATTGAAAAGCGTACTGGGGAGGAGGTGTGGAGTAGGTATACATTATTTAGTGATCGGCATTCGGGATTGATGAAAAGTATACCGAATACTTTTGTGGGTTGTAACCATGCCATTTGTATGCGCCATCTGGTGGATAACTTTAAAACGAAGGTAAGTAAAAAGTTACGACTTTGATTTACGGAGTCATATAATTATTGAAGATAGATGGCAATGATGATTGTGCTGCTTTGATGGTTTGTAGGTAATGACGAAGTATCACTATAGCTACAGTAACTATTGGACTGGGAAGCTAAACATGGCGGCGTACGCAGCGACATATGCTGAGTTCGAAGGGCACATGAATGATATAATGAAAGCACTACCAGCGGCAGGGCCATACCTAATGGCCAGCGATCCAAGCAAATGGGCAAATGCGTTGTTTGTGGGAAATCGTTGGGGTATTGTGAATAACAACATTGCTGAGAGTTGGAATTCGTGGGTGAAAGAAGCGAGGACGCTACCTCCACTGGGGATGGTTAACAGCATTCGCTTGAAGACGATGGGCATGTTTAATCAGAAAAGGGAGGCGGGGGCAAAGATGGAGACTGCGTTGTGCCCAGAGTTTGAGCAAAAATTGAGCATGAATTATTTGGCAGCCCGTGAAGTTAGCGTGTTCAGTGCATCAGGTACAATATTCGAGATCGTTGAGGGCGAGAAGACACTGGCAGTGGATGTGGAACAACGCACGTGCAGTTGTGGATGCTGGCAATTATATCGGTTTCCATGCAAGCATGCATGTGCTTGCCTGGATCATATTCACCGTAGTGTTTATGATTTTTATGATCCCTTCTATCGCGTGCAGGCATATCGGACAACGTACAGCGGGATATTGTACCCGATACCTAGTGATGGAGATGCAGTGCAGAGCCGTAACGATCCAGATTTTGTTCGTGCACCGGATGTGCGAGCACAACCTGGTCGGAGGAAGAAAAAGAGAATACCGTCACAGGTACCGATACCGATGGTGAGGTGTGGATTGTGTCGGGGTCAAGGCCATAACCGTAAAACATGCAAGGCTTCACGCGTGTCAAGGCATTGAGAACGTGTAGGATGGTGTGTCTTCGGAAGTGCTTGACTGTAATAACCTTATATAAAATGATAATGTAATTTGGTCCCCAATTTTGATTGCTTCATATTTGGGTACTATTTCGTAGAAATGATTTAGTACTTTGTGTATGAGGACGATGAAGTTTGTAATGGGGTGAACCATAATATTGTATTTTGGTACGGAAGGAACATGAATGTTGGGGAATTTGCAGGCAGTTTGAAGTTTTAACGGAGTTTGTGTTGAATCAAATCAAGAGTCTCGGGACAAGTCTTATTTATTGTTGTCCATTGTGTTAGAAACTGATTTAAGTGTATGTTGTGACTAGTTCATTGCATGAAATCAAGAATCCCGGGTACATTATTTGCATTGTTCATTGTTTTGAAGACTAATTTCAGGGTATGTAATGGGGATTTCATTGGATGTAAATAAGTAGGGAAAAAATCAAGTGTCTCGGGTATCTTATTTATTGTGGTTCATTGTGTTTGAAACTGGTTTATGTGTATGCAGTTTCTAGTTCATTGTTTGTAACCAATTGCGCAGAGTGGATTATTTACATTGTTCGTAGTTTCGGAGACTAATTTCAGTTTATACAATGGGGAATTCATTGTATGTAAATAGGAATGTAAAAAATGAAACTGGTCCATTGTTTCGGAAACTGATTTCGGTGTATATAATGAGAGTTTCATTATATGTAACTAAGTATGTAGAGTATGTTTTGAAAGTTGTCCATTGTTTCTGAGACCTAATTCAGTATATTTAAAGATCGGTTAATTGCATATACTGGTTATTTCGGTTGTTTAAGCGGGAGTTTCAGTACACTTGTGATGGAATAAGTAAACCGTTCGATTAAATACCTATAATGACTAAAGATGGGGGACTACTAACACGTGTTGTGATCTTATCCATTAATTATATCCACATGTATAGCAGAAAACAACGTGAGACGGAATAACATAGTCCACATGTATTGAGAACAATATAGTGGTATAGGTGAGGAGTATATATTAGTGCATGACCGTGGCCTGTTGGATTAATACACATTAGGAAGCAGGACCACTTGATCCACATGTGTGACACATCGGAATGTGAAATTGGTTATAAGAGGTAGAAAATAACAATGATGGTTTAACATTCGTTTCATCATATGACTTGTTAAAGTAGAAGAAATGGCAAAACAAAAATGGTAAACCGATCAAGTGGGTTTTGTGCATCCTATGGTAATATGTAATGCGAAGTCCACGTGTTCCGACCACTACGTTTGGGAGTTCCCACATATTTGAGTGTGGCCTAGGTAAGATAATCTGGGAAAATATCGGTTATCAAATTTCCATGAGGTACATTGTGTGTATCTGGATAGTGAAATGGTATATGTGATGAATATTTCAGTTCATCTGACGATTTGAATAAAGTACATTGATCACGCTTTACATTTCTTTTCGTACTAAATTCTGTTTATGAATGGATAATTGTAATACATTGCTTACGTTAACCAGTTTTTATTATAGGAATTTTAGTGTGTACCGAATTAAATTTAGTACATTGTCTCTCCATGTGATATTAGGGTTTAGGGTTTAGGGTTTTGGGTTTAGGGCTTAGGGTATAGGGTTTTGGGCTTAGGGTATAGGTGTTCGCGTTTCGTTACTATTGTCAAATGAAATCTTGTTAGATTCATCTAATGACGTACTTGTATAATATAGCAGTTTTTTATGTTTGCTTTTATAATTGTTGTGATATTAAAATGTGTATTGGATTGCATTTAGGTCCATTATGGAATATTATGAATATTGGAAGTAACAATATCCCGATGTATTGAGCACATATTATAATATGTGTACCCTGACTGATGATTAAGAAGTATTGGAATGTGAATGGTGAAAGACGGTGCAGTGGTGTCTTGCCCAGTTAACAATTATTCAAATCGCGAGGTGAATAGAATTGGAGTCTTAGATTGAGGATATGTAAAGGGTGAAATTTGACATGAGATTATTATGGTTCATGTAATGTTAGTCTAGATGCACTACATATATTATTTCATTGTATTATAATATTATTTTAGTTTATTTAAGATATTTTTCGGTGTGTAGAATATATTTTTCAGTGTTTATATTCATGGTTTTGGTATATTGGGTGTGACCAATCACATTTTTTATCCTTTTGTTGGCTTGGCAATCGAAGTTTTAGTATATGTATTGGTGCTCAAGTCTATTGAGAGGGGGCGATGACTGGAAAAGGCATTTTGGAGGGAAGAAAGTGCCACATGTCATTTACTAATTGGGGGAAATATAAAGATTGTGTAAAGCAGTACACAAAATTTGCAGATGATCTTTCTCACTGCGCACAAATCTTCCTAGAGCTAATAAATAGGGCCCTATACTCTCTTCAATATCACAAACCCTACATCCTCCCAAAGAAACACTCAAACGCCCCCTCCCATACAATCAAAATCTGCCCAAATGGAGATCCCCAATCACTCCGTCCCTTACCCGCCCACAATCGATCAAGCTGGGCTCGTCAATCGCGTCGAGCAGGTGGAGCAAACTGTTGCCATGGTCGTCAACCACGTTCTCACCGGCGACGCCGTCCGTAATCGGGAAATGGAGCTGCTCCGTGAGGAAATCAGGGCCATCCGGGGTGCGCAGTCGCGTCCGACGGGGGTCAGGATCTTGGGATTGTTGCTCCCGTTGGGTGTGGTAGCCCTTGCCTTCATCTTCGCAAACAATGGTGATGCCGAGGGCGAGGGCTTTTTTGACTTCTTCATGAGGGCGGCGGTGGCCCGGTTCTGCGGCCGTTGGTGAGGATTTTGCTATTTTCCACTGCCATTGTTAAGTGTATGCTTTAATATATCACCAGTAGTATTTTAAACAAAACAGGGTAAGTCATATTGTTAGACGAAGGCGGTAATCGATTTTGGAACTTTGGATTCTGTAAATGGGTTTGGTTCCGCCCTGAATGACTTTGGTGAAGTAGTTTATTTTGTGTTCGTTTTGTTTAAGGTTTGGATAGAATATCCCTAGCTACTGGTTCTCCGATGATTGGTTTACTGAAAAACCACTTTTGTAAGTAATGTCTACATATGGTGTAATGGATGGCAGTGGAATGAATGGTTTGTTGTCTTGTGGTATTTTATTGCACATTTACTCCTTATTAAATGCTTTCCACAATCGGTATTGTCACATGACTGGAATCGTTTGTTAGTTACACCTAATCATTCGAGGTTTGTTTTGTCGAGTCTTAAATGGAGGTGTTGGCAGAATTCCATAAATGCCAACAATAATTTATGGTGGATAAGTTAGTGTTGAAGAATCTTTGTCTTGTTGTCAAAATTGGTATACTATGTGGCCTACAAATTGGTATACTCAGTGTTGAGGTATCTTTGTCTTGTTGAAGAATCTTTGTCTTGTTGTCAAAATTGGCAGTATTCCATAAATGCCACCATTTGTCTAGCTACATTGGATTTAATAAGCAAGTACAAAGGCTGAAAGGCACCTTGCTTTGAACACAGGAACTGGACAAATGAAAAGGAATGTCCTCGAACTGGACAAATTAAACTGTGTGATGGGAAAACAATTCCAGGATTGTAAATAGGCACACACTCAATACAGTTAATTTAAAACAGATGGAACACTCATTCATTGTCTTTAAGCAGACATTGCTCATCCTCCAGTATGGTCTTCGCCATTCGGGCACGGAACATCTTGATATCAACCTCCCTTTCGTAGTCCCAGAACTCCGCATCGTCACGTAAATATGCCTCACACCACAGGCACACAAATGCTCCGCAATCATTTGAATCCGGTTCTTGCTGCCTGCAACCACTCACAACCCTTACCGTCGGGTCACATTCAAACAGATTACGCTGAAGCCAACCCACGAAAAAATTGGCCTGTTTCATTACACATGCCACGTAATCAAGTCAATTGATGAAACTTTACACAAGCCACGCATGGAATTAAGGAAAAATTAATCAAATTTCGTAAAACACTTACAACTCGATCATGTCCCGCTTTTGAACGTCGCCCCTTCAGGGGGTCCCGGGCCAAGATTATCTTCATTTTCAAATCAATGATTAGCAGATGCCAGTGAGCGTACTTCCCATCGTGCACTGGGACGACATAGTATCGTGTCTCCTGCACTCCCTCCTGTATCATTCGAAGTAGCTCGGTCCTGCAGTGGATAGGAGCCTTTTCCAAGAAATCATCATAATCCTCATTGTTCATTTTATCCTTCTTGTATCTCGTTACACCTGCAATAATTGCCAACTTCCACACACAACCAAATGGGTTTCAAATTTATTGGACTGATTCTTTAGAATGGCAAATGGAGTTGATTGAAAATAAACATAAACAAAGATTACAGTACCATGCTCCAGCAACTTATGAACCCCTGTGAGTAATACCATGTGTTTTCATATAACGGTTGCCCGTAATGATCTCTAGCCACGCATGAATTACCTCATCGTTCATTGCCTCATCAAACAAGAGGTCCATGAAGCTAGACACCCTCAATCTGTGTGGCTCTCGACACCAAACTATTGGCCTGGTTCACATATTCAACTTATTAATAAAATGCAACCGAACTTCATTTGTGATTAATACTTATAGACAATTGTAAACATACCCTCTAAAACCATGCTCTAAAAACCGATCAATCCTCGCCCTCGTCTCCTCATCACTCAATTGTCTCCCACAGTACCGTCGCCTCGTCCAATATTTCTTAACCACTCTTTCCTCGCGTTTCTCCTCCTTCCGTTCCCGTGACTCATCGCATTTTGATCCGGTAATGTTTACCTATCATTACGCTTAACTACATTCAGCGCCTATGATCTAATGCAAATTCATGAAAATATATAATCGGGATATAAGACTATGGTCTTTGCAATTGAACTATTGCTCAAACAATACTTACAGGTGAAGGTTGTTTCCTCCCACGTTTTTTCACTTCCCTCGGGGTGGTTTCTGGTGTCAAGAAACCCGGCGGCTTTGCTTCGGGATGCGGTCAGCCCGATTCCTAACTGTTTCAACTATTGAGGAAAGCTGACTTGGACCAACCAGATTGGGATTTTCCCCCTCTTCTTGCTGACCTGCAATATTGCCAACCTCTTCATCACTGCGCAGCCCCACATCACCTTCCATTTCTGACATTGGGTCGTCACACATTCCATCATCCCCAGCATCTGCATCCCCTTCCTTACTGCAACGTTCTACCTCCGCTTCGTCCATTACCATTTCATTGAGGCAAACATCTTCCCTGCACTTGGTCCGCCTTTCCTCGTCCACTATTTTCATTAAACAGGAGGATAGTAATTGATGACAGTCTTTTGTGACTGTCATTTGCGTCCAATTTAGTGTCTTAATGATGATCTTTTGCTCTTAATTCCATTGATTTTTGATGAATAATCAAAGAGGATTAGAAAAGATGAAAGAAGAGTTAAGATTGCAAAGAAGTTGGAAATACATTAAAAATGGCTTGAAATTCTGAGTTTTCTTTGTAAGTCTCGCACGCAATGTTTCTATTGAACTGATCCACGCCTTGTCATGCAGAAGGAAGTTAAGCTGGAAAACAGCAGGAAGTGGAAAGGACATAGCGAGGAAAGAAAAGGAATGGTGCGAGGGCTTGTTTCCGAAATCAGGAAAAGATTTAAGGAAAATGTGCAGATGCTGAAGTCCACGCGATGATTGTTTGACATCGCGAGGAAAGGAAGTCTGTGCAAGACAGAAGTTTTATCCGTCATGGCGAGAAGCAGATTCCTTGGAGAAACTGTGAGACCTCGCCTTGTCAAGAAAGATGATTACATTTCTGACTCTCGCTTTGAAGGAACTGGACAAAGCGAGAGGAGAGCTATTCTGATGCGAGCGGTTATCATCCAAGGCAGAAGCAGTTACAACACCCATCTATAAATAAGACCCTTGGGGAATCAGCTCAGCAGGCGGGAGATTGAAGAGAATAGCTCGATTTTACTCTCCAGTCCACTTTTTAGAATTTAGTAGGTAGGTTAGGATTTAACTTTCTCTGCAATTTATTTTGATGTTCTTCAGATTTGTAATTTGTTTTTGTAGAAATGTAATTCAATTTCGCAGTAGATTTCTTTAAGATTAGCTGTTAGATTAGCTTGAGGATACCCTGGGAGGAGAGTTGCTTTCGGATCGCTTGTTCATCCATCATGACGATCATCATCTAAACTCCGACTCGTTCGCTCATCTTTGCATTATTCTGATAGCAATCAGATTTCCAGGTGTATTCGTTTTTAATTCTTTGTTATTTGAGATACAAGAAGAATGATCGGTTATCAGATTGTGAATTTCTTATCTTTCTGGTCTCTATTTCCATTTCGTAATTCTATTTCAGCAGAGTATAAACCTCAATTTCATCATTCAATCTGAATTTTGCATCATATCTTTAATTCGATTTTCGAAGATCATAACACTTCCACATTTTTAATGCGCAAATTGTTCGTTCCAATTACGTAAGAAATTTGGATATTGTAACTGAGTTAGGTATGATCTGGCAGAATTATGAATTTATTCGATTTTCTGTCAATATTATGTTTACAGATGAGAATCATAGGGTTTAATGTTCAGAACTCTAAAAGGTTCCTAGAGACCCATGCAGCGTCAATCATCGCTTGATAATCTTTGAGAATCAATAGCTTTGAGTTCATGAACTTGGATGCAAAAGATTCTATGTTCATAATTTTCTAAACAGAAATTCCAGAAGGTAGTTATGACAGTTATAAATTCTGATCATTTACTTCGAATAAGGATATTCCCTCGCTTCATCCTAAAAGATGATGCGAGGAAATATCCAGATAGAACTATTATGATAAAGGCTATTCAAATACTCACGCGATGTCAATCTGACAAAGCGAGAGGATCAACCTATAATAGCAATAGACTTGATATCCATTTTTACTTCTTATACGTATATAACCCCTATCTATAAGTAGGAATTGAGTACCTTGCCGCATTCTTACAGAAACTATCGCGAGGCATTCAGTTCTTTGTATAAACAAAATCTGGGGAACATTCTTTGAATATTAGCTCCCTCCACGCTGTACAGACACAGCGTGCGGAAAATTGGAATGTTCATAGTTTGAAACCCAAAATAGTTACTGCGAGCTATTTTGGACACTTATTTTGCAGAGTTATTTCTCAAATTCTTTTTCTTGGGAAAGTTATTTCCTAATTCTGTCTAGTTTCCAATGTATATTTTGGAAGCATCCTTGCATTTTGATTAAGAGGATTCAGAACCCTCAACGTCTCTTTATACATATAATACTACATATACATATAATATTTTGGAATATTTTCCAGTATATGATGAGTAATCTTACTTCAAGATTACAAATTTACAATTCATATGTGCAACACGTATTACTATTTACACTGGTACACTGAGAGAGATGATGATATAGGTTTTCTCAATCATTATTTACTCAGGACTGATAAAGAACAAACTTGTTCTTCAGTTGGGCATTTAGTACCTGTCGTTTAAAAGGGAAAGATGTTTCAAGAACCATCTTTTGTCCTAAAAATTAGTAGAGTATCAGGAAGATTAATTTCCGGGGTTCATGGTATTATAGTTATCACTATAAGCTATGAGTAGGAGATTAAATATTTCTACTACAGTCTACTAATCCTGAGTCAAATCACGGATATTTGGAACTGTTTACAGAGATTTCTCGAGCTAAATCATTTATACAAATCTGAGTAGTCTGGATAAGTCAAGGAATTTGAATAGCAATTTCATCTTGATATACTTACAAGACTATTATTCCTTATGAATACTTGCGGGAATTACTCTGAAGAAATAAGTCCTATGAAAACATTGGATGATAGATTTAAATATTAGCTTTTTCATTTTTTTTGTAGAGGACATCCAATACAGGATCATAAGATCAGTTTGATCAGGGTAATAAAAAGAACAACTTCAAGTTCAGATGAATATAGTATGATTTAGAAGTGACCTCGAGTTGTCAAAGGCTTAATCTGAGTCTGAAAGGAAAAGATTGTGACAATTCTGAAAGCTTTTATCACAGAAAGAGTCTGACAGATCATTCTGTGACGATAGTATTCCATGATTTCAGAGCTTAGAATGTCATGACACTGAATCATAAGTACCTGTCTTGGGAAGTGATTAAAGACACGAAGAATTGATTAAGTTGTGTAAAGGATTTTTCTATCTCAATGAACTTTCATTATGTTCTAGCCAATGAAGTATGATAATCTCATCATATTCTTATTTCATTTGATTTGGTCTGTAACATCTTAAACACGTGAATAAAATCATAATGTTCTACATCACTTTAATTATTTTCTTTACTACATTTACAGCTTTAAGCATTTACATTTCAGAAGTATTCTTTAGTAATCATCATTACAACATTCTTAAATCAAGAATAGAGACAGATTCTAAAGCTAATAATTCTATTAAAACACTTCTATCGTGTAACTCTCTTTTGAACGATCCCGACAATTAAAATAAATATTGCAGCTTGATACCGTGCGCTTTCGGTAGGAAAAACTAGGCAAGCTTTTTAACAGCCCTATAGAGATTATAGTGTAAAGGCTGTCGGGGGGCATTGCATCGGGGTTTTACCTCAAAGCTTCATGGCGTCGTTGCCGGGGAGGGTGTAGCGTTATGAATTTTAGAACTGTAGATACTCTTGATTTAATTGTAATTATTTACTTTTTATTATAACGAATTCACAAATTCTTTCATTTTGTTCACAGAGAAGCCTCAACAGTTTATGAGCGAGAGAAAAACTCGATCTTCAAGACCACCTTTGCTTCCTTTTAATTGTGAACTTGAGAGAACAGCAAGGCTGATCAGAGCAAGTGCAAGAAGGAGACAGAGAGATCTTGCAGAAGGAAATCTTTCAACCATAACAAGGATGGCTAACAATGGACAGAATGACGGACCTGGGAACTTGCCAAATGGACAACCAGATAATCAGCAAAACATTCCACTTCGAGGACCTTTTCAAGCACCACAAAGAGCTGCTGCACCACAATTTATTCATCAACACTATTTTCCACCAAATTTTGCTAATCCTGTTCCGAACCCTCAAGAAGAGCAATATCAACAATGGCAACCTAATGTCGATCAATATTTGGCTGGGACGGATGAGGAGGTTGATATACCACCTGGTATATTGAACCTAGCATCTTCTAGAGCTTTTTATGGAATGAGTGCTGAAGATCCACATTTACATCTCAAGAAGTTTGTTGAACTAAGTAAGACAGTAAAGAAAGGAAGAGCTTCAAGGGAAACCATTCAGTTGGCTATGTTTCCATTCTCTTTGGATGGCTCAGCTAAAGAATGGTATGATTCATTAAATGCTCAACAGAAGGCTACATGGCCAGAATTAGTCAGGAATTTCCTACTTAAGTATTTTCCTGAAAGCAAGGTTGACGAATGGGTAGACAAGATCTCTAGTTTCAAGATGAGAAAAGGGGAATCTCTTAAGGATGCCCGGGACAGATTCTTCGACATGCTCAAGAGATGTCCACAGCATGGTATAACTGAAAGAAGGCTACTGAAGATCTTCTTCACTGGACTCACTCACACTTGGCAGATGATGATCAATGCCACTGGAGGGGAACAATTACTTCAAATGCCACTTGATAGAGCGTGGTCAACAATAGATACCATGACAGCCAGCAGGGCAGTCCTCCAGGACGATGATCCACCATCTCCTACCAGAAAAAGTCTTGTCATCCATACAGATAAAAATGAAGAGAAATTTGCAGCACTCACCAAGCAGATTGCTGATCTACAGTTGGCTCAGCAAGCAAATCAACAGGCTCAGCATCAACAACAACAGCAACCAGTAATGATCCTTCAACCTGCTCCAATGGAACCTGTGTATCAGTGCGGAATTTGCTCAGGGCCACATCACAATGATCAGTGTCCACAAATTCAGGAAGCCCCAAAGCAAGATGAGAGCTGCAACTACACCGGATTCCAAAACAAACACCCGAATCTGAGCTATGGTAATACTCAGAACGCACAAAATGCACATCTTCTGAACCCACAACAACCAAATCAGCAGCAGTTTCGTCCTCCACAACCATTTTATCCACAACAACAGATGTACCCACAGAGACCCTTCCAACAGGTGAACCAACAGAATAGGCCGTTTGGACAGTTTGCACCAGTCCCGGTGAACTTTCCACAACAACCTTATCCTGTTGCTCAAGATAATACTTACTCTTTAAAGGTGGAAAATGCTCTGAAGGAGTTCATTGTTAAGCAGACAGAGACGAATAACCAACTGCAGGCTTCAATCAAGAATGTTGAGAATTCAGTAACAGAGATGGCCAAATTACTACAGCAGAGAGAAAAAGGAAAATTACCAAGTTCTTCTGAAACAAATCCACAATGTAAGGCAGTTACATTGAGGGGAGGAAAAGAGGTTGTTGATCCTGAATTTGAAAAGAAAAGAGATAGGTTGCTGCAGCAGAAAAAGTTCAAGGATGTTCAAACAATGGAAGAAGATGATCACCCTGAACAGAGACAGATACTTGAGGATAAGGGTTTGGAAAAGAATGTCTCAGGATATTCTTTTCCTAAGGAAAAAGAGGGAGGTAATGATAATCCTAACTCTACAGGTAACAAAAAGGATTCACTGGATGAGCACATGCCCAGGATACCATATCCTGGGAGACTCAAAAATGATCTTCAAGAAATTAAATTTAAGAAATTTCTTGAAAAGATTAAGGCCATTGAAATATCAATCCCTTTGGTTGAATTAATTGCTGAAATGCCCACTTACGCTAAGTTTCTGAAAGAATTAATTTCAGGGAAAAGAAGTGCAGGAGAGCAGCACATGGTGGTCTTAAATCAAAATTGTAGCTTGATTCTTCAGCAAAGGATTCCTCCAAAGCTTGAAGATCCAGGGAGTTTCACTTTACCTCTGATTATCAACTGTAAAGAAGCTGGGCGAGGACTCTGTGACTTAGGAAGCAGCATCAATGTAATGCCACTTGCTATGGCGAGACGCTTGGATTTGGGAAAGATGAGGCCAGTCAATATGACCCTCTTCTTTGCTGATCAATCGAGCACCAGACCAGAAGGGATCATTGAAGATGTTATAGTAAAGACAGGAGGCCTTTGTTTTCCAGCTGACTTTGTCATTCTTGATATCGACGAAAATGTCAGAATTCCTATCATATTAGGGAGGCCTTTTCTGGTGACTGCGGGAGCCATGATTGATGCAAAGAATGGCATAGTGAAGCTTCATGTTGATAACCAGGAGGTCACTTTCGACATGATGAAGATGTCAACATATCCTTTTAACGCTTTTGAAACCAATGTAGCGGGGAAGGAATTAGAAGATAGTACTATGGAGGGGGGAAATCTTTTTGATTACTATAATCTCTTTACCACTGATGTAACTGAGAACAATCTCACCCCACTCACAAATGCTAAAGATGCTACTTTTGCTTACTTGTGTGCGGTTAGATTCGCTGATCCTGAGACTGGTGAAATCAAGGATGGATCAGAAAGTGAGGATATGCCATCTTCAGAGCTATCTGAGGATGACATTGATAAAACAGACCCTTCTGAAGAAGGATCTGATTTAAAGATGGAAGTGCAAACTCGAAGCAGATTAACCCCATTAATAGAAAACCCACCTGAGCTTGAGCTTAAAGTATTACCAGAACATCTTACGTATGCCTTTTTGGCAGACAAAAAGAAGCTTCCGGTAATAATTTCATCCAAACTGAGTGAAGAACAAGAACAAGCTCTAGTAGGTACTCTTAAAAATCATATTCAGGCAATTGCTTGGACTATAGCAGATATCAAAGGCATCAGCCCACACATTTGTATGCATAGGATTCTGATGGAAGATGAATACAAACCGTCCAGACAACCACAAAGGAGGTTAAACCCACCAATGCAGGAAGTTGTCAAGAAGGAGGTAATCAAGCTACTTGATGCAGGTATAATCTATCCTATCTCTGATAGTAAATGGGTGAGTCCAACATAAGTTGTACCCAAAAAGGGTGGGATTTGTATTGTGACAAATGAACATGGTGATGAAGTAGCAACAAGACCAGTAACTGGTTGGAGAGTTTGCATTGACTATAGGAAATTAAACACTGCCACAAGAAAAGATCATTTTCCTTTACCGTTCATTGATCAAATGTTAGAAAGATTGTTAGGTAAACCATTTTACAGTTTTCTAGATGGTTATTCAGGTTATAATCAAATAGTTATTGCTAGTGAAGATCATGAGAAAACAACTTTTACTTGCCCATATGGAACATTTGCTTATAGAAGAATGCCTTTTGGATTATGTAATGCTCCTGCTACATTTCAAAGATGCATGATGAGTATTTTCTCTGACTTTATTGAAAAATGCATTGAAGTGTTTATGGATGATTTTACTGTTCATGGAACTGACTTTGAAGATTCTTTAAAAAATTTGTCAAAAATTTTGCAGAGATGTGAGGACACTAACTTAGTTCTTAACTGGGAAAAGTGTCATTTTATGGTTCAAGAAGGAATTGTCCTGGGACACAAAGTATCTAGAGCAGGAATAGAAGTAGATAAGGCTAAGGTTTCTGTAATAGCAAATCTACCACCACCTAAAACAATTAAGGCAGTAAGGAGTTTTCTTGGTCATGCTGGTTTTTATAGAAGGTTTATTAAGGACTTTTCTAAGATAGCAAGACCCTTGTGTAATCTTCTTCATAAGGATGTGACATTTAGCTTTGATGAAGACTGCTTAACAGCTTTTAAGACTTTGAAGGAGAAATTAATCACTGCACCTATAGTTCAGTCTCCTGATTGGAGTCTACCTTTTGAGCTTATGTGCGATGGAAGTGAGAATGCAGTAGGAGCAGTTTTGGGGCAACACAAAGAAGGCAAACATCATGTTATCTATTATGCTAGCCATACTCTTAATGATGCCCAGATAAACTACACCACTACAGAAAAGGAAATGTATGCTGTAGTTTTTGCCTTTGATAAGTTCAGACAGTATCTTATTGGAGCCCAAACTATAGTTTACACAGATCATTCTGCATTACGATATCTTTTCTCAAAGCAAGAAGCCAAACCGAGGCTGATAAGATGGGTTTTACTTCTACAAGAATTTGACATTATTATCAAGGATAGAAAAGGAAAAGATAATGGAGTAGCAGACCACCTTTCTAGATTGGAGGAGAAAACAGAGAAGGAGGAAGTTGTAAATGATAAATTCCCAGATGAACAATTGTATGCTTTGCAGTTGCATCAATTCGATTGTCCTTGGTTTTCAGATTTTGCTAATTATCTAGCTTGCAAGATTGTCCCAAAATTTAAAGACTCTCATCAGAAGTCAAGGTTTTTCAGAGAAATTCAGAAATACTATTGGGATGACCCCTTTTTATTCAAGTTTTGTTCAGACCAGGTTATTAGGCGCTGTGTTCATGAAAAAGAAGGTTTCCAAATTGTTAGAAAGTGTCATGAGAACCCTTTAGGAGGCCATCATGGTCCTGCTAGGACTGCTAGAAAAGTTCTAGATTGTGGGTTTTACTGGCCAACTATCTTTTTGGACTCCCAGAAACTTATAAAGATGTGTGATAGATGTCAAAGATTGGGAAACATTTCAATGAGAAAAGAAATGCCTCAAAAGGGGATTTTAGAAGTAGAGATATTTGATGTCTGGGGAATTGATTTTATGGGACCATTTCCCCCATCTTTTGGTAATCATTATATTCTAGTAGCTGTTGATTATGTTTCAAAATGGGTAGAAGCAGTAGCCTTACCCAATAATGAAGCTAAACAAGTTACTAAATTTCTACAGAAGAATATTTTTACCAGGTTTGGAGCCCCTCGTGCCATTATATCTGATGGAGGATCTCACTTTGTGAATAAACTCTTTGAGAAATTACTAAAGCAGTATGGTGTTCATCATAAAGTTGGATCACCATATCATCCTCAGACAAGTGGACAGGTGGAGGTATCTAATAAGGAAATTAAGCACATTCTACAAGCTTCTGTGAACATTACAAGAAAAGACTGGTCAAAGAAGTTAGATGATGCTTTATGGGCTTACAGAACTGCTTTTAAAACTCCTATAGGAATGTCTCCCTACAGATTAGTTTTTGGAAAAGCATGTCATCTTCCAGTTGAGTTAGAACATAGAGCATATTGGGCCATTAAAATGCTCAACATGGATTTTCAGTCAGGACAAGATAAGAGGAAGTTTGATCTGTCTAAACTAGAAGAGATGAGACTGGAAGCATATGAAAGCAGCAAGATTTATAAAGATCGAACTAAGAAAATTCATGATTCAAAAATTAAACATAAGGAATTTTCTGTTGGTCAATTGGTTTTGCTTTATAATTCTCGTCTGAAATTATTTCCAGGTAAGCTCAGATGAAGGTGGACAGGACCATTTCCTGTTGTAGCTGTTCATGATAATGGATCAGTGACAATTAAGCTCAATGAAGGAGAAAAGATTGTGAATGGACACAGGCTGAAGGAATATATTGGTCAACAAGATCTAAATATCCAAACTGAATATTTGGATAATCCTTAGTTTTCTGTTTTCTTAAAAAAAAAAAAAAAAAAATAGGGGGGTGGATACTACCCAGGTTAACTGAGTAGTATTCCCCTTTTCTTTAGATTTATTTTTTTTCTCTAATTCTTTTATTCTTTATTTTCAGGAATTCGAGAAATGAAGCTGTGATGGAATGAAGGAGGAAGAGACAAGAATCTTCAAACAGGTTTTTGAGTATTAAGTGTTTGGAAAATGGATCCTGAGGTCACGCTTTTGTAATTTTGTCAAAGCGTGAGTTAAAAATGAATTACTCTTACTCACGCTTTGTAAAAGTTATGATGCGAGGTGATCAGTTCAAATTTTTATTCTGTTCAAAATTATAATTTGTTAAGGAATAAGAGTTTGATGTCTACGCTTTGTCGAAAAAATAAAGCGAGACTATTTTACTCTGGGAATTGTACAAGAATGTTTTCTCGCGTTGTAATTAACAAAGCGAGAAAAGGATTTTTATACCTACGCAATGACAATCGACAGAGCGAGAGTCTGGGAATTTTGAACGGATAGATTTTCAAACTTCTCAAAGACCAAAATACCCTTTTCAGACTCTTCTTCTTCTCGTACACCAACCATCACGTCGTTTCAACCGCCAGTAATTATGGCAGAATTTAGTTTTTCTGCTATAAAATCTAGTCGAATCCTCCTCTTCTTTCATCTCAAACATTTCCATCCTGAGAAATTATCCTAAAACCATATTCAAGAGATAGAATGGCCGCAGCAGCTCCAAATGCTAGAACATCCATTCTAGACATTCCTGAAGAAATCTTGGGAGATATTCTCTCAAGGTTGGGAAGAGAAGAGATGAAGGATGTAGCCAGGTTAGCCCCAACCTGCAAAAAGTTCGCCAGAGCAACTATGGCGCCTATAGTATGGAGGAGGGCAAATGTGGAAAGGAGGATGACTGCAGAGAGGACACTTGACTCTCATTACATCCGAATACTTCGAAGATGCAGAGAGGCGGGAAATTTCATGCTGAAGCTAGAACATGCACTCTTGAGATTCTGCAATACAAGGCTCAAGGAAGCCGCTTTTGAAGTCCTTAAGCCTGGAGTCGATGACAATCATCACCCCTCAATCTTTATCAAGGCCTTCATTCTTTTGAGTTTGGAGAGCCTTGAGGAAATTGATGAGGGATTGTATCTTCTCGGATCAATCCTTAAAGATGAAGATCATATCCGCAAGATGGAGGCGAAGATCAGCAAGCTATTCAATGAAAGCGAAGAGGAGCCTAATCCCTTTAGGGGACAAGGACATCGCGAGTACTGTGATTATTTAGCGCCACATAGTAGGGACTTAGTTAGGGAACCTCCACACTTTAACTATGGTGCCACAAACATTGATTGTTTGTGTTGTGAGGTTACTAGTTTAATTAGGAGATTAAGAGAAAGTTTTAATGAGCATGTAATTGAATCTGAGTCAGAATTAGAAACTGATTCAGATTCAAACTGATCGATTATGTAATCTCTTAATTTGTATCTAAATACTAACTCCTTTTGGTGTTGCTTTATATATACTCCTCGCTTCATTTTTATTAAAAGGAAACAACTTGATTGATCTTATCCTTTACATTAGATTTTTATCTGCCCTTTTAAATAAAATCTTCAAAATAGGGTTATTTTAGGCTTAATCATTACTCCCTGCAGAGACAAGATTTACTATCTTGACCCCTGCAGTCCTTAGATAAAAATAGGCGTCTCTGTCCTTGCAGTCATTCCTCTCACTTGTCATTTCAAAAATTTTCATCAGATTTTCTTCTCTTACTCAAGAAGAAATCGCCATACACCATTTTTATCACTCTCAACCATTCTCATAAGCAAGATCATGGCCGAGAACAATCCGTAAGCAATCTCGTTCATCTTTTCTTTCTTTTGTTCTTAGTTCTATTTTGCAAAGCTTGTTGTCAGATTGCATTTCTAGACCTAGGGTTCATGATTCTATATTTTTAGGGAATGGCTGTAGAAAACGGAAACATTAATCATTTAAGATTCCTCATAACTAAGAGCCGTTTCTTTACACTCATTAATCCAGAGAATCTTTTCTGAAATCTTTAGTTTGTAACTGACGCATTATCCATATGAGACTTTGGAACTTCATATTAGGAATGAAACTCCCATTTCGACTATTCTGGTTCCATCATAAAAGTATTCCCCTGTATTCCTTATCATATTATTTTCTGGAAACAGAAATGCTAGGAATCCACAGCGCATTGGGACTCAAATATCCCATTTACCCACTGAGTTGTTGGGGGATATTCTATCAAGAATCGGAAAAGACAATGTTAGAGAGCTCTTCAGGATAGCAGAAGTCTCTCCATTATTTTACCAGGCAAGCAAAACCCATCTTGTTTACAAGAGAGTGGACTTGGAATCGTGTATGAGGTGGAGAGAGGACGTTTATCCGGACAACCAGAAAAGATTCATTCGAGAGTGTCAAAATGCAGGGAACTTCATGTTCAACATTGAACCTGCATTAAAGGCATTTGTGGAGGAAAGAGATGAGAAGAAGGCATATGAAATCCTCAAGCCAGGACTAGATGATGGGCATGAACCTACTATTCTGCTCAGAACGATGCTCCTATTAACAAAACAAGAGGATAAGTGGATTGAAGAAGGACTAGAGTTGGTCCAAACAGTAGCTTCTGATGTTTTAGAAGTGGTTTTCATCAAAATCTATCTTTTTCATTGGTTCACCCATATTCCTCAACTTCCAAATCCTTTTCTAGGCAACCAGAGATGAGCTACTGTAAGGATCACACCTTGCAGGTTCGAGTCTTACTACCACCACACATCAGGATGGACTGCATCCCATGTCAATTCTTTGACATGGTGAGGCAGTTTAGACTGTATTGTGGTGAAGTGTTTCCTGATGAGTTCATGTGGACCGACTCCGATGATGAGGAAATTGACCCCTGAGCAGTTAGAGCTAGAAATTCTATAGTATTATATATGTTTGTAATTCCTGGATATTTTGATGTATTTTGGATCATTTGGATTCCATGTATTACAATTCTCCTACTTTTCTATTTTGTATGATCAGTTTCTTTACTCAATTCAAAAATGAATTAAAGATGAAACTGGAAATCAGGAAATGGGATGGAAGAATTGGTAATCTTTAAATAAATAAGCTAAGGGTGGATTTTTGTTAGGCATTAAGATGAAATTGGTGAAGAAGATTTAACCAGACTTAATATTAGAAGTCTTAATCCTTTTCAATGATTACCCCTCGCTTTGTTTTCAATCAATCCAATTTTATCCAATTTATGTTGTTTGAGTTCTTTAACTCAATTTTTAAATCAATAACCAGACTCACTGATGTGGCAGGTCTAGAATGAATGAGTACACTCTAAGTACTTGAGTACCCTACTTTTTATTAACTAGGCCAGCCCACTGTTTTATATAAGACCTATAACCTCTTTATCTTTTCAAATCATTTTCATATCTTTTCATATCCTCTCTCGAGAAGAAACCGCCATTTTTAAAGTTCTTCTTCTTCCTCTATTTGCGAAACTCTTCTTCAGAAACACTCAGCTTCAGGAACAATCCTAATGGCGAGCAACAACCCGTAAGCTCTCCGTTCATTTTTCATCGCATTTCTTCCTGATGTTTAAAGTTGTTACATTCTGCATTATAATGTTTTCATTCATACTAGGGTTTAAGCTTTCATCCACTCTCGTTCTTCCCTAATTGAAAAACTTGGAGTATAATTTCAACTGATTTTTCTTCTTTAAAATTCAATTAAATAACAGTGAGGAGCAGCCTTCTGAGTCCTCTGCTTTACACCTGACTGATCTTCCATTGGATGTCCTTGGGGAGATTCTGTCACGAGTAGGCAGAGCAGCTTTGAAGATCTGCTCAAGTGCAAACAAATCTGTTCAACATTCACAATAGCCTCAGAATATCCTATTGTCCTTCGGAGATTTAATGTACAGGATCTAGCCTTTAAAAGAATTTCTAATGAATCCTCTGGTAAAATCAAATTTCTAGATGCCTGTAGAGAGGCTGAGAATCATATTCTGAACTTACCCAAGGCCTTGGAATTGTTTACACAAGGAAAAGGATCCAAGGCATTTCAGATCCTGGATGAAGGAATAGAAGATAACTTTAAGATTTCCCAATATTTTAAAGCTTTATGTTGCCTAAGTAAAAGTTCTAGGGAAGAGATAGAAGCTGGACTTCGCTTAATTAGTCCAATCTTAAGGGATAGATTAAACAGTTATGAATTTAGATACAATCTTCTCACCCTAGTTTCAGAATGGGAATATGTCCCAAATCCATTCTTAGGGCAGAAAAATAGGGAATTCTGTGTTGTAGAAGTTCGTGATCAGGAAGCCTTCCATAAGCCATCATACTATACAGCCGATCAGGTCTGCTATCTCTGCTGTGACACAAAAAGAGCCATAGCTGACTTTAGGATGGCAGCAGGGGAGAACTTTGATAATTATAGCATTAATGAATAAGCTTTTGGACAAAGGAGAAAGAGATTGATGTATGTGACATGTCTTCTAATTTTCAACTTTGAAACTGTCACTAGATCAGATATTTTTTTACAATGTAATGTAGTCTGATTTTGATAATAAAATCTAATCTCATTACTGCATAAATGTTGAGTATAACTCTGAATTCTGTGTTCTTTCTCCTTTTCTTTTCAGAAATGTCGAAAACCCTCAACTCTTGGAAACTCAATTACTTGATTTACCAATTGAGTTATTGGGAGACATTCTGTCAAGACTAGGAATGGAAAGCATAAAGGCACTTTTTAGAGCGTCCGAAACTTCTAAGCAATTTCTCTCAGCAAGCAGGTCATCGTTAGCTCTAAAGAGAGCTAATTTGGAAACTTGTGCTGTTTGGAGAGGAGATGCTTATCCAAGTAACCAAGTCAGATTCATTAAAAGATGTCAGGATGCAGGCAATTATATGTTAAATATTGTGCCTGCATTGATAGCCTTTGTCGAGGATAAAAATGAGGAAAAAGCTTATGAAATTCTTAAGCCCGGCTTAGATGATAAACACAAACCAACCACTTTCATAAGATCCTTTCTACTGCTTTCCAAACAAGATCCGCAGCTGGATGAGGAAGGAATTCAATTGATCAAATCTGTGACTCAAGATCCTTTTGAACTTCTATTCTTAAAAATGAGTGTTCTCCACTGGCTCCTTTATGGTGAAAAGTTCCCAAACCCATTCCTTGATCAAGAGGAAAGGAGTTTTTGTAAGAATCACTCTATCCAAGAGCGACAGCAATTACCTTTTAATGAAAGGATGGAGTGTATTCCTTGTGAACTGTTTGATTATGTCAAGCAATACAGAAGAGCAAGTGGCGAACTAGGCATATTATTTGAATGGGAGCAATGGAACAATGCAGAAGAAGATCAGAATGAAGAAGAACTACTAGAATTAGAATAATCTAGAAATCAAGTGATTGATATTTTCTTTGCTTGTATCTCTTGTGTTTTTTTTGTCTGGGGACAGAGAATTATGTGGATGATTCAAAGTTGTACATCCCTTTTTCCATTAATAAATTGCATTCTCTAGTTTTTAATTCTATTTTTGTTTTTAACTTTATTCAGCTATGAAATTGGAACTTCATCAAAGCAACCAAGGACTTTACTAGAGAAATCTGGATCGGGGGAAACTCAGATCACAGATCTTCCCTATGAGATTCTTGGAAACATTTTATCAAGATTTGCATTTGACCACCTTGAGACTGTCTTTAATTGTAAACTGGTCTGCAAAGAGCTCGAAAAAGCTACTCATCATCCTTTAGTCTTGAAAAAGGCTTCTCTTGAAGACTTTACAGCATGGGGATGGGGAACTTTTGAAGAGACACAAAGCATTTTCCTTGAAACCTGCAAAAATGCAGGAAATTGGATGTACCAGTTACATGAGGCATTGCGTTTGTTCGTCAAAGACAAGAATGAACAAGCAGCGTTTGAACTCTTAAAACCTGCAATTACTGATAATCACCCCCCATCCATCTATGTAAAAGCTCTTATGCTCTTAAGTAAGGATGAAAGGGAAGAGCAAGAGAAGGGAATTTGGCTCTTCGCTCCTCTGTGCAAGAATAGACGAAGACTCAAGGATCTTCGACTTCAAGTCAGAGGGTGGTTATCCAGTTATGAGGAATTCATCTCACCTTTTCAAGGACAACCCAAGAAGAGACTTTGTGACCTTAGGAGCTATTATGATAACAATCATGGTCCCTCAAGGAATACCTATGGAGTCGTGTCAATTTACTGTATGAGGTGCTTAGTTTCTGAGCATTGTAATCTGTTTCAAAGATTTGGAATTGAGGCAGAGACACCTCCTCATTTGTAATTGATAGGTCGAATGTCATAAGAAACACCATGCTTTGTAGTTCCATATTTTGAATCTGATGGATTATATGTTCTGCTTTTGATTAATGATGTTTTGAATTCGAATTTCCTGTTATTTTCTGATTAAATTAGACTCAGTTAGCATTGAAATGTTCACATTTAGAGCAAATCTCTAAATGTGAGTATGGTGATATCATGAATAGAATGATGAATATAAAAAGAAAATCTGGTATTATTTTTTTTTTCTTTTATCATTTGCACATTTAGAGTCAAGCTCTAAATGTGAGTATGGTGACACTAATTTACCAGTTGTTCTTGTTTCTTAAGGATTCATAAGATGACCTATGAAGAACTGCAAGCTCGAAATATAGAATCGGATAAGAAAGAGAAATCATTCTTGGCAAAGACGAGAACAATCAACATGGTAGAAACTATTCGGAGAAGTGGTGAATGGACAGCAATGCAAATTTCACCTCCAGACTTTTATATCAATCCATTTATGCTTCAACATATACCAGAGAAGGAAAAGGAATCATTGAGGATTGATTTGGAAGAAGCATTCTGGAATAAGATGAATAGATTTTGGGATGATCAAATGATTATTCTGATTAATGATAGGCATCTGCCTAATGAAATCAGACTGGAAAGAATTTTGGAAAGAGAAAGGAAGTGCATGGCTGAGTGGAATCAGGAGTGCTACAGAATTATCAATCCAAAAGATCAGACAGGGCTGGAGTTGGATTACTTTGATCCTCAACCACTACCAAAATATGTGAAGCGACTCACCAAATATTGCTGCAAACTTAATGAAATCCGGAATGCTAGAGTCTATGATGCTCAGCAGGCACTCCCTGCATACATGCCTCCAACATTCCTGAACAAGAAGAGACCCGTTGAACAGAATTTCTTAACAAACCTGGCCCTAGATAGGATTATTGACGCTCGGATCAATTTAAGGCATGACCTCGAGCCCTATTTCAAGAAAGCTAAACAAGGTCAGGCGGTATGGAAAGATGTCCTTAGAATTATTCAGGAAGCTAGAAATAGCAGGATCAGGTATATGAATAAATGGTCAAAAGGGGACGATCTAAGGAAAAGGATTCTTAAACCAGGGTTGGTAAGGAAACCTGATGAGGAATTTCCTTTGGAGGAGTTTGCTGATTTGATGCCAGAGCAGCAAGCATGGATTAAGGATGCAGAGAAGAGAGAAGCTGAGAGATCAGGAAAAAACAGAAAGCAGAGATCAGATGCAAAACAGACACCACAAAATATAGTAAGGAATATTTTCAGAGAATCAGTTGTTAATGAAGGACTAGAACCTGTAGCGAATTTCAGAAAAGTTTCAGCTCCATCAATAACACCAGCAGATGCAGATCTACTCATTACAGATAGACCCAATAAGATCATGAAGAGATTACCTCCAACTCTCCAACAGGAAGTTCATGGATATGTCCAGGAGAGGAAGAAAGAATTCATCGAGAAGTATGTCAGGTATGATGCTATGTGCAGGGAAAATGCATACAAGGAGCACAGACCCTACACTGATCAAACACAAGGAAGAATTCAGCAGGTAATTATTGATGATTGGGATGCATGGAATGAGAAATATCTGAATAGAAAGGGAATGAATATCATGCTGAAGGGATTAGGCAAGAATTTCTATATTAAGAAGCACGACTCAGATGAAGACAGTACAGATGATGAGCAAAGAATTGAGAGGATGAGAGTAGTTGATGAGGTTACAACTATTTTGGGAGAAAAGAATGAGGAAAATGATGAAATCCATCCGATTCTGCAAGAGAGTATGGATTGCTATTATGCAAACAAACGAAAGGCAGATCGTGAATGGGAGGAACTCATGAGAACTCAAGACAAGAAAGGTAAAAAGAAAGTATCCTCCAAAAAGAGGAAGTCACACAATCTCAGTTCGAGCACTTCAGATGAAGTACCAATAGCTAAGAAAAGGACTGGGAAGAAGGTGGAGACAAGCAGGTCTGAGAAAGCTAGCCGAATTCCGAAGAAAAGAAAAAATGAAGACGAGCTAGCAACCAAAGAAATTCTGGATGTGACAAAAGACTTGATGGATGAAGATGTTGAGATTCTACAATCAGCTCAAGAAAAGAGAGAAGTTGTTACCTACAAAAGGAGAGGAAGGTTACCTTCTGAGCAGAAGGAAACCAACCCTGAAGAATTTAAGCAGCAAGGGTCTTCTCTTGAGAATGTAGAACAATTGGGAATCATTCCTGAGAAAGAAAAGCAACAAGGAAAAGAACCTGAAAAGCCAGTTAAAAAGTTCAGGATAAAGATGAAGGCTAGAAAGCCTAAGTATGTAGTGCCTAACACCAGCTCTGAAGAAGAAAAAGTCGAACCAACTCTAGGGATAGTTCCCTACACAGAGAGGTTGGAGCTCACTCCTTACACTAATTTGGAAGTGGGGGATATAGACCCAGAGGGCTGGAAAGCATGTATTGAAGAACATCAACCTGATGAACAAGGATCAACTAGACCGAGCACTGATCTCCAACTGGTTCAGATTGCTGAAAAAGATGATAGAGAAGGGCAAGATGAAGATCAACAAGCTCAGGTCAACAGGGATCTCATTCAAAGTCAGATTGATTTACAAGGATTTTCAGGAAAAGAAACTGAACAAGATATACCACCAGAACAAGCTGCAGATGAGCAAGAATTTGTGAATCAAATTGAGGAATCAGTGGCAGACATATTTCAGGAACAGACACTGGAAGATTTACAGACTTTTGAAGATATGAACTTGCATGGAACTACAGTCGGGAACATGACCTACTCTCTGGAAGGACTGATTAAAAGGTTCAGAAAATTGGCTAGAGAAGGAGGGAATGCACGCACCTCAGCAGAACAAGCAAGTGAATATGCAGCTAAACTTGAGTCAGAGTTAGAGGAAATCCAACAACAAATAAATCCTGACCAAATAATGGAACCATCTCCATTAGCAATCCAAGCTTATGAAGAAGAAGTGCAGAGAAATGAAACTCAAGAAGCTCAGCAGAGAAAGTATTTTATGGAAGACACTGTCAGTCAATATCTCAGAACACAGACGAATGCTGAAAATCAAATGAATCAATGGCTCCTTCCATCTCAAGTCAGGGATGAAGTAGTTCAGAGAGCAATTGTAAGGATGAATGATCCTGAATGGGCCGCGGAACAGAAGAAGAGAGTAGAAGAATATTTTGGAGTCAAAGGATTTCTAGATTCAGAATCTACTACTATTCCTCTTCTGCTAAACGAACCTGTACAGGAAGATCCCACAGAGATCTTAAATCAGCATAGCCTTGAAGTTACTGAGAAGGTAGATACCAGCACGTCATTGATTTATGATTCAGGTATAGGCAATTCACAACATGATGACACTGATAGAGTTCAAGAAGAACATCCAGAGCTTGACCATGAGCAAAACTCAGAACAAGTTCAGGAAGAAAATGTGGAACCTGCTCAAGAAGGAGGCCAAACAGAAGAACAAGAAAATGAGAATGCTGGGGATGAGCAAGAAGAAGCACAAGAATCCGAGGGAAATGAATCAGATACATCTGAAGGATCATCCCCTGGAAAAGATGTCCCAGAATTGCTACCTGCGAGTTATTGGGGAAAGAATAGTCCAAAGGTGAGGTTATCAATCCCTGATAGCATTGAAAAGAGGACTGAATTTACAGAAGAAGAAATCAAGGTTAAGTTTAATGGAAGAAAGGAAGCATTGGAAAATTACTTGGGGATGTCCAAAATGATTGTTCCGGACAAAGGATTTCATCCCAAGTGGCTGGATCATAAGTGTATCAGCTACTGGAGGAGGATCAATGAATGGGACATTTTCATGAGACACAATAACAAATGTGGTTATGTGGAACTGACCAGGGAGTTCTATGCTAACTTTGATGTTGAGGCATAAACAACATGGATTAGAGGGAAAACAGTGCAAGTCACTGTAGAAACTCTGAATGATCTGATACAGGCACCTTTGTTAGAACAGCCAGAAGTCAAATCCGAGGTCCTACTGAGGAAGAAAACTCAAGGAAATAAACTTGTTAATGCTAGAAAAATGGCACTGGGATTCTGTTCAACACACAGAGGAACTGAGCAGAATAAGATTCCATTGAAGAATTTGAAGCCTGAGTACTTGTCTACACTTGATTTCTACTATTCAAAGCTCAGACCTACCACAAATTTTCAAGGACCCTCAGCCGGAACTTTCGAGGGATTTGCATTGTTATGGTCAGGAAGGAAATGCAGTGCTGCACACCATGTTCTCAATGTTATTAAGTCAAGAGTTGGAGAAGATGCAGCATTGGCCTATCCGAATTTAATCAGAAGACTTTGTGAGAAACAAGGAGTTTCAATCACACCATTTTTACCAGAGATCATAAAGATAGATCCTCCTATTCCATTACCCGAAGACACTTTAAGGGGAGAGTTGATTTACCAAATGCCAGATTTAGAGGAACAAACTTCCGAAGGATCAGGATCAAAGGTGCCATCTCCTAAGACAAAAAGGGTCTATCTTCCTTCAAAATCAAGATCATATCAGTCAAGAACCACAACAAAAAGGACAAAGACTGTAACTCCATCTCCTGCATTGAATCCTATTCCAGAAGATGAAGAGTTTGAGAACACTTCTGCACCATCTCAACCTTTGAGACAACCAATGAGGAACACAGTATCTGTGGATGAATCTCAGAATATGAGTACTTCAATCCAAAGTTTTGCACAGTCCATGGAGATGCTAGTGAAAACTATGTCAGAAGACAAGCATGTTCAGAGAGAAATGGAGCAGAAGAGGATTGAACTTGAGCATGTCAGGATTCAAACTGAGGAGAAACTCAGGAAAGAGGAGATGGAGAGGCAGGAGAAGATAAGGAAGGAAGAATGGGATAGACAGGAAAGGATGAGAAGGGAAGAGATGGAAAGATTTGAAAGGCTGAGAAGAGAAGAACTTGAAGAGAGAAGACAGGAACGAGAAAGGGATATGGAACTGAGGAGACAGGAGCAGTATAACAGTACGAGATTGGTAGACATTCTTGCCAACCTAGTCTCGGATCTAAAGAAATCTCCATCCATACCACCTAAGGATTCAGACAATGATGCAGGACCATCCTGAGATCACAGGGGAGTTTTCTGAAACTTTCTTCTTCTTCTTTTTAATTGCAGTCTCTTTTTCTTTATTTCTTTCCTGTTTCAGTTTGTTCTGATATAACTTAGGATAGATTTAATATGAAGTTGTGTCATAGTATTGAATTTCAAGCTAAAAAATAATGATAGTAATAATAAACTCAGGGAGGCTAATAAACTGATAAAGGAATAGAAGATGAGTTTAAAAAGTGGTTCCTGTGGAGACATCTACTTTATAGATTTTCACTGCAAGCATGAGCCGCTCTTGAAAACTGTTCTTAGCTGTAAGCTCTGAGATTGATTGATGTCATTACTGGATAAATAGTTTGAAGGTTTTGTGATGATATTAACCTTAGTGATTTGCATACCATAAACAATAACTGCACAAGGTTAAGAGGATTGATCTAATCTAGTCTCTCTTGGAAGATGAGTGTGCATATTGAGTAAAAAAAAAGAGAGAAAAAGAGAGCAAGGGAAATTTTAGAAACAGACGTGGTAAAATAATGTGGATATAAGTAGCTGGCACAGCTGCCCCTCTGATTTATGAGTTGAAGAACTTTAAAAGAGCAGAATCAAGGGCAGGGGAGTTGAAGTTTCATCTGCAATGTCAGGTCATGCGACTCCTCCTAATAATGTGAAACCGAGCTATTGAAAGCCACGGAAGGCCACCCCCTGATATAAAAAAAAGAGTGTGTATTTCATTTCAGAATACAAGATATGCACATGAGTTGGACAGGATTGAGCGTGAGAAGAGAAATCTGGCTAACTAAGGAGCAGAACAATAATTCACATAAATGCAAATCACTTTTGTTAATGTTTCCATGAAATCTGGTGAATTCTAAGTCAGGTATGAAGCATCAATCAGTTGAAAGAGTTGAGCTTGGGATAGTTGGAAAAGAGAAGGTAGTGATCCAGTGGAGTCTTACATGAACATCTTAATCTCAGAAGCCACTAATTGGACTTATTCTTTGAAACTTTACAAGTTTCTTACCACTTGAGGACAAGTGTTTCTAAATGTGAGGATGGTGATGACAGTCTTTTGTGACTGTCATTTGCGTCCAATTTAGTGTCTTAATGATGATCATTTGCTCTTAATTCCATTGATTTTTGATGAATAATCAAAGAGGATTAGAAAAGATGAAAGAAGAGTTAAGATTGCAAAGAAGTTGGAAATACATTAAAAATGGCTTGAAATTCTGAGTTTTCTTTGTAAGTCTCGCACGCAATGTTTCTATTGAACTGATCCACGCCTTGTCATGCAGAAGGAAGTTAAGCTGGAAAACAGCAGGAAGTGGAAAGGACATAGCGAGGAAAGAAAAGGAATGGTGCGAGGGCTTGTTTCCGAAATCAGGAAAAGATTTAAGGAAAATGTGCAGATGCTGAAGTCCACGCGATGATTGTTTGACATCGCGAGGAAAGGAAGTCTGTGCAAGACAGAAGTTTTATCCGTCATGGCGAGAAGCAGATTCCTTGGAGAAACTGTGAGACCTCGCCTTGTCAAGAAAGATGATTACATTTCTGACTCTCGCTTTGAAGGAACTGGACAAAGCGAGAGGAGAGCTATTCTGATGCGAGCGGTTATCATCCAAGGCAGAAGCAGTTACAACACCCATCTATAAATAAGACCCTTGGGGAATCAGCTCAGCAGGCGGGAGATTGAAGAGAATAGCTCGATTTTACTCTCCAGTCCACTTTTTAGAATTTAGTAGGTAGGTTAGGATTTAATTTTCTCTGCAATTTATTTTGATGTTCTTCAGATTTGTAATTTGTTTTCGTAGAAATGTAATTCAATTTCGCAGTAGATTTCTTTAAGATTAGCTGTTAGATTAGCTTGAGGATACCCTGGGAGGAGAGTTGCTTTCGGATCGCTTGTTCATCCATCATGACGATCATCATCTAAACTCCGACTCGTTCGCTCATCTTTGCATTATTCTGATAGCAATCAGATTTCCAGATGTATTCGTTTTTAATTCTTTGTTATTTGAGATACAAGAAGAATGATCGGTTATCAGATTGTGAATTTCTTATCTTTCTGGTCTCTATTTCCATTTCGTAATTCTATTTCAGCAGAGTATAAACCTCAATTTCATCATTCAATCTGAATTTTGCATCATATCTTTAATTCGATTTTCGAAGATCATAACACTTCCACATTTTTAATGCGCAAATTGTTCGTTCCAATTACGTAAGAAATTTGGATATTGTAACTGAGTTAGGTATGATCTGGCAGAATTATGAATTTATTCGATTTTCTGTCAATATTATGTTTACAGATGAGAATCATAGGGTTTAATGTTCAGAACTCTAAAAGGTTCCTAGAGACCCATGCAGCGTCAATCATCGCTTGATAATCTTTGAGAATCAATAGCTTTGAGTTCATGAACTTGGATGCAAAAGATTCTATGTTCATAATTTTCTAAACAGAAATTCCAGAAGGTAGTTATGACAGTTATAAATTCTGATCATTTACTTCGAATAAGGATATTCCCTCGCTTCATCCTAAAAGATGATGCGAGGAAATATCCAGATAGAACTATTATGATAAAGGTTATTCAAATACTCACGCGATGTCAATCTGACAAAGCGAGAGGATCAACCTATAATAGCAATAGACTTGATATCCATTTTTACTTCTTATACGTATATAACCCCTATCTATAAGTAGGAATTGAGTACCTTGCCGCATTCTTACAGAAACTATCGCGAGGCATTCAGTTCTTTGTATAAACAAAATCTGGGGAACATTCTTTGAATATTAGCTCCCTCCACGCTGTACAGACATAGCGTGCGGAAAATTGGAATGTTCATAGTTTGAAACCCAAAATAGTTACTGCGAGCTATTTTGGACACTTATTTTGCAGAGTTATTTCTCAAATTCTTTTTCTTGGGAAAGTTATTTCCTAATTCTGTCTAGTTTCCAATGTATATTTTGGAAGCATCCTTGCATTTTGATTAAGAGGATTCAGAACCCTCAACGTCTCTTTATACATATAATACTACATATACATATAATATTTTGGAATATTTTCCAGTATATGATGAGTAATCTTACTTCAAGATTACAAATTTACAATTCATATGTGCAACACGTATTACTATTTACACTGGTACACTGAGAGAGATAATGATATAGGTTTTCTCAATCATTATTTACTCAGGACTGATAAAGAACAAACTTGTTCTTCAGTTGGGCATTTAGTACCTGTCGTTTAAAAGGGAAAGATGTTTCAAGAACCATCTTTTGTCCTAAAAATTAGTAGAGTATCAGGAAGATTAATTTCCGGGGTTCATGGTATTATAGTTATCACTATAAGCTATGAGTAGGAGATTAAATATTTCTACTACAGTCTACTAATCCTGAGTCAAATCACGGATATTTGGAACTGTTTACAGAGATTTCTCGAGCTAAATCATTTATACAAATCTGAGTAGTCTGGATAAGTCAAGGAATTTGAATAGCAATTTCATCTTGATATACTTACAAGACTATTATTCCTTATGAATACTTGCGGGAATTACTCTGAAGAAATAAGTCCTATGAAAACATTGGATGATAGATTTAAATATTAGCTTTTTCATTTTTTTTGTAGAGGACATCCAATACAGGATCATAAGATCAGTTTGATCAGGGTAATAAAAAGAACAACTTCAAGTTCAGATGAATATAGTATGATTTAGAAGTGACCTCGAGTTGTCAAAGGCTTAATCTGAGTCTGAAAGGAAAAGATTGTGACAATTCTGAAAGCTTTTATCACAGAAAGAGTCTGACAGATCATTCTGTGACGATAGTATTCCATGATTTCAGAGCTTAGAATGTCATGACACTGAATCATAAGTACCTGTCTTGGGAAGTGATTAAAGACACGAAGAATTGATTAAGTTGTGTAAAGGATTTTTCTATCTCAATGAACTTTCATTATGTTCTAGCCAATGAAGTATGATAATCTCATCATATTCTTATTTCATTTGATTTGGTCTGTAACATCTTAAACACGTGAATAAAATCATAATGTTCTACATCACTTTAATTGTTTTCTTTACTACATTTACAGCTTTAAGCATTTACATTTCAGAAGTATTCTTTAGTAATCATCATTACAACATTCTTAAATCAAGAATAGAGACAGATTCTAAAGCTAATAATTCTATTAAAACACTTCTATCGTGTAACTCTCTTTTGAACGATCCCGACAATTAAAATAAATATTGCAGCTTGATACCGTGCGCTTTCAGTAGGAAAAACTAGGCAAGCTTTTTAACAGCCCTATAGAGATTATAGTGTAAAGGCTGTCGGGGGGCATTGCATCGGGGTTTTACCTCAAAGCTTCAGTAATCAGGTCAACAATATATCAGAAATAATTCATACATTATACAATTTTTAAAGATTGAAACTTATAGATTCACTGTAAAATATACCTTCATCCTGCTCAGATCCAACCTCGTTGCCGTCCTCATCCACGTCGCCAGCCCCATCGTTTTCCTCGTTGCCATTCTCATCAACCGGTATCTTATCAACCTCACCAGCGGCTTCCCCGGCTTCCTCACCTCGACTCTCATCGCCGACCCCATTGTAATGCTCTTCCACCACCTTATGCCCCTGCTCCACAGGACGGTCAGTATTCTCATCAACACGACGGCCCCTCGTGACCTCTTCCGTAATCGCAATGGGCTGCCCCTTTAACTTCTTACCAACCTTTACCCCTTGCCTCCTACATGACCTCTTGCGCTCACCACCTCCATCACGACCCCTTTGCGGGCCCACTTCCACCGACACCTTCCCACTACGTCTCTCCATCGGTTTGCTCCCTGCAATTACATCCTACACAACGAAAACAAAATTGTACATGTCAATTCTACCAGCGCCTCAGATTACACAACACATCGTTCCACAAATATTTTACATTTCCGTATTTAATTTCCACCGCTTACCTCCATTTGCATTATCACAGGTGTCAAATACCTACGCTCCTCTTCCAAAGGGTAAAACGTGTGCACATCGTCCGCCTTCAGCTTCCTCAATGCCTCTACGCATTCGACAAGCCCAGGATGACTGCTTCGCCACCTTGCAAATCGGGGTACACATGCCTTCCCAGTAGGCTGCGCCATTAAGGGGACACGCTCGACAAACCAAGTCTGTAATCAATTCCACTCAACGTGTGTTATAATACCAAACACATTCACATATGTGTAAATAAGAATACGTCAAAAACCATTATTATCATACTTACCGTTAAGCCGAGAACGCAGCCGTCGGCGTACCTCTTCCCTTCATGGCAATTCTTCTGGCAATCCAATAGATATGTGTGTGCCGCAGCTCCCCACGCATAATTCGCTATTCCTTGAAGGTCGTCAACGTAGTGTATAACAAACGGGGGAACATACTGGTGTGCAGTGGGGAACAATATGCAGTTGAAGACCAATCAAATATACATCCTTGCTGCATCCTCGGGGTCACCTCTGCCCAACACCGCAGCCTCACCCCCACACATTTTCCTTAACACCTTGATAATCTTCTTCCGCTTGACATTAGCAACACTTCCCCCGAAATACTTATCCACTGTCCTACTCTTCTCTTGCAATTTTGGGTGGACATACTGCCCCTCCTTCTGCAGTGCCATCACGCAACAAAACTCTGCTACTGGGAACTTCAACTCCAAATCCTCTCCAATGAGAAAGCTCGTTCCCTCTGCACAGTAGCACCTCACCAAAGCTTCTAACCACGATAAACTACTGTACCCAGTTGGACATAGCATGAAATGCCAGAAAGGGGTCATCCTCATTGCACCTAGCTGCTCTTCGGTAAGTCCCTCAACGATTCCATCCATAGTCGCCCTGAAAAACTGTGGTGAGCACCTCGTCGTCAACACCGCCTCCCCCCTTCCTTACTCTTCCTCACAGCCCTTTTTCCCTCCTCCTTCCGTACCACTTTCTTCTTCTTTCCATCATCTTTACTTTTCCCTTTCGTACTCTGCCCTCTCACCTGTGACCCATCCTCCACACACTTCCCCTCATTACTTTGCCCTTTCTCCTTCGATCTTCCATCCACATCCTTCCCTTCCCTACTTAATCCTTTCTCTTTCGAACTCTCCACCGCTTTCTTCCCACCTGTCTTCTCGGATGCCTTTCTGCCCATTGATATTCAGCCTACGGAACTCCCCCTCCCCACCAATCTCCCTGCAACAAATAGTCATACACATTATCGCAAATACACAGATTATACAATGCATCATTGCTCCAAAAAATTTAACCAGCACATAGAACAATCCACCTTTCAACCAACATCCATTACTTAGGACATCAAAATCTATCATATTACGACACATTTACAATTTATAATAAACAGATCCACCGATTATGTTTCTACTATGTAATCTTACACCTACAATATTTTCAACCAACATTCCAAATCCATGGACAATTGAAACACTAATTCTGCACACTGCTTGTATCCCCAATCACGAATCAAATGGCAATCCAAAATCAATCCAACTTCACTACACCAACCATTCATTTTACTCATAAATCGTACATAAACCAACTTTTTATTCAAAATAAGTGCTTCGCACCCAAATTCCCCGATCCCAATTCCGCCGACGCCGACGGCCGGCTGCCCTATTTCCCCCAACCTTTACATTCACCCAAATTCAACGGAAATTACTTACCAATATCGCTCTCCGACGCAATTCCCTCCCTCGCAAACCTCGAACTCCACCGGCACCTTCCACCGTCGCTTGTGCGCTGCCCGTCCGTTCCCCACGGAAACCCTCGCACTCGCTCTTCCAAGTACCCCTTCTCGAAAACAAATTCCACAAATTAAATTAAGATCCCTTGGAATCGATTACTTCCTCGCACTCGCAATCGATTTCTTCCGCCACCGTCTCAACTTCTCCGTTCAATTTTAAGTGTAAATGGACATTTTCGAAGGGATGAAAGCAAGAGGAGATATCAAATCTGGGATGACCTGTTTTGCAGGCTTTATTATTATAATATACGGTTACTTTCTTTCTCCTTTTCCCTTTATTTAATGTTTTCAATCCATGGGGTTTTCTAACATAATATTTCCTCCAGGGGTTATGCAGACAGTTTGGACTCCATCGTGGGATTTTAATTTAATTTGCCGTTATATTAATTTATAGGATTATAGTGAAATAGGACCACTTTAGTAAAAATGAGTAAAGTTAAAGGATTATTCGCGAAAGTTTTGGACGAAATTGGAAAAAACTAAATAAAGGACGATTTAAGTAATTTTCTCTCGAAATTGACACCGGAAAAATTTAAGGGTTCTAAAAATGAATGAATACAGTGGTGTTATTATTGTCATGTTCTCCACCTCTCTACCCTCTTTATTACTTGTATGTGTGAGAAATGTAGTACTAGAAGTATTGGTATCCATCTAGGGTTTAGGGTTCGTGGTCTATACTTATTCTCTACCCCAGTTTTTGAATAGCCCGTCAGCTGTGTGGTAGAAATTAACAAATTAAGAGCCCGTTTGGATTGGTTTCCAGGAAGGTGCTTTTGGCTTTTGTTTCTGCCAAAAACACTTCTAGTAGAAATTAGGTATTTGTTTTGGCTTTTAAGAAAAAGCAAAAGCACATCGAAAAGCGAAAAAAGTGTTTCTGGCAGGTGCTTCTCCCAAAAGCAGAAGCCATAAGCACCTCGTAAAATGTGCAATGACTTAAATACCTCCACTACTTAATATAAATTACACTATAAATATATCTTATTATCATATTAAGTAGCATGTCCTTTTTGGTAATTACCACACTCTAAAAGCACTTTTCATTTTTATTCATCAAAACATATTTTTTAAGAAAAAACCGCTTTTCAAACATAGGTTACATGCTTTTGCTTTTGACTTCTGCTTCTGCTTCTATTTTTGGCTTATGCTTTTTTCAAAAGCCAATCCAAACGGGTTCAGCATATTGATTAATCTAAATGGAGTATAGGTAGAGGGCATGTAGTAATTGAAGCCCTTTGAGTTTCTCCAGACTCTATTGCCAAATCTTACTACGTTTATTAATTAATCTTTGTAGAAGCAGTCCTGCCAGTCGAGCATATTGATTCATTCCCCAACAATAATCTAGCAATGGAATACTGATCGAGTCCTGTGAACAATAAATAAATGGTGTAGTACAACATTCTTGAACTAGTGCATTAAAAGAACCCAATATAAATATAAATTCCATGTCCCTTTGAAATCATCCTTTATCTCACAGTGATATGACATTTTAAGTTGTTGGAGTCACCTCGTACGTTTTGCCTTCTTTCTGTAAAACTAACTATGCTTAGGAATGATTTTACCATTTTTGAGCTGTGATTGGTAATATAATGCCTGTCTACTAAAGGTATTTTCGGGAATTAATCAGGGGGAGATCGGAGAAGATGAACGGAAACACAAAGTGCACTGTGGATGAGAAGAAGAAGAATGAAGTTCCAGGTCTTGTACACCGGGTTCTTTCATGGTCCTTGTCTGATGTAATGAACAAAGACTTGTACAAGAACAAGGTATGATAAATTTCTGAGTATCCATGGAGCAATTTCCATTATGCTAATGATCAATTTTGCCTAGTAACAAAGTCATCTACTAGTATTACTATTTCTTAGCCATCTGTCTTTCATGTATCTTTACAGGTCAAAAACATCCCGGACAAGTTTTCATCAACTTATGATTACTTGAGCTCATTTGTTGATCCCCTAATCGAAGAAACACATTCCGATCTACGCTCCTGTGTGATGAGCGTGTGTTCATCGCCCATTTGTGAGATATCCAGTATCGAAGAGGATAAAGATTTCCAGGCGCCTGGAAACCTACAGTACTTGGTAGAAGTGAATACAATACCGGTGAGCTCAAAGAAGCAGCCAGTGTACGAACCAGAAGCGGGGGACATCTTTGTGATAACAGATGTGATACCAAAGTGTATTGATGATCTGAATAGGCCTAAAAGATCATATATCATTGCTTATGTTATGGAAACAGATGAAGAAGTCCCCAACAGGATCACAATCTTCTCTTCCAAGCCCATATCTTTTCAAAGCCATGAAAAAGTTGGAGGAGGAGATTGGTTGTGTGCTGTTTATCTTACAAACTTGACAACAAACTTGCGGATTTGGAGTGCGTTGAGTCCATCCGGATATATGGATGTTATAAAGTCTGTGCTTGATTATGATCCAACTGTAAGTTCTAGTGAATTAATTTTAGTTTTTGCTTAATACATATACATCATGTGTCGATAATGTGATTAGGGTTCTTATTTTGTGCCCTTTGCAGATACAAAAAGATTGTTTCCTTTGCTTGTCTAGGCAAACCGCAAATATACATTTGTCAAACACTGTTGAAGTTCCTAATACACTTGGTTTAGATGATTCCCAAAAGGAAGCTGTTTCGAAATGTCTTGCTTTAACAAAATGTCGTCATCGTAATAGTGTGAAGCTGATATGGGGTCCTCCGGGAACAGGGAAAACTAAAACGATTGCAACTTTAGCTTTAAACTTGTTAAAAATGAGGTGTAGTACACTCATTTGTGCACCAACTAACATTGCTGTGGTTGGGGTGGCAAAGCGTTTGATGCATCTAAGGGGTGAATCGAAGCAAGGTTCGTATGGATTAGGAGACATAGTTCTGTCTGGGAATCCAAAGAGGATGAAGATCAATGAACATCAAGAACTTCGTGATGTATTCCTTGATAGTAGGGTTTCTGTTCTCAAACAATGTTTTGCTCCATTAACAGGGTGGACAGCTACTTTAAATGAAACGATCCACTTCCTTGAAGATCCAAATGAGATTTATAAGGACATTTTGGAAAACCGGAAGATGATATTTAAGGGTCATAGCAGCTCAGACGACAGCAGCGACAGTGATGATGATTTATGGTCATTTGAGGAATTTTTCATGGAGAAAGTCATTGATATGAGGAAGAAGCTACAGTTTCATATAAATGGATTGTGTACTCACATGCCTACTTTGTTGCTTTCGGTTGAAACACATAAACTGTTGATTAAAATCAAAGAGAACATCAGATGTCTTGAAATTTCTGCAAAATCCATCGTTGATGACAAGGGGGGGTATCTGCAGAGAGATTTGATGGAAACATCTATACGTGGGCATCGACTACAGTGCCTGAGTGTGCTGAAGTCTCTTAAGGAAACATTCTGCATCCCAACGTTCACTGCGTGTAGTCAAATCAAGAACTTCTGTCTTGAAAATGCACGGTTAGTTTTTTGTACTGTTTCAGCCTCGTCAAGATTGCATAGTGTAAGAATGGAGTCGCCACTAAAGCTGGCTGTGATTGATGAAGCTGCACAGCTTAAAGAATGCGAATCTTGCATTCCGTTGCAAATTCCTGGGCTTCAACACGCTATACTTGTTGGAGACGAGAAGCAACTCCCGGCAATGGTTGCAAGCCAGGTCAGTATTGGAATTATGTTTTATATTACTGTACCCTGATGTTTTCCTGACATAAAACATTTTGTTTGGTGTTTGCAGATTTGTGAAAGGGCTAAATTTGGCAGGAGTTTGTTTGAGAGGCTCGTCAGGTTAGGACACAACAAGCATCTTCTTAATGTGCAGTATAGAATGCATCCAAACATTAGTCTCTTTCCCAATAAGGAGTTCTACCAAAATGGAATAACCAATGGCTCAAATGTTTTGGAGAAATCTTACGAAAAACACTTTCTTCCTGGAAAACTCTTTGGCTCCTACTCGTTCATAAATATAACCAATGGGAAAGAAGAGTTTAGCAATAGCCATAGTCTCAAAAATGTGGTGGAGGCTCATGTGGTAGCGAAGATAGTCTCAAAGCTTCACAAAGGTATTCTTTAAAAAAAAATCCTCTTTTTAAGTTCATTCTTTTGCTTTATATCTGGTTAATGTAGTTTATTTTCATTTTGTTCTTTTCCGAATAGAATGTATCAAATCTAACAAGAGGGTTCGCGTTGGCTGTATTTCACCGTACAAGGCACAAGTGTCTGCCATTCAGAAATTGCTTGAAAACACATACAGCACGGATGCAAATGATATATTTTCTGTGAATGTCCGTTCTGTTGATGGCTTTCAAGGTGGAGAAGAAGATGCGATCATCATATCCACTGTTCGAAGCAATGGAAATGGCTCTATTGGATTTTTGAGTAATCATCAGAGGACGAATGTTGCATTGACTCGTGCAAGGTAGTGCTCTGCATCTCATCGTGTTATAGGATGTTATTATATAATCACAGGCTCAGTATTTCAGTTTTGTATTCCTTACAGGTACTGTCTTTGGATTCTTGGCAATGAGGGAACACTGTTGAACAGCCGTTCTGTTTGGCAGAAACTGGTAACGGATGCCAAAGACCGTGGTTGTTTCTATAATGTGTACGAGGACAAAGTCTTGTGCCTGACAATCGGAAACACCTTAGTCGAGCTTGGTCATCTGCAGTCACTGTTTAGAACAGACAGTGTAATTTTCAAAGCATCTAAGTGGAAGGTAAACATATTCTGATTTACGAGAATCAAACTCTATTGATAGTTGTCCAATTGCGTGCTCTGCATTATAATGTATGGTACTATCCTAAACAGGTTTGCTTCGGTCCTAACTTCCATGATTCCATTGCAAAGATTCACAATGTAGCAACTTCCAAAAAAGTTGTCTCTTTACTCATGAAACTTTCAGAAGGGTGGCGCCAAAACAACAAAGATAAAACCGCCTCCCTCATGGATGGTCGCGTCTCTCACCAGCTGTTGGAATGGTGCGATATTGATGAGCAGAAACTCAAACTGGTTTGGACTATAGAGATTCTTTATGAAAATTCAACAGATACCCAAGTCATCAAAATTCTGGATATTATGCCAGAATATGAGATACTTGCACAGGCAAAAACTCTGAGTACTATGGCTCAGTGCTGGAGTGAGAGCAAACTGAGTCGTTGCACGTACAAACGCGTGGAAGGGTAATGACTTATAACTTATCTCTGACGAACTTTCTTTCGCCTATGTTAAACGTGTGCTGGTGATGCAGGGGATTTACACTTCCGATGAGTTGGCCCAAGGAGTCGAGGGATACCCGCGGCCAGTTCAAACAACGTTCCGATTCTGATGACGAGCTGGACAATTGGTTTGCAAAACTGAAAGTTTGAGTGTTTGAGGAATGTTGTGTGTATCAACACTGGTGTGGGCATCCTTTTCATTTGTGGAGATCTGTTGAAAGTGAAACCAATTGTAGTAAGGGTCATATATATGTACTGTTGTGGTGAACTCATGTGTTTTCTGGTGGCAAGCTCATCTGCAGAAAAAATGGATCTTTTATGACCATAGAAAATCTACCACCATGTTAATTATTTAACCAACACATTCTTAGCATCCAAATTAAAAATGCGAACACAAATTAAATCCTGTCAAAACATAGAATTTGCAGACAAAAGGGGAAAAGGAAGTTGAAGGCTTTTAACTTGTTGAACCCTTGAGTCATATCCATTGGTTATTCATTTTAAGGCCTCAAAATCCCCCATGTAGTCAAGAACAGAATGGACTGATGACTCAGTTATTCCACAAGTAGGAACACTCATCTTCATATGTATATGATGGATGACTCGGAGATATACTCCCACACAATTTGTTGTTTTCATAACTCAAGCAATCACATATTTTATGCATGTAACATTTTTGCAAAATACCATGGTTTAGTGAAAACCTTCTCTGTCACATTCTACAATAAACATATTTAGTTATGTAATACTACTACATTATACATATCAAGTAGAAGTATCTAATAACACTAATTGAATTCTTGTCTCCTAGCTATTGTTAATTCATAGCCATCGGATTAAAATTAATCGGTGCATGAACCAAACCGATACACAGCCACACAGGTAACATTTTGCTTGGAATTATTAGAGTACTATCACTTTGGCTACTTCACTACACACTACAAGTTTATCTTAAAAAAACAAAAAAGAAAAAACTAAGTAAATTAGCTGTGGCTCATGCAGTCATGCTTCTCTGAGGACTCTTCAAATGTAACACTTGAAAATTTGAATTAAGGCTTTTGAAAATGAACAGGTACATTGTTATAGAGGAGTAATTGACTAATAATTGAAGCCCTTTGAGTTTCTCCAGACTCCAACTGCTGCCACTGCCATTTATATTTGTTGTACAGTCTAGCATAAAAACCTAGCAATGGAGTATGTATCGAGTCCTATGAACCATAAATGTCAGACTACATTCTTGCCGTAGTGCATTAAAGCCCAGTATCCAAATAAACTGCATGTTCCTTTGAATTCCTACTTTTTCTCATGGTGCAATGGACCATACTCGTTGATTCATTGTAAGTTGTTGGAGCCATCTCGTAGGGTTAGTTACTATTGTTGAGTTGGGATTGGTAATGTAGTTCTTCTGTAGTTTGGGTCTGTTTAGGAATCCGGGGGATGGAGAAGATAAACAGGAACAGAATGGGCACTGTGGAGAAGAATATAGTTCCAGGTCTTGAACGCTGGGTTCTTTCATGGTCATTATCTGATGTAATGAACAAAGACCTATATGCGAACAAGGTAAGATAAAATCTAACCTAATTAACCCTGGATTTCTGAATGTTTCCAAGCAGCAAGAATTAGTTTTTTTTTTATCGTTCCTTTTGTTGATCACATAAGATCATTCTGATTTCTGCTTAAGGAAAAGACAGAATGTAACAATGTTCTCTAGCTAGTTGTATTTGTTAGATAGTAGTATTATATCATATGTCTTTCATGTTTGGAGCTGTTGGTATCTTTCAGGTCAAGGAGATTCCGGACAAGTTCTCATCACCTCGTGATTACTTGAGCTCATTTGTTAATCCCCTAATCGAAGAAACACATTCCGATCTGCGCTCCTGTGTGATGTCCGTGAATTCATCGCCCGTTTGTGGGATATACAGTGTCAAACCTACTAAGCATTTTCAGGCACCTGGAAACCTAGAGTACCGGGTAGATATCAGTACGGAACCAGTGAGTTCAGAGAAGCAGCCAGTGTACGAACCAGAAACGGGAGATGTCTTTGCATTAACAGATGTGATACCGAAGTGTATCGATGATCTCAATAGGCCTAAAATATCATATGTCATTGCTTTTGTACGAGGTAAAAGCAAATTGGAGCCCGAAATTATCACAATCTCATCTTCCAAACCCATATCTTTTCCAGGCCAGGAAGTGCGTGAGAAAGTGGATAGATTGTTTTCTGTTTTTCTTACAAACATGACAACAAACTTGCGGATTTGGAATGCTTTGCATCCAGGCAAAGACGGCGGATATATGGAAATCATAAAGTCCGTGCTTCATTATGATCCAAATGTGAGTTTTAAATGAATTAATTATGTTGTTTTTGCTTAATATTTGCATAATGCAAGATGTGCCAATCATGTGTTTAGGGTTTTTATTTTGTGCACTTTGCAGATAGAGGAAGATTGTTCCCATTGCTTGTCTAACAAAATTGCAAATGTTAATTCGTCAAAGATCGTTAAAGTTCCTAAAACACTAGGGTTAGATGAGTCCCAAAAGGCTGCTGTTTCAAAATGTCTCGCCTTGACAAAATGTGGTCATCGGAACAGTGTGAAGCTGATATGGGGTCCTCCTGGAACTGGAAAAACTAAAACCATTGCAACTTTAGCTTTAAACTTATTAAGAATGAGGTGTAATACCCTCATTTGTGCGCCAACTAACATTGCCGTTTTAGGGGTGGCAAAACGTGTGATGCATCTGAGGGATGAATGGAAGCAAGGTCAGTATGGATTAGGGGACATAGTTTTGTCTGGAAATCCAAAGAGGATGAAAATCGATGAACATGGAGAACTTCTTGATGTATTCCTTGATAATAGAGTATATATTCTAGCTCAATGTTTTGCTCCATTAACAGGGTGGAGGGGTACTCTAAATGAGATGATTGGCTTACTTGAATATCCTAATCAGAAGTATGAGGTATATTTAAACAGCAGCAATAGTGAAGATGAATCTATGTCATTTGAGGAGTTTTTCATGAAGAAATTCAATGACATGAGGAAGAAACTACATTTTTTTATAAATGGATTGTGCACTCACATGCCAACGATGTCTCTTTCCTTCGAAACACAAAAAAAATTGATTAAAGTTGAAGAGAGCCTCAGAGGTCTTGAAATTTTTACCAAATCTATCATCAATGATCACAAGTGTCTTAAGAGCACTTTAATGGAAACATCCAGATGTGGACATAGACTAGAGTGCCTGAGTCTGCTGAAGTTCCTTCAGAGAAAATTCCGCATCCCAGCATTTACTGATTTTGATCAAATTAAAGACTTTTGTCTTGCAAAGGCACGCTTAGTTTTTTGTACTGTTTCAAGCTCGGGAAGATTGCGCACTTCAGGAATGCAGCTGGCTGTGATTGATGAAGCTGCACAGCTTAAGGAATGTGAATCTTGCATTCCGTTGCAAATTCAAGGGCTCCGACATGCTATACTTGTTGGAGACGAGAAACAACTCCCTGCAATGGTTTCGAGCAAGGTCAGCAGTGTTGGAATAAGTTTTGTACTAGTCTAAATAGTTCACGTATTATATTGGCCTTTATCCGCCCTAACATTTTTGCTTCTTGTTAACAGATCTCTGAAAGGGCTGGATTTGGCAGGAGTTTGTTTGAGAGGCTTGTCTTTTTAGGACACAAGAAACATCTTCTTAATGTGCAGTATAGGATGCATCCAAGCATAAGTCTCTTTCCGAATAGTGAGTTCTACCGAAAAGGAATCACCAATGGCCAAAATGTTCTGAAGAAATCTTACAACAAGCACTTTCTTACTGGAAAACTCTTTGGCCCCTACTCATTCATAAATATAACCAGTGGGAAAGAAGAGTTTGACGATAACCATAGTCTCAAAAATGTGGTTGAGGTTCATGTGGTAGCTAAGATACTTTCAAACCTATACAAAGGTATTCTTTTGACATATTCTTTATGTTTAAGTTCAATGGTTTGCTTTTTGTCTGGATAACGTAATTCGTTTCATGTTTTATCTTTTGCATAGAATGTATCAAGTACAAAAAGAAGGTTCGCGTTGGATGTATTTCACCTTACAAGGCACAAGTGTTTGCCATTCAGAAATCCCTTGAAAACAAATACAGCACAGATGTAAATGATATGTTTTCTGTGATTGTCCGCTCTGTTGATGGCTTTCAAGGTGGAGAAGAGGATGTGATCATCATCTCCACTGTTCGAAGTAATGGAAATGGCTCAATTGGGTTTTTGAGTAATCGTCAAAGGACAAATGTTGCATTGACCCGGGCAAGGTCGTGCACTGCATCTCATGTTTTACAATGTTGCTGTGTAATTGCGGGCTCATTCCAGTTTGCATTTCTTACAGGTACTGTCTTTGGATTCTTGGCAACGAAGGAACTATGTTGAACAGCCATTCTGTTTGGCAGGGCCTGGTAGTGGATGCCAAAAATCGCGGTTGTTTTTATAATGTGTATGAGGAGAAAAGCTTGTGCCTTACAATTGGGAATGCCTTAGTTGAGCTAGACCAGCTGCAGGCACTATTTAGCACAGATAGTGTAATTTTCAAAGCATCTAAATGGAAGGTAAACATATATTGTAATATGCAAGAATCCAACTATAATGATAGTTATCTGATTACTCTGTAGTCTGTACTGTAAGCCTGTAACGTATCGTATTGTCATATGCAGCTTTGCTTCGATTCTAAATTCTACGAGTCCATTACACGGATTCATGATGTAGCAATCTGCCAAAAGGTTGTTGCTTTACTCATGAAACTTTCAGAAGGGTGGCGCCAACATCGCAAGGATAAAATCACTTCCATCATGAATGGTGGTTCTTCTCACTCGCTGCTGGAATGGTGCGATATTGGTCGGCAGAAACTTAAACTGGTTTGGACTATAGATATTCTCTGTGAAAATTCAGCAGAGACCCAAGTCATCAAAATTCTGGATATGGTGCCACAAAAGGAGATACCTTCACATGAAAAAACACTGGGCAATATGTCGCGGTGCTGGAGTGCAACTAAACTGAGTCGTTGCAGGGACAAACGCGTGAAGAAAGGGTACTCACTCTCAACTTCTCTGTGACAAACTTTCATTTGCCATTGTTAAAAAGTGTGTTGGTGGTATTGCAGAGGATTGACACTTCCAGTGAGTTGGCCTTGTGAGTCGAGGTGTATCATCAACCGTGGCCTATGGGAAGAACGTTGCGACTCCCATGACAAGCTAGCGAAACGATTGGCAACACTGAAGTTGAAGGAATGATTAAATGTATCAGAACTGGGAAAAGAGGTATCCTTTATCAGCGTTCAGTACTGAGGGATGGGGCTCCAAAAACCTTTGCTTATTCTGTGTTTTGTTGACAGTGAATCCAAATGTAATAGGAAGGGTCATATGTTCTGCAGGTCATCACATTCATGTTTCAATATTGGTGTTAGTTGTTTGTTTTTCGATGGCCATCTCGTGTTCACACAAGCGTTTTTTTTGTTTTTCCCCTAGAATAGATATGAACTTGATGACTTCTGATTTGGTTTTCTAAAAGAGGATAAGATATAAACGTACTCATTGAACATTCAAAATGGAATTAGAAAGATTATAGAAAAAGGATGTATGGCACCATTTTCCAGTTTGGTGTTTTGTGCTTTGGCAATCATCTAAAGAGCGCCATTTGCTTTGCAGAGTTACTGAAATGCTCATTTACGGTAAATGAGAGTTCTAAAATGCCACTATGCCACAAGACTGGTGTGACTCATTACTTTGGCTAGTTCACTATTGTTTGTTTCAACTCCCTTATGGACTTTAATTTGCCTTCGCCTTAATGGTTTTTTTTTTTTTTTTTTTTTTTTTTTTTTTTTTTTTTTTTTTTTTAAACAGCCTATACTAGTACTAGGAAATAACTAATTAAGTTTACCTTTAAAAAAGCAAAAGTAAATAAATTAGGCTCATGCTTGGCTAATGGCTCTTTTAAGGTTTTGAAATTAACAATGACTATGGGGGTGTTTCACAAAATAACTAAATTGTTCATTTGTGATACATTGCGAGACAAATAGTTTTTTTAAAGAGACAAAATAACTTAAAATAATTTCCAATAAGCTCTTTTTTAATCCGATGCAAAAAGTAGCATTTCGATTTCAGCTTATTGTAAGCAAAAAGTTCGTCTCAAAATTGTCAAATAACTAATTTGACTCATTTATTATCCACATAATAAGTTAACATATATAACAGATAATGGCAAACAAACCCATATACTTATATTCCCTACAATATTCATTCACAGTATTAGTACTAGTATAGAAAGTAGTAGTACTAGTTTCTAGCTAGGGATAGGGAAGTGGGAACCTCTAGTCTCCTTATTTACAGTGCCACTTCAATTCACTAGGATAGTAGGATTGTGGGATCAGGGCATATATATATGCCCCTGGACCCTGGTCTATCAATTGCCGTATGGTAGAAACAAATAAAACCAGGAAAGAAAAATTGATGAAGTGGCAAATGAAGGATGAGGATAGGCAGATAGGCTTTTAATAATTGAAGCCGCCCTTTGAGTTTCTCCAGACTCACTCCTGCTGCAGCACAACAATTTATTAGCAATGGAATATTAATCGACGAGTCCCATGCATGAACCATAAATGGCATAATACAACATTCTTCAACAAGTACATTACTGAAACTGTAAAACCCAAAACAAATTCCATGCTCCTTTGAAATCATCCTTTTTTCTCAAAGTGATTCTGCATATTCATTGATTCATTTTAAGTTGTTGGAGTCACCTCGTATGCTTTTGCCTTCTTTCTCTAAAACTAACTATGCTTAGTAATGAATTTGCCATTTTTGAGTTGGGATTGGAAATATAATGCTTGTGTACTATAGGTATTTTCAGGAATTAATTATCCAGGGGGGGATTGGAGATCAAGATGAACAGTAGTAAGACAAAGGAAACTGTGGAGGAGAAGGAGAAGGAGAAGGAGAAGGATGAAGTTCCAGGTCTTGTACACCGGGTTCTTTCATGGTCGTTATCTGATATAATGAACAAAGACCTATATAAGAACAAGGTACGATAAAACCTAAAAATCAATTTCTGAATACTTCCAAGAACCAAGATTTAGTTCAGATCTATCGCTCCTTTTGCTGATAATCAACGTTATCACGTGACGTCATCATTCTGATTTCTGCCTATTAAAAGGAAAGAAAGTAACAAGGTTGTTGTAAACTTATGTTCCATGTTTGGAGCCATTGGCATCTTTCCAGGTCAAAAAGATTCCAGACGAGTTTTCATCAGCTAAAGATTACTTGAGCTCATTTGTCGACCCCCTAATCGAAGAAACGCACTCTGACCTACGCTCCTGTGTGATGACCGTGAATTCATCTCCCATATGTGCGATATACAGTGTCAAACGCATGAATCGTTTTGAGCCACCTGGAAACCTAGAGTACCTGCTAGAAGTGGACACAGTACCGGTGAGCTCAAAGAAGCAGCCAGCATACGAACCAGAAGCCGGGGATGTCTTTGCTATAACAGATGTGATACCAGAGTGTATTGATGATCTGAATAGGCCTAAAAGGTCATATACCATTGCTTATGTTTTAGAAACAGATGAAGAGGCCCCCAACAGGATCACAATCTTCTCTTCCAAGCCCATATCTTTTCGAAGCCCGGAAAAATTTGGAGTAGGGGATTGGTTGTGTGCTGTGTATCTTACAAACTTGACAACAAACTTGCGGATTTGGAATGCTTTGCATCCAGGTGTAGCCGGATATATGGAAGTCATAAATTCTGTGCTTCACTATGATCCAACAGTGAGTTTTAGATTAATTAACTATTAACTATATGGTCTTTGCTTAATACATGCATATGATGTGCCGATCATGTGTTTGCACTTTGCAGATAGAGGAAGACTGTTTGGATTGCTTGTCTGGCCAAGACGTAAATATTAATTTCTCAAACATGGTTGAAGATCTTAATAATACACTTCAGTTAGATGAGTCCCAAATGGCGGCTGCTTCAAAATGTCTAGCTTTAACAAAATGTCTTCATCGGAACAGTGTGAAGCTGATATGGGGTCCTCCTGGAACTGGAAAGAGTAAAACCATTGCATCTTTAGGTTTAAACCTATTAAAAATGAAGTGCAGTACGGTCATATGTGCGCCAACTAACATTGCCGTTGTAGGGGTGGCAAAGCGTTTAATGCATCTAAGGGATGAATTGGAGCCACTCAAGCATTGGAGGTATGGATTAGGGGACATAGTTCTGTATGGAAATCCGAAGAAAATGAAAATTGATGAACATGGAGAACTTCTTGATGTATTCCTTCATCATAGGGTTTCTGTTCTTGCACAATGTTTTGCTCCATTAACTGGGTGGAAGGCTACTCTACATACGATGATCTCCTTACTTGAATATCCTAATGAGGAGTATCAATTATATTTAATAAAGCAGATGTTAAACCCTAAAGACTATAGTGATGATGAATTTAGGTCAGTTGAGGAGTTTTTCGTAAAGAAATTCATTGACTTGAGGAAGGAGCTACATCTTCACATAGACGGATTGTGCACTCACATGCCTACTTCGTTGCTTTCGGAAGAAACACAGAAACAGTTGATTAAAATTCAAGAGAACCTTGGAAATCTTGAAAGTTTTGCAAAATCCATTATCATTGATGCTAAGAGGTGTCTGAAGAGTGTTTTAACGGAAACAGCTATAGGTGAGCATCAACTAGAGTGTCTGAGTCTGCTGAAAGTCATTCTGGATAATTTCCAGGTTCCAGAGTTAATAGAGCATCACCACATTCAGAATTTCTGTCTTGTAAATGCACGTTTAGTTTTTTGTACTGTTTCAAGCTCGGCAAGATTGCAAACAGTAGGAATGAAGGTGGCTGTGGTTGATGAAGCAGCACAGCTTAAAGAATGTGAATCGTGCATACTGTTGCAACATCGTCAGCTCCAACATGTTATACTCGTTGGAGATGAGAAACAACTCCCTGCAATGGTTGCAAGCAAGGTTAGCAGTGTTTGAATAAGTTTTATGCTAATCTAAATAGTAAATAGTTGACAGTGTCTTATGCTAATATAAATAGTAGACATACTCTGATCTTTATCCGCCATAAATTTTTGCTTGTTGTCTACAGATCTGTGAAAGGGCTGGATTTGGAAGGAGTTTGTTTGAGAGGCTTGTCATGTTAGGAAAAAACAAACATCTTCTTAATGTGCAGTATAGAATGCATCCAAACATAAGTCTCTTTCCCAATGGTGAGTTCTACCGAAAACAAATCACCAACGGCCAAAATGTTTTGAAGAAATCTTACAACAAACGGTTTCTTCCTGGAAAGCTCTTTGGCTCCTACTCGTTCATAAATATAAATAGTGGGAAAGAAGAGTTTGACAATAGCCGTAGTCTCAAAAATTTGGTGGAGGTTCGTGTGGTGGCTGAGATAGTGTCAAAGCTCTACGAGGGTATGCTTTTGAAATCTTCTTTCTGTATAAGCCCAATGTTTTGCTTTATGTCTGAATAACATAATTTGTTTACGGTGCATTTTTTTTCACAGAATATATCAAGTCCAAAACGAAGATTCGTGTTGGCTGTATTTCACCTTACAAGGCACAAGTATCTGAGATTCAGAAATCCTTTGAAAGCACATACAGCACTGATGCAAAGGATATGTTTTCTGTGAATGTTCGCTCTGTTGATGGCTTTCAAGGTGGAGAAGAAGATGTGGTCATCATATCCACTGTTCGAAGCAATGGAAATGGCTCTATTGGATTTTTAAGTAATCATCAGAGGACGAATGTTGCATTGACTCGGGCAAGGTAGAACCTGCATCTCTTGTTGCAATATGATGTTATGCTATCACAGGTTCATTATTCCAGTTCGTATTTCTTACAGGTACTGCCTTTGGATTCTTGGCAACGAGGGAACTATGTTGAACAGCCATTCTATTTGGCAGAAACTGGTAGTGGATGCCAAAAACCGCGGTTGTTTTTATAATCTGTATGAGGACAAAAGCTTGTGTCTTACAATCGGAAATGCCTTGATTGAGCTAAACCAGATGCAGTCCCTATTTAGCACAGACAGTGAAATTTTCAAAGCATCTAAATGGAAGGTAAAACATATCGTAAGTTGTGAAGTACATACAAGAATCCAAGTATATATTGATAGTTGCCTGATATACTCTGTACTGCAATGCATTGAACTCTACTATGCAGGTTTTCTTTTGCGCTAAATTCAATGAGTCCATTTCAAGAATTCACGATGTAAAAACCTGCAAAAGCATCTTTTCTTTGCTCATTAAACTTTCAGAAGGGTGGCGCCAACATAGCGAGGACAAAATGACCTCCATGGATGGTGATGCCTTTGATCACCCGCTGCTGGAATGGTGCGATATTGATGAGCAAGAACTTAAACTGGTTTGGACTACAGATATACTTTGTGAATATTCAACGGACACCCAAATCATCAAAATCCTCGATGTTGTGCCACAAAAGGAGATACCTGCACATGCAAAAACTCTGTGTACTACAACACAGTTCTGGAGTGCAAGGGAACTTAGTCGTTGCATGTACAAACACGTCGAAGGGTAATCACAGTCGTTATAACTTGTCTGTGATGACAAACATTCATTTTGCCTTTGTTACAACTGTGGTGTTAATGCAGGGGATTGACACTTCCTATGAGTTGGACCTATGACACTACAAGGAAACTTGATTTTGGCAACAGATCTTTGCAAGGGAGAAAAAATAGAAGACGGCGGCCCTATTGACTGCTCTTGTTCCTGTGCTTCTGCCAGCTACGATATGTGCTTTCCAAGACATTTGCCGAGGATGTTGCCTGGACGTTTCTGAAAGAGAAAGGTATAAACATGGTAACAATATACCCTACAGTGTGTTTGCCGCCCTCATTCCTAGGATTTTTTATCCAATATATTTTCTTCTCATGCCTCCATGTCCTCTTTCATTGATTGCTTTCAATTATTTGAAAAAAGTAGAATAAAATTTCCTAGATACACACAGCAAGTAAAGATGTTTGAGGGTTTAAATTCTTCATAGTATTAACAAATCAAATAATCTGGACATTCTACTTTTATTTTCCTTTCTTGTGGTAAAAATTATTAATTTGCTGAAATGAGTTTTTGCATGGTGGAAATTAAGTGTTTTTTTTGTTCTTGATTGGTGATTTGTTAAATTAGAAACCTTACGTTTCTTTCGGTGCTGTCTCAGAAAAATTGCAGGGGAAGAAAAACATTCCCAAATTCTTCTACCTTGGGTACATACATATGTGAACGATGGGAAGAATTAATGTGTGCTATGTGGATGGATGTACGTTGTAGTTATTTTGAATCAAGAAATATGTTGTTGTAACTTGTACTGAGGCCATGAAAGAGCCTACATGGCTTAAATGCCTCCTACAGTTTTCTAGAAAACAATTTTGTTGTTTTTTCTAATAGTTAATCCAGAATTCAATTAGGCAAAAACCCTCTTTTTCATGATCACACGCATCATTTCCTAAAACTTGGTCAATCTGGAAAACAAATTCATTTTCAGTTCAACCATCTTATATGACTACAGAATGCTTATCTGTGGAAAAGTTTCAAGTTATGTTTAATAGGTTTCTGAATTTTGGTTATTTTAAGTTGTGATTAAAGTGGGTGATTTTAGTTCTGTTGGTTTGGAAATACTTTTAGTATTTGATATGTGCATTGTTGAGATTGTGATGAGTGTAGATACTGTGTAGGCCATGATGAGAGGAAAAATTGGTTCAATGAAGCGTAGATCACTAAGAGGCTTAAAGAATTATCTCACGAATAGCTATTGTCTTTCATGATAAAATTAATGTTTCACTGTGAAATATTCATATAGCAACAAGGCAGCCTATTTTTGCTCTCTTTACTGTCTATAGGTGTGTAATCTACCACAACTAAAAGCCCTCATTCCTTTCAGCCATTAATAGAAGTAATAAACACTGGATCTCCCTGATTTAAAGTTTAGAATTTGGGTTTTAAAAAGTTTGAAGTTAATGATAAAAATTTATTTTTTAACTAAAGAAGTATTAAATTTAAATCTGTCTCATTTTAACTTTTCTTGTTTCATTTCTGCATACAATTTAATGCACTTTTCAACCGTTGATATTTCAAAATATATACGACAAAGAATTATATAAAATGTATATTCTAAAACTAAATGATTATAAGATTCTAACAAGACCCAACTCAATAAAATTGAGTCAAAGTTAAACAACAAACAGTGACAAAAGTGAAAAAATACATCTTCTCTGGGATAAATGGAGTAGTACTTTAAAATTTATATAGTTTTTTTAGGTGACAAAAAAAAAAATCAAAAACAAAAACAAAAAACAAAAAATAAAACCGAGTCCTACATAGTGTAAAACTCTCTGGAGTTTGTCGCTTTCCTAGCAAATGCATCTACTACAGAGTTCCCTTGACGATAAACATGACGAATCTCTCTCCCGAACCTCTTCAGGTGTTAGTATTTGAAACTATAAGAGTTTACAATTATAGTTTATCCGTTACACTTTAGATCAAACAAATATTGTATTCATAATAGTTTTTTTGTGATTTTTAGTATATTAAAAGTTAAGCCTGAACACAAACACTGCAAATGTGCCCCAACCATTGCTTAGGTCTAAATAAATTGCAATCCCCTTATGATACAGAAGGTTTCTAAGTGAGACTATCTGATGGAGAGTCAGATTATCCGATGGGTTAAAAATAATACTCCCTTCATCCCATTAAAAGTGGTCCCTTTTGACTTTTGACACTGTTCATTGTTTAACTTTGACTCAATTTTATTGTATTGATACAAGAAGAGAAAAACAGTCAAGTGTGCTCTTGTTAGAATCGTATAATTGCATAGTTTTAAAATATACATTAATATAATTTTTACTTATATCGATTTTGAGATATAAAGCATAGAAAGTAGCCACTTTTAATGGGATGGAGGGAGTATAACCAAATCATGTCCGAATATCACTCTAATATAAATCACAAAATCCTTCGAGTGTATACACTTTGTCATCACAAAAAATGGTGCCGCCCAACACATTTTGCATACATAGAATCTGACAATCTGTATCATAAGTGATTCCAATAAAATTGGTCTACTTTCATGGATTGTAGGCTCCCTGTAAAATCCGGACGAAACCAGTCTATGGGCCCGTTTGGATTGACTTTTAAAAAAAGCAGAAGCGAAAAGCAGAAGTAGAAGTGAAAGTCAAAAGCAGAAGCAGGTAACTTTTGTGTTTGGATGGAATGTTTGAAAAACACCTTTTTTTCAAAAGTGTGTTTGAATATGTAAAAGTGAAAAGTGCTTTTGAAATGTGTAAATTACCAAAAAGGGTATGCTATTTATGTATAACAATATATATTTATAGTGTAATTAAAATAAATTAATAGGGGCATTTATGACTCTGCACACATTACTAGGTGCTTTTGGCTTCTGCTTTTCGGAGAAGCACCCCTGGGCTGCTTCTCCCAAAAGCACTTTTGCAGCTTTTCGAGGTGTTTTTGCTTTTTCTAAAAAGCCAAAACAAACACTCTTTTTTCTTCAAAAGTGTTTTTGGCAGAAGCAAAAGCCAAAAGCACTTGAAAAAAAGTCATTCCAAACAGGCTCTATATGATTTTAAATTAAGCTCTTAAAAGTCTTGAGATTTTCCTATGTGGAACCAGAAAGAAATTCGACATGGCTCCCATGCTGGCACAGCATGTACTGGGGTGGTTTATAACCATTGGATCCAAAACTAAATCAATGGTTAATATTGATTGCAGGGATAAATTTGTCATTACACCTTTTAAATTTAAATAGTATAAAATTATACTAATGATTACTTTCTTCACTTAATAATTTTTTTCTCATGCTTCCTCTATTTTTAAATTTTTGCTACGGACCCACAGTGCACGTTGTTCAATTTATATTTTAAATCATTAATAACTCAATTTTAGTACAAATAAAAATTCTAAAACTTGGATATTTAAAAATTACAAGATGAAACGAATCTAATAAGATCTCACTTAACTATATTTTAACTTGTATAACTATGATGAAAATTGGAATAAAAGTTGTCCAATGAACAATACAGAATGTAACATATTTCGAGACAAAATATTATTTGACATTCTGTTTCGGAATATGTCAATATTCTGTTTGATATGCTTTACCATTCTGTTGTGAGTTTTTTACATTATGTTGGGAATATATAGACATTCTGTTTGGAGTACATAAACATTCTGTTTTCAATATATTAACATTCTGTTTTGAAATATGTCTTCATTCAAAATGACATTTTGTTTCATTTAAATTGACATTATGTTTCATTCAAATTGTCATTCTATTTTTTTTTTAAAAAAAACATGCTGAAACCTAACATGTGTTAGATTGGTATCATTTATTGTGTTAAAATCTAGGCATTATGTTTAACTTAAATTGGCATTCTTTCTTAATACATCTAGCATTCTGTTTTGTGCAATATGACATTATGCCTTATTATTTATGTAATATTATGTACCAAAGTCATATAAATCTAACAATTATTTTCATTCAATATTACATTCTTTGTTAAATTATCATACGTTATTTATACTTCCTCCGTATTTAAACAATATTAGCGTTTGCGTAGTAAACACTATCTTACTCATTTTTTTATTCGTAAATATTTTAAATCTGTAGAAGACATCTTTTATAATCATGTTAGAAATTTAAGGCAGAATATTAGATATTTCAACGCATAATGTAATAACATAATGTTATTATGACTGAAATACATTGACAAAAATATAAGAAAATATTAGATAATTTAAGACAGAATGTTAGATCCTTCAAGACAGAATGTTAGACAATGTTTATAGCCATTATGCTTCCTGAGTTTAGTTATAACGGTTAGATCCAAATTTTGCAACTATTCATTATATTGCTTTGATATCACTTTTACCATAGTTATACAAATTAAAATATAACCAAGTTGGATCTTGTTGGATTTGTATCGTCTTGTAGTTTCTAAAAGATTGAACTTTTAGAATTTTTACTTGTACCGAACTTGAGTTATTAATAGTTTAAAATGTGCATTGGACTGCGTGCACGGTGGGTCCGTAGCAAATAATAAAAAATAGAGAAAGTATATTCTAAAAAGTTGTAAAAGCTGTCAAAAGATATAAAGTTAAAATAAATTAATAAGGCAGGTAAAATTACATAAATATCCTTCCCACATCTACACCCTTGATTTGATTAAAAGTAGATCCAATGGCTATTATCTAGAGCAGCATATACTGGAAATTTTGGTTCCAGTATAGGAACCATTTCGAAAGAAATTAGTCTTTACAATAGCCCTCTCTACAGACTACAATCCCAAGATGTACAAAGACTCGTTTGGACAACAACTATTGTGCATACTAGTATTTCTCCCGCCCAATGGACGGAAATTATGAAGAATATTAATAAAATTAACCAATTTAACAAATAAAATTGTTCAATTTTATTATATCGATTACAATCCTCAACCTCCTTAAATTATTTTAAGTATTACATGAGTACATCTATACATTGCATAGAAATCGACCAACATATGTCATTACCAATATTTATATATTACTAGTACAATTTAGTATCTTCAAAAATACTTATACTACAAACAATAGTTGAAAGGACAAATTTTTTTTTTTAAAAAAAAAAACAAATATAAAACCTTTATACTCACGACTCTAATGCCATACATTGATAAAGAAAGTACGTGAAATCGTATTGTACTCGATAATTGATTATTGATATTGATTCACCTTGAAGCGTTGGGATATTAAAAATTTCATAAAGATGTAGATATTTCCAAATTAAATTAGAAAAGTGTAAGAAATACTCTTGTAAATGAATTCATTGACAAATTAAAATGACTATAGTTTCATCAACTTATTGTCGTATTGCAATTTATCTAATTTAGTTAATTTATCTAATACAAATATTTGTTATTCATTAATAAATATAATATCATTCTATAAAGTAGTTATTATTAATTTACAATATATTCTTTATCTATAATTTCAATGAACATAGTATTGGTTAAGAACAATAACAAATATTGAAATTATATTTAAAGAAAAAATATAATATCAATCCATAAGTTTTGGTCACATCATTTATTTGGTAGTATACTTATCTATATATAATAATTAATGAAACTAAATTATATAACGTGAATTTCGCTCAAATTTGGTTCTCCTATATTTTGAAAGTGCACTATGTCTTTTTTTAAATAATTCCTTCATTTTTATAATGAAAATGAATTGATTTTTGCTACTGTTTATTATTCAATTTTGACTAATGCTTATACAACATCTATATAAGAAAAAAACATAGTAAAGTGAGATCTCGTTAGATTCGTCTCATCATGTAGTATTATAATATCAAATTTTTAGAATTTTTTCTTGTACACATTTGAGTTATTGATCATTGTAAATGTGTATTGGATTGCGTGCAGAAAGTGAATGTTAAGGAAATAAATAGGTTACTGTTCATACGGGGATTTTTGTGAGAGAGAATGATAGGTTACTGTTCATAAGAGTATGTTACTGTTCATAAGGGATGTTGTTTTTATATATTATATAGATATAGATACTTCAAAAAATACTCCCAAAAATGCCATCCAATTTTGATACAAGAACTCCGCATAACAAATAAACAAATAACTCAAAATGAAAACAAGATTAAAAGTAATCCTTCATAATAACAGTATACTACAATTTATGCTCCACATTTCTATCTGTTTTAACTTTTAAGTTAAATGGGCCTCCGGCTCATCCAAAAAAAAAAGTTAAATGGGCCTCCTCTCTAGGCCAAGTCTTATTATTTTGAAGATTAAGCAAAAAAAATATGAAAACAAAAATAAAAACGGAAAAAAAGGAGGAATATGAACCCCATTGTATAAAATTAAACTAAAAATAAATATCTTTCTATAAGCATATTGCCGTGCCGTATATGTATTCTTTTTGCCCATCTCAAATGCACAGCGCCTCTCTCATCTTACCCGACAAGCTGAGTCACTGACCCACATATGAAAAACACTCAACAAAAGTTACCTGCAATTGGAAAAACCTTTTTAACCAGCTTATCATATAAAAATAATAAATAACTTACCAAAATTCTCTAGCTACCTTTAATTGGAAAACTTTGAAACGAGCTTATCAACGTGGTATACGATATCACCGATGCAAGGTCGAACAGTGGCTTGAGGCTGCAGCATCCATGTTATGAACTGGTGAAGCGCCTCAGGGTATGGAGGATTGGGTCCAGTTGGCCACTTTATTTGTGTGTTAACAATCGCCAACTGCATGCTCCCATTTTCTTCCTCGAGAGCATATTCAAAAGGCGATTCACCGTACCTGTAAGAAAGAAGAAGCGCTGCGTGTTAATGCAGCCACGGAAAAAATTTTGCAGTAACATTCAGGTGGTGAAAGTTGAAGAGTAGTTACAGACACATTTTTTCACTCTAATATGATCGCTCAAAATTGTGAACAATTTATAGGCTATATAACGTGAAACTTATAGGATAATATAATAGAATAATTATTTGTTGTATAAATGAAGGTGAGAATAGCATCAAAAGTCGGTCATGTGTGGAGAAGATAGAAACAACAACATAGTGAAGGGAATGAAGAGTCTTAAAGAAAAATATCTAATGTGAAGATGATTATTAAGATTTAAGTGGCTATTTCTTATTTCCCACTTCTAGGTTTAATGCCAAATAGAAGTATCTTCTTCCAGCATCTACTACAGCTCTCTATGCAAGTTAAAAGAATTTTCGCAGACTCAATTCCTATACATGGAACCAAATCTAATGAAGATTTTGTCATGGTATGTAAATGATAACAATATAATATGACTATGATTTAATTCCACTCAAAAGTTGAACATGGTCGACAAATGCAAAGATGAGTGAAAAGACTAAATGGCAAATGGCAGATTAAGCAACTTCAAATATATATACGAATAATAAAGGAAGGTAATGGTTCTCACATGATTGCAAATAAAGTGCATCCTAACGACCAGATATCAGTTCTCTCATCTATATCTGCATTGCTGGGACAATCCCATAGCTCGGGAGCCCGGTAAGGGGCTGAACAGTGGTCAGCAGCCCATTCCTACAAAAAGAAAATCCATAAATTAAACGAAAGATTATGTCAATGAAACACAATAATCAAATTAAAGCTAAAGCAAATGCAAAAAGTTTTCTTGGTGAAACAACTAAAGTTTAGATTTAAGACTGCTAGACCATAGTCAACATTCCAAGCGGTTGTCCACTCTCTTGTACAGACGTATGCACATCCTCCCTTTTAAATTGCAAGTAATCCTCAATTGGTCTTATTTAAATTCTTGAGGGGACGTGACCTCACCCAGCTTTTAGCTGATAGAACGTTGATTCTACAAAAAATATATCTACAGATATGCAGAATTTCAAAATTCAGATTTCTTTCTTCATGCATGTGAACTATAGATAGACACATTAAATTAATATATTTGCTTAAGTATGTAAGCAAAGAACCCAAGAAAAACCATTAGAACAATTAAAGGACCATATAGGAATATTAAGCAGTAGGTTGGTCAGAAGACCTGGAATTTGGACTCATAACTTCCAATATGTGCTCATAGTGTCACAAATAGTACATAAATCGTAACTTTAATTGATTCATAACCTATAGGTGGCATAACAAAAAGCGTGGCGTCATTAGAATTAAAGATAACCTGCAACTGTAATGCATCATTGCGGGATCGAATTTGCTTTCTTCCAGGACGAGCACTTCCAAAGTCCATCAATATTGCCAATGGTGCCTGTCCTTTCCTGTATGAAATAAGGATATTTCCAGGCTTGACATCATTGTGTGCATATGGAGGATCAAAACGGTGCATATGCTCCAGTCCTGTGCAAAGCTGCAAAAGAACAGCCTTTCAGTTAATTGCGAGCCAAACAGATTTGCCACTTTAGATTAAGTAATTGACAATTTCGCTTCCAAACATTTCAAAGGAGTAGAATTGAACTAAATTGTAATTTATGACCCTGATGCTATATACAAAATCTTCACCATGTATGGTTTTGGCACAAAGGTATGCATTTTATAAGGTAAAAAACTGATGCTACTGGCATTATCAACTAAGGTAAAATAAATGGAGATTATCTATAGTAAATGTTTCCCTCCAAAAGCTTTAGAGAAGAAAAATGAGAAGCTGCGGGATTTGGCTGTTGAAAATTATATGCGTCATATTCTCTTCAACTATAAGCTCATACATCAGCCATAGAATTGAGGCAGGAAATAATTTCCTAATTTACCTGTCTAAATATTTGAAGCACATCTGAGGTAGAAAAGAACTCGTTCTTAGCTTTCATAGCCTTGGTGATATCCGCTAATGTACCATCTAAGTGGGCAGGAAACAACAAGTACGCTTCATGTTTCCAGGTTTGATTTTGTGTAGCCTGAGTGATTAACAGGATTTGGTGATTAATGAATCCAGTAATAACCAAAAAAATGCATAAGATGAGAGCAGGGAACAAATGACTTAGGTAGACATCTGCAAGAGTATACATCAATTATATGATACTGTCATACACTCTTTTTTATCCATACTCTCATCAAAAGACACTCCACAAACAGACTTTCCATACCAATGTGATCTCTAACCAGTATTTGCATACCAGTTGAAAATTAAAACCTGGTTACCATATGAAATAACTTGAAAGCACAAAGGATCATAATAAATATGTTACCAAGAGGCTAACCGTTATATATATATACATATATATATATGTGAAAAGGATATAAAGTATATTTTTTTTAATGAAAAGGTTAAGAATAGCAAGCACATTTCCAAAAGTTACAGACAAGGTCTAATCTTTCACTATTCTCCTAATAAGGGTAAAACACCTTAGGCTAAACATTAGGTGTTAAACCCTCCCAAAATAAAGTGTGCCAAAATAGAAAAAGAAAAGTATGCAAAAACCCAGAAGTGTTTAGATTGCAATCATTTGGACCAAATTCCCAATGGCAATAGCAGTTGCCCCCAGCAGTATGTCAAGTCAAGTCATGCAAGCCTCTTGAACATTCATATAATACACTGACTTTTAATACATTCAGTAACATTTTGGCTTTAATTAAAGGGTCTGAAATAACACGACAAAACAGTATTACCTTAACAGGAATGATTGCATGATCAAGAAGAGGAAGCAAATTGGGGTTGTTAAACTGGGACGAAACACGAATCTCCTCCTTCACCAGCTCTAGTTGTTCATTATTTGGAATAAGAACCTTCTTCATTGCATAAGTTCCCTCATCTGCAAATCAGCATGACCAGATAAATATCCAGAGTATAGAGCAGGCCATGATGCTATATGTTTTTCACAAGTTCAAGCTTCAATTCTGCCATCTATACAATCCCCACTTCAATTATTTGACTTCTTTCAATCTTTTTCAGTTCAATACCACCTAAAATTAGTATAAGCACTTTTCCAGCACTGCTGGTTGATTCTATTAAACGTACACAAAACACATCAATTTTTTAGGTTATATGTCTTCAATAATCCAAACCAAGAAAATTTATTCAATCACCAAACCTTTTACACCACAGTTACAAATCATCTTGTTCCACGATATATAAAATCTTCATATCTAAATCCAACTAATAATATTCCTACACTTTAATATCTAACAAATAAGTGTAAAATGTAATATCATAGAACCATCCATTAACCATCTCTTTTTAAGCAGAATTTTTAAGAAGGAAATGGCAAACAGACAAAGTTTTTTTTCCAGATCCAGATAAAATTAGTATCAACTGAAGGAACACCAATTGCCAACTTACGACAAATCAACCAAAGGCTTCACATTGTAATTATCTACATATTAGCGGGAAATTTCACATGTCGGTGACCAGCACAAAATAGCAAAGTTAAACAGTACGTAAGATCCAAAAGATTCAAATTCAATTGAATATCAACTCCACCATTTAGACCGCAATACAAATCTTAGATCACGCAATCAAAATAAAAAATAAAAAATAAAAAAATGAGGTAAAAGACTGCGGAATAATTGATTTACCAGAGACGTGAGAAGAATCCTTAATCTTCTTGGCAATGCCAGAGCTCGTACCATCGGGAACAACCTCCTTGACCAGGAACACATACGCGAAGCCACCTTCTCCGAGTGGCCTCACGATCTTGAACCTATTCTCGTTTATCCAGACATCGCCGGCGCCATTGACGGCGTCGTAGAGCGCGTTCAATCCCGAGAAGGAGCAACCCATGGCTGAGTCACGCACCTGAATTGGAAATTGGAATGTGAATCTGTGAATGAGCAATTAACTGATCCAAAAATGAATCAAACTCTCCCTTTCTCTCTTGCAAAGAATCGAGAAACAGAGAGTGTTTGGCCGTCGTGCAGCGATCGAATCGATTGTCTCTCCGGCAAATGAAATCGCAGAGCTGCAAAAAATTCAACGCAGAATTGAATGATATTTAAGAGAGTAGGAGGAGAGACGTAGCATTTCTCACTCTACGACGCCCGTTGATAAAAACATTCGGTTAATCAGTTTCCCCAAAATGTCTTCCAAAATTACACTACGCGTAAATTTAGAAATTGAAAAAAAGTTGGTACATTTTTAAAATTTACAGTATTAAACTTTTTTTGTTACATCTTTTTTGTTGAAATGATTCAAGCAACATGATTCGAATATACATACAATGCAATTCAACAATCAATACAGTATAATTCAACAATTCTTTGAGTTGAACTTAACAAAGGGCCCGTTTGGATTGGCTTTTAAAAAAAGCAGAAGCCAAAAGCAGAAGCAGAAGTGAAAGCCAAAAGCAGAAGCAGCTAACTTTTGTGTTTGGATGGAATGTTTAAAAAGCAGCTTTTTTTCAATAGTGTGTTTGGATGTATAAAAGTAAAAAGTGCTTTTGAAATGTGTAAATTACCAAAAAGGATATGCTATTTATATATGATAGTATATATTTATAGTGTAATTTACATAAATTAATAGGGGCATTTATGACTCTGCACACATTACTAGGTGCTTTTGGCTTCTGCTTTTCGGAGAAGCACCACCTGGGCTGCTTCTCCCAGAAGCACTTTTGCAGCTTTTCGAGGTGCTTTTGCTTTTTCTAAAAAGCCAAAACAAACACTCTTTTTCCTTCAAAAGTGCTTTAAGCCAAAAGCACTTGGAAAAAAGCCAATCCAAACAGGCTCAAAATACTTTTACGGCACAAAATTCATCCATAACTCATGTAAATTTAATACTTACCTCGGTTCTTTTTTTTTTTTTTTTTTGCGTAACAGCCTACACGAGGCTAGGGAAATGAAAAGTGAAAGAAAAGAAAAATTTAGATTAAAACTTCAAAGCCGCTGAAACCAGGTTCCGGCCGCATCCGCGGTAAGAAGTGATCACAAGGACTCCGGGGGGAAAGCTCATGTGGTGAAGAACTGCTCCCCATTTGCACCAATCTTCGCAAGACCGTCAGCAACTGCATTGCCTTCTCTGAGAACATGAAGGAACATACATAACTCCATTCGAAGGGATTCAATATGCCGAAGGATGGTGTCAAAGTAGTGAGAATCCTTGCATCAGAGATTAATCAATCTAATGGCTTCTTTAGAGTCACACATGCAACATAGCTCCTGTATACCCATACTCTTAGCAAGACGAAGACCATGCATCACTCCAACAAGCTCTGCATACAACACTGAGGCAGAACCAAGAAACCCCGATATACCCCCAATCCAGTTGCCCGAATTATCTCTCAAAACAGCATCAAAATTCGCCCGAGCTTGACTGGCCAACAGGGAACCATCTGAGTGAAAAAAAGTTCCAGGCCCTCATATTCCATGTAACGAGTCGGGGGTATAAATCGGTTAGAGATGGCGATTTCACCAGATTTTGAAAAGCCTCTCCCATATGGCATATGTTGCGAACAATGCTTTGAAGAGAAGCCGACTTGCCATTGAAAACCCGTTGGTTCCGTTCTCTTCATATCTGCTAAATACTAGCAGCAAAACAAAAACCGAAAACTCGAACCATACCACATAGCCAAAGGCGGATGCTGTCTTTGTCAATGGTCTGAAGGTCAACGGGAATATGAATATTCAAGAGTCTCCAAAGTGGCTGGACCCAGGCACAATAGAATAAACCATGGCGGTTCTTTTTAAAGTGTCACGGACCCACATTTAATGCAATCAAATACATATTTTTAATCCTCAATAATTCAAATTATATATAATTAAAAATTATGAAAATTTAATATTCTAAATCATTGATTAGACTAATACAACAATATTTCACTTCGCTATATTTTATCTTATATAATTATATTAAAAAAATTCGAATCAAAATTACTGAATGAACAGTGACAGAACTCTATCCGTGTCACTTAAAAAAGAATGGATGAAGTATTTGAGAAATAGTACCTAAAATTGTCTTGTATGATATCAAGCTTTAAACACTTTAATTTAATGTTAGATTTGGGAATGAGGACTTAAGCTACTTACTAATGAGGTTCGAATTCTCTAGCATTCGTAGCGCTTTCTATAGGAGTTTTCTCCCAATCATCGGTCAACTAAGGTTCAGCCTACTCTGAAACTCATTACGTTGTTAACTATATTAATAGTCCCATTCGGCCAAAGATTGAAAGCATTATTATAAGGCCTTGAAGCAGCCTGGTTTATAAGAAATTCATTTTATCCAATAATTCTAAAAGAAAGGTTGAGATAATCTATCATTAAGGGATAAAACTATTCATACTTTCTATAGTGAAGACTATATGGAATTCTATACTTCTTAAATCTACGATGGAGATTGTGTACTTCGTCTCATGATACGAGTATATATGGACGGGAACGCTCCGCCTGATAGCCAAAAGGTTTTTGCGCAACTGAACGATAATATATTACTCTAGATGTTGCACGCTCAGCCGTGATCATAGTTGTTAAGATCCCGATCCTGATCTTAGGATCTTACGATTTTACGATCACACCTCACTAAAACGATCTCGATCCTTGTAGGATCTTAAAATTAGTAAGATCCCGATCCTGATAGTAGAATGTTACAATCTTATGGTCATACTCCCTCAAATGCTTCTACGATCTTACGATCATACCCTCTTAAACGCATAAATTTTTTGTAGTATTTTTATGATTTAGGATCAAAGTAACTTTTTTCTTTTAATTTTAAACTTAAGAGCTTGTATTCCTTATGTATGATGTGTAAAAAAACATAATTTTTATGTATGTGGAAATATTTTATGTTTGATTGTGATGTTTTTGTACTGTATTAGTATTAATTAACTTACAAGATTCATAAACACGCGAAATAATGCTTTTACTTGTTAGTATGCATAATTGAGTTTAACAATTATTGCAAGTTCATAAGATGTTAGGATCCCGACTCGATCCTACGATCCCGATCTTGCAAAGAGAAAAACGATCCCATATAGGATCCCGATCTTAACAACCTTGGCCGTGATGGTTGATCCCACAAACCAACATGGACTCTTTCTACTACGATTTGGCTTCACTCATTGAAACTTTTGACAATTTCGTCACACGAGTATTTTCTAAAATATCCCATGTTAAATTTATTAAGTGAAAAGAGTTATGATTCATGGGAAAGGGGTTTAAGGATATAGTTCACTTTTTATTACTCATGAGGGGAAACTTTGAGTTCAAACGGCGTTATGGACCTCTCCGGCATGAAACTTTTGACAATTACGTGCCTTGAAGATCCTTGCCATGAAACTTTTGACAAATTCCCACTACATGAGTATTTTCTGAAAAATCATAATCCTGGTGTTCAATTTTATTTAATGAAACCAATTTATGAAGGCGGAGTTGGGATTAGGGATATATTTATAGGTTGTCACGTTTTTATTACTCGTGTTAAGAAACTGTGGCCCGAAAGCGCACGGAGTCAAACATTGCAGTAATTTATAGTAAGACCGGATCATTCACTGGAGGATGTGCGATGGAAGCAGGGCCCACGTCGTTTTACTAGATTTTCCACTCGTATTGCTCCAATTGGTTTGAAAAATGATTAACATCTACTGACTGAATTTAAACTAAACTACATAAGCATTTAGATTTATTCTACAAAGCGCATTAATTCTATTCTAGAGAGCGGGTAAATTTACACTAGAAAGCAAATGAAGTTATTCTAAGAATGCAGTAAATTACACCTATGAAAGCAATGAAAATCTACTCTATGCTAACTATGAAGCTGATTCACAGAATGAACAGAAAGGACGGGAAAAAAAGAATAAAAATTGGACAAGATTTAGATAAGGCATACTTAAACTTCCAGTTTTATACACTCTTTGCTTGGGATAATCCTGTCAGATAGCTAATTCTCATGCTCTCAATACTGCATTCCCTTTAACAGACAGGTACTTACAGTATGAGTTTACATGTTCTTAAGACCGCAAATTCTAAGATACCACAGATTTGTAACTGCCCCGGCCAGGGTATATTATTTCATCTGTGGTGGATAAGCAACACCTGACGGATCATTAGTTGAAATGCCAAGTACCACTATCATTCTCCCATGTCACACCCAAAGATTCTAATCGAGCCTGAACTATCCCTTAACTATCAATCCTAGTAGCAGTTACACAACTCTCAATACAACCGAGTGACCTCTAACGAAAGCATTTAAAAGAAAGCGGTAAAGAAAGCATTTAAAATCCTATCACTCGGAGGTTTTGAAGGTCTGACCCTGGTAGTAAAAGACAGCCCCCAGTCAGAATGACCGGGTGTGGATCAAGAATTCCCGGCTCTCGGTGAACCGCTCGTGTGTTCACTTCCTTCCGGGTGGTTGGTGAGATACAAACTAATGAAATAAACTCATAAATTAGTTCATTCCGGATGCACTCACCCAGGACTCAAAATAGGCTTTGGCAGAAGAGGATAGCGGTTGAAAGAATACTCAACCCTATCTTAGAAAATAACCAAGGCCTGGGTGTTGTTCCTCTAAGATTATTTACTGCACTGTATTTGAATCCAAGTGGACCCCATCTCGGTGTAATATATAATCTCGGATTCCCAACAATCAGCAATTTTGGAAAATAATGAATTTGAAAACCATTCCCTAAACAGGTACTAGACTCTCAATTAAACCACAGATCCTTTCAGTCTAGATGAGACCTAATCGCTGACTCTGCTTCTAATCTCCCAAAATCAACCCTTGACAGAATATGAACTAGTCATAGCTGAGGAATTTATCCCTTACTTAGATCCGGATTTTTTTTATAAAAGAGTTTTTGGTGGAAATTTAATATGCCATATCTGTTTAAATCTATACTTCTAATGTCCAAGGGAAGGATCCCAAAATATTATAGACCACAGTAGTACATAATATTATCATGCATAAAGATATATGGAAGTGTAAAATTAATTGACCCAAAATATAGAGGTGGGTTTAGACAGAAGGCGGAACACAATTATGAAGTAGCACATAGGCCAAAAGTGGTGGCAAAACAATTAGGTGGATTGCAAACATCTGCTATCCAGTTTCCTAATTACTCAGATGAAGTGAATTTAGACATGTGAAACCCTAAAATGGCAGTGTCGCTACCAGTTGGGCCCCTACTGTCTGTGAATTCAGATAAAAACCTACATGCTTCCTTTCTGCAGTACTTATCAGCTAATGTTGACAGACATTAGCAGAGTTATACTACAGATTGGAATTTGGGTTTGGAAATTAAGATAAATAAAATAAAACTGTATCCGGATAGGAATCAGCTGAGCAGCTATTATAATCCCGGATGGACGAACCGCCAAGGCTTCCACCGACTGCTTTCCAGACCATGCAAAATAATATTTAGTAATTAATACCCAGAATACGAGCTAGTTTATCCGTGAGGGAATACCCGCCAACATTAGTCTGGTGTATTCTTCACTAATTGTTACACACAATACACAAAAGACAAAAGAAAATAAAATAAAATAAAGAGAAAAACTTGTACGAGAGACATTGGTTTCTCATGCAAGGTTATGGAATTAATCTATAATTGATAGCTTAAATAATCCCTCCTACCATAATTAACTACAGTCCGGATTATCTGTTTAAGGTATCACAATTTTGTTTATAGAAAAATATTTTAATGGATATTGAACAAGGTTCCCTTAATCCAGGCAATTATTGATCTCAATTATTGCTAATATTGACCTTTAATTACTGGCTTAAGGATTCTATCAATTAATTGTGAAGATGGAGAATGGAAAATTTTGCACAAAGATGCCAATTACGACGCTAAACAGATGTTACGACGCTATCCTAGGATAGCGTCGTCATGGGTTGGTAAAAGAGATGCGAAATCTTGGGTTAAAGGGAGGTGTGTACGACGCTATACACTAAATTACGGCCTATACTAGGATAGCGTCGTAGGTGTAGCGTCGTAGGTGGTTTTGAGAAATTGGGGAAGAAAGAAATTTTTGGAAAAAGGAGAGATGCTACGGCGCTAGACATTAAATGACGACGCTATCCTAGGATAGCGTCGTAAGGATAGCGCCGTAGGTTAAATTTTTAGAAGTGTTTGTGAAATGGGGGAGTACGGCGCTAAACATTAAATGTCGACGCTATCCAAGGATAGCATCGTGAGGATAGCGTCGTAGGTGGGTATTGTGAGGATGAAAATGTTTTGGGGACTTACGACTCTAGACAAAAATTACGACGCTATCCTCTAGGATAGCGTCGTTGGTCTAGCGCCGTAAGGCAGATTTTGTTTAAGTCTGGACAACTACAGCGCTAAACCTCACCTACGGCGCTACACTAGGTTAGCGTCGTAGGGCGGTTAGCGTCGTAGCTAGCCCAGAAATGTTGTTGTTCGGGTGATGCAATCTCTGCGATTACAAACCCTATTTTCAAGTTCATGGTTCACAAATGCATGATAATAAAGACCAAATAATAAACAGTGAATGAAAAATGCAAAAGAGATGTAAAACAGTAAGAAATGAACATGCTATGCTACACACTTATGAACCACAAACCCAAGTGAGGGTTTTCAACCAACAAATCATGCATGAATCCCAAAATAAGAGAAAGCAGCACAAAAACCCACGTAAAACAGTAAAATAAAATGCCAAATGGTCATGAAACCAAAAACAAAACAACAAATCCATGGACCCATGTCCATTTCATGATTTTGGGACTCTTTTTGTGATTAACTTCCCATTTTATAAGAAATGGCTTGATAATACCCATCATTTGGGTATTTCAAGCCTAAATGAAGGTTCAACAAAACTGGAATTAATATAAACAGTGGCTACCTAGGTCTAAACACAAAAACTAATACTAATCTAAACTAATCATTAAACTAAAGAAACAAAAACAGTGCATAAATGTAAATAATACAAAAAAAAATAAATAAATAAAATAAACTAACTACCTAACTAACCTACACACCCCAAGAACAGCAGTTGTCTCCAAGTTTAAGAATGTTGTGAAGTGACTGATCATGGGAGTCAACTTGTCCTTAAATAGGTGGGAAACCCTAGGCCCATGGGCCCCCAGGCCTTGAAATTTGAATTCTGAGGCTCAGTGCGACGCTATGGATGGCTTACGGCGCTATCCTTCTACGGCGCTATAGGTTTAGCGTCGTAGTCTTCCACTTCGAAGACTCTCTCTGTCTCTCAGTGAACAGCCTACGGCGCTATCCATCTTTTACGGCGCTATACTTGATTACGGCGCTATCCATGCTTAGCGCCGTCCACTCTTCTTCAAACTGTTTCTTTGATTTCCTCCTACGGCGCTAGACCAAGCTACGGCGCTATACATGCTTAGCGTCGTAGTTGTGTCTAGCGTCGTAGTATCCTGTAAAATTCAACTTTTTGTGGGTTTTCATTTCTTTTCCCATCTTTTTCATTTTCTTTTTCTTTTCTTTTCTTTTTCTCATGTTTTTGGATTTTTCTAACATAAATATGTAATAAAATTACATATGTATGCGTTTTTCATACCAGCTCAATATTTTTATAGTTATGCATAAATCAGTCCAATTCAACTGCTTTCTTATTTAATATAAGACCGGAATGCGATCAAATGCCCGTTTCAGACACGGAAATGAATTGAAAATAATGGTCATTTCTGGCCATTATCAACTTCCTCACATTTAATACTGACCGTCCCCGAGCAGTCAGAGTCAATGTTCTAAAGAACACGGGCTCTGCATATTCAATTCATTTTCGTGGCTTCATAAATCATATTCTTTTTGGATTGGGATAAGACAACCAAAAACTTCAAGTATTAAATTCCCTTGATTGCAGTGTTTAATGAAATGATACTTGCTCACTACATCGGGCCTACAAATCAAGCATTATTGTCAATCCTTCATGAACATCATGTTTGAAAGATGCAAAGATTAAGAGTGAGAATTAAGGTATGACACACATATAAAAACAGAGCCTCACATATAAGAGAATCAGAAAATTCATTCACTCTCAAATGGGGTTTAATCATTGAACGCTCAAAATCAGATTCAATTAAATTATCCCATAAGCTTGCAATCAGACCAACTCGCCACCGGCTCATTTCCTCAATTCGAGATCTCGAGGTCTTATTTAAGGGTTATAATGGGGCATACGGTTGTAACATTCGGTAGGAAAGGGAAATTACTGGCTAGGAAATGGCAAGAATTTATTCCATCATAACTTGAAATTTTTATTTAAAACTTATGATCATCAATATTTCTTTCTTTCTTTTGCTTTTCTTTTTATATTGCATGACAGACTTAGTCTAATTTGCTTTGTCATTTGCAATTTATTGATGTTGAATAAAGTTCAACTGTTTTTCTTCTCTTTTTTTTTTTTTTTGAATCCGTTTATAGCTTACCGATTAATACATTTTTGATAATCATACGTTTAATGCCTTTTGATAGAATTTATACCTGCACACTTGGGTTTGAATATTTTGGTCTTTTTGTAAGGCTAGGAAAAATATAGTGGGTTCCAAAGAAAAATTAGGCTTATAGGCTCAAATTGGTTAATCCCAAAGGCAAAATATTTTTGGGTTTGGATTCCAAAAGAAGGCCAAAAATTTGGGTTTTTCTAAGTGCCTCGATCATATACTCGATTTTTGGAATATGGCATGGTCTTGAATCGGTCCCAATCGCAAGTTCTAGTTTCCTTTAATCAAAAAGATTCACACATCAAAGAGAATAAATGAGAGAAAGTGACTCATGGCTCGAATCTCACAAGGTTGGGTTGATTCATGTCATACAATATTCTAAAATTTAATCAAAGTTTAATTCTAACAATTTATTCAATCAAAACTTCTAACGCGCAGATTTATTACCCAATAAGCTGATCGCATCATTAGATTTTTATAGCTCAAAACCTTAGAAATTCATGTCATGCATGTTTTCAATTATATTTTCCCAATTTAAAAGTTTGAAAATTTAGTCACAAGCCTAAATTCAATATGTGAATTTAGAGCATGTTTATGCATACTTTTTCTGGTTATTAAATTTAAAGCAGTAAAAGAGGCATTGTCAACATACAAGGTATGTCAACAACATATTTTTGGCCTGACAGTCACTTATTCATCTCGGACTGTCAGACATTTTTTCAAGAGGAAAACAAATAGAAATTGTTCGCAGATCTCAAAGCTTGAGTTCCATTCGTCGAAAGCAATAAATTACATCAGTTATAAGAGATTCTTATGCAGTTAGTACGAACCTGCATACAAAAGAAGAAATCCCTTATATGATGCCTACACTAAAGCTTAAAAAGAAATAGAGCAAACTAGGATTCATTCCTCCTCCCTTCTTCTCTCTCAGAACATGTACCTGCTCCAGTGGACGAAACTTGTCAGATCACAGCGCAGACACCAGCCATTATGGTCTCTCAGGGGTTCATGCATCCTTGTGCAGAAGACCCGGGGTGGTTGGTTTGCGAATAGGTAGGGAGTGTTTGGATCGTCCGCCATCCATGAGAGAGTGTTGGTGGACGTGTAGTCCAGGACCGATCGATCGGTCACCATTCTCTCTATCATTTTGATCCCCTGATTGACCTGGCCTTCATCTAGCTTGCTCATAAGCATCAGTCCACGGGTGAAGATTGACGCTTTGTGATTGTCCTCGATGCCTGGCCGCAGCAGTTCGCAGGCTTGCTCTTCATCCCCTTCTGCCAATGCTAGGAGTGCGGGAACTATTTGGAGATTAAAGTTTCCCGCCTCCATGCATGTGTGCAGAAGTCTCTCCTTCTGCCACCGAATTCTCTCTTGCCACTGCCTCACTTTAGAGGTGTCCAACTCGCATCGCTTGTACACGATGGCGAGGTTCCCTGCGTCTCTGAGCTTTTTGCATGTCTCCTGTGCAGTGAATACTTCCCTGATTTCATCCTCTCCTATTCGGGAAAGGATTTCACCTAGGAGCTCTAGTGGCAAGTCCAGCAGCTGGGTTCCTCCGAGTGCAGGATCTGGGATAAGAAGATTGCCCCTGAAAAGATAAGAAGTGATGAATCCAATTTTTTTATAATTTCCTCAGAATTTATTCAAGTTTAGAAACCAACATCCTCACATTTAGAGTTTTGCTCTAAATGTGAGATTATTAAGTTTCCTACTTGAATTTTAATTTAAAGCATGGGTAAATGAAGAGATTGGGGTCATTGGGCCCCTATATGTTTTTAATGGGCCATTGGGCCCAAAAGTTTGCTTTTTCAACATTATTAAACAAGTTCGAGCAACTTGTTGAAAATGGGATGAGATGGATGGAAGGGGTGAAATGCTCGAATTTTAGAATGTGCAATGGAGGTGTGGCGGAATGGATCTGCTGTTCCCGGATTGCTTTGACTGTCTTTGGTCAGTTAAAACATCCAGAAATCTTGCAAACACTATTTTTAATTTTAAAAAAAAGTTGACTTGTTTTATTTAAGGAAAGTGGGATGTGAGTGGTCCCATTTTGGATTTTTGAAAAGGATAGCAGTTGGGTGACAAAAATACTGCTATTTACTCACACTACAGTTCCATTGGGAACAAAAAGAACACAAGCCAATTAAACCTACCAATTATTTTTGTCTTTTTGCAAAAGGTCACTTTTATTAAAAAGTGGAAGTCTCCCATTGGGTGTTTGTACTATGTTTCCATAAACAAACAAACATTTATTCCCACATGATTGTAACATGTGGAAACAAATATGCCAAAAAGATCTTTCCACTTTAATGTTCCAAGACAAAACTGCAGAACCATCTGTTTCAAGATCAAAAACAAGGTTTGAATAAGAACTTCAAGCATTCAACCTTACTTTGTCAAAAACTCAAGAGTAGAAAAACCAATAATATCATGGTGCTCAAAATAGCACCCTAACATTCATCAGTTCATTCTTTTCCAGTGTTAACTTTGAAATTTTCAAACCCTTAACAGTTTCAAAACAAGCTCTCAAACAGGTTTTTAAGGGTTTCAAAAAGGTTTCAAAAGGGCTCCTTAAAACCGAGAGCATCATTAACCCAAAACAGAAAACAAAGACACACACAAACCACATTATGCCATTTTCAACCAAAAGCTAAGAAAAAGAAACCAAAGAGTCCGCTAGGGCCATGAACAAGGAAGGGAAATGGGTTTTTTTTTACCCTGCCCACCGTGGTTCAGGTCTGGGTAGAGGTCCCAAGTTTGGAAGGATTCTCAGAAACCTGTCCATGGTGTCCCCTTAGATTTGTGGAAAAAAATGTTGTTACGAGAACTCTGCGTTCTTCGTAAGTGTATTTGGGAGTGGATTTTGGGAATGGGGTTTCGAAAGTGTGGGAATGAAGAAGGAGAAGGTCGGGGTATTTATAGGTGAGGAAAAAGGATTTTACAACGCTATACTTAGCCTACGGCGCTATACTAGCGCCGTAGGTTTTATTCAGCGTCGTAAAATGGTGGAGAGATAACGGAGTACTACGGCGCTGTGCCTTTAGTACGGTGCTATCCAAGGATAGCGTCGTTCTAAGGGATTGCGTCGTAGGTAGATTAAAAAGAGGGGGAAGTGCCCTACGGCGCTATCCCATTACTACGGCGCTAACCTAGGTTAGCGTCGTAGGTGAGGATAGCGTCGTAATCGAAGGCGGACTGGGCCCGAGTAGATGAAATTGGGCCTCAGTTGGTTTTATTTGTTTTGGACCTAGGAGATTTTAGTCCAAGACATTTTTGTGTTATAAATGGGCTATCTTAATTAAAAATTAAACTAGCATAAAATAGGTTGGACTAATTCCATTTGTTTGCAAAAATTATTTCGGATTTTAAATTGCTTTAATTTCCGAAATCATTTTCTTAAATTCATGGACTTAATCCAACCGGGAACCTGGTTTTCTTCTTTATTTTCTGCTCCTTCCTTTTGGTGGTTCGGGTATTTCTGCAAGACAGATAAATGAATCATTTTAGATTTTCTCCAAAGCTCAACATCCACACATTTAGAGTCTTAGTACTCTAAATGTTTAATTGATTTTTGGACATTCTTTGATAAAATAACACACATATATATATATGTATAGTGAAATGAAGAATTTTTTATGATTTTAATGCTGTTTCTTATTGAATGTAAGCCGGGTCTGCCAGTGCTTGGCTTTCTTTCTCCGGATCGAACTGTCCGATGTACTCTTTCAGTCGCTGTCCATTCACCACTATATTGCCCTTGTCAGTTCGGATCCTGACGGCTCCATTTTCAAACACTTCTAACACTTCATGTGGTCCTTCCCATATGGATTTAAGCTTTCCAGAGAACAGATTCAACCTAGAATTGAACAATAATACATTTTGACCAACATAAGAATGTTTATGCTTAATCCGGCGATCGTGTAACTTCTGGGTCCGCTCCTTGTAAATTCGAGAGCTTTCATAAGCTTGCACTCGTATTTCCTCAATTTCATTGAGGTCCAACTTGCGTTTGCTCTGAGCAACTTTCGGATCGAAGTTGAGCGTTTTAACGGCCCAGTAAGCTTTATGCTCTAACTCTACGGGCAAATGACATGCTTTTCTAAAGACGAGCCTGTATGGAGACATCCCAATGGGAGTCTTAAATGCCGTGCGGTATGCCCATAGAGCGTCATTGAGCTTACGTGCCCAATCCTTACGGGTTATCCCAACTGTGGCTTCGAGTATATGTTTGATTTCGCGATTGGATACTTCGACTTGACCACTAGTCTGGGGATGATAAGGCGTGCCTATCTTATGGAGGATCCCGTTTTTACTCATTAAAGTTTCGAAAGCTTTATTGATAAAGTGTGTTCCTCCATCAGATATCACCACCCTAGGTATGCCAAATCGACTGAAAATGTTGTTCTTGAGGAACTTGATGACTTGGCTACCATCATTGGTCGGTAATGCGACAGCCTCGACCCATTTGGACACGTAATCGACAGCTACCAAGATGTAGTAGTTTCCACCAGATGGTGGGAACGGTCCCATGAAGTCAATGCCCCATACATCGAAGATCTCAAGTGTGAGAATCCCCTTTTGAGGCATCTCATCCCTCTTGGAGATGTTTCCTAATCTTTGGCATTTGTCGCAACCTTTCACAAATGTCCTGCAATCCTCATAGATGTGAGGCCAATAAAATCCACATTCGAGGACCTTGTGGGCCGTTCGAGCGGGACCATGGTGACCTCCATATTCTGATTCATGGCATTTTCTGACAATTTGATAGGCTTCATGCTCGGTCACACATCGCCTGATTTTTGAATCGGCGCAGTGTTTGAAGAGATAAGGTTCTTCCCAGAAGTAATTTAATACATCTCGGTTGAACTTATTTCTCTAATGATAGCTCGAAAACTGTGGGGTTATTCCGCACGCCAAGAAGTTAGCGATGTCGGAAAACCATGGACAAGCCTGATCGTGCAAGTGTAAAGCGAACAACTGTTCGCCCGGGAACTCTTTGTTAACGGCTTTTTCCTTTTTATCATTTTCTAATCGAGATAAGTGGTCAGCAGCACCATTATCTCGACCTCGCCTGTCTTTTATTATGATGTCGAATTCTTGCAACAGAAGTACCCACCTGATTAATCGAGGTTTGACATCTTGTTTGCTAAACAAGTATCTCAATGCTGTATGATCGGTGTACACTATGGTCTTCGTACCTATCAGATATTGTCTGAACTTATCAAACGGGAAGACTACAACATACATTTCTTTCTCCGTTGTGGTGTAGTTAACTTGGGCCTCATTCAGGGCATGACTTGCGTAATGAATTACGCGGTGTCTCCCATTCTTATGTTGCCCGAGTACTGCACCTACGGCGAGATCACTAGCATCGCACATTACCTCGAAAGGTATTGACCAATCGGGTGGTTGTACTATCGGTGCAGAAACCAACATCTTCTTGAGCGTGTCAAAGGCTTGGACACACGCTTCATTTATTAAGAAAGAATTTTCTTTACAAAGCAGATTAGTGAGCGGCTTGGCAATTTTAGAGAAATCCTTAATCAATCTTCGGTAAAAACCGGCATGCCCTAAGAAGCTCCTGACCGACTTGATAGAGTTGGGGAGAGGGAGATTGGAAATGATGGAGACTTTGGCTGGATCAACCTCGATGCCTGCACGAGAAATGCGATGACCTAACACTATGCCCTCAGTGACCATAAAATGGCACTTTTCCCAATTTAAAACCAGGTTAGTGTCCTCACATCTCTTTAAAATCTTAGCAAGATTAGTCAAACATTCATCAAACGTATCTCCATATACAGAGAAGTCATCCATGAAGACCTCAATGCATTTTTCGATAAATTCAGAGAATATAGACATCATGCATCTTTGAAAAGTAGCTGTTGCATTGCATAATCCAAAAGGCATGCGCCTATAGGCAAAAGTGCCATAGGGGCATGTAAAGGTAGTTTTTTCGTGATCTTCACTGGCGATCACTATTTGATTGTATCCAGAATAACCATCTAAAAAATAATAAAACTCTCTTCCCGCCAACCGTTCCAACATTTGATCGATAAAAGGTAAAGGGAAATGGTCCTTGCGAGCCTCGTTCAACTTCCGGTAGTCTATGCAGACTCTCCATCCGGTGACTGGGCGCGTGGCAATTTCCTCCCCTTGTTCATTCTGCGTGATGCACATCCCACCCCGCTTCAGAACAACCTGCACAGGACTGACCCATTTGCTATCAGAAATCGGGTATATAATACCGGCGTCTAACAGCTTGATCACTTCCTTTCTTACCACTTCTTGCATGGGTGGGTTCAATCTTCGTTGGGGCTGGCGTGAAGGCTTGAAATACTCCTCCATTAAAATCTTGTGCATACAAACAGAAGGGCTTATTCCTTTGATATCAGAAATGGTCCAACCGATTGCACGCACATAATTTTTAAGCACTCCCACCAGAGCGTTTTCTTGAGCTTGTGTCAACTTGGCTGACACAATTACCGGTAATTTTTTATGTTCTGCGAGAAACGCATACTTAAGATGGTCCGGTAAGATTTTTAGTTCAAGCTCTGGTGGGCATTCCACTGAAGGGAGTAATTTGCAAGAATTAGATGGGGGAAAATCAGTTTTACCTTTCGGATCCTGCATCAGTGCAGGATCCGCCTCCTCATGGTTGGCGTCCTCATGGAATTCGGTGCCGTCAAACTCCTCCAAATCCCCTGTTTCGGGATCGACAAAGTGAACGGCTTTGCATCCTTTATGCTCCACGCTAGCAGGTCTCAGTACCTGCTTTGATAGTTCATCCAGCATCATTTCATGATCAAATCCAGAGTCAAGCTCTCTCTCCTCACTCCTAACTATTACAGATTTTGATGAACAGAACCCGTCATCTGGGTATTTCTGTAATTGTGCCATGTCAAATGTAACTTCTTCCTCATTGACTCGCAGTGTTACTCGTCCAGCTTTTGCATCTATCAGTGCTCCGCCTGTTGCAAGGAATGGTCTCCCTAAGATCAATGGCATGTCCAGATCCTCCTCTATGTCTAGAATCACAAAATCAACTGGGAATAAGATATTCCCAGTTTTCACTATGATGTCCTTGAGGATGCCGACAGGCTTCGTGATGGATCTTTCTGCTAACTGGAGTCTCATCTTGACTGGCTCGATATGTCCCAGCTTGAGGCGTTGCACCATTGCCAAAGGCATAGCATTGATGCTAGAACCAAGATCACAAAGGCCTTTTCCTACTTTGATTTTCCCGATTTGAATCGGCAGCGTGCAACAGCCTGGATCTTCTTGCTTCTCAGGAAGCTTGCGCTGGATGATAGCACTGCATGTATTGTTAAGAACTACCAGTTCTTCCTGCTCAATTCTCCTTTTTCCTGAAACTAATTCTTTTAGAAATTTAGCGTATGCTGGCATTTCAGCTATCATTTCGATGAGAGGAATAGTTATTTCTACTTTTTACAGCCTTTCTGAAATTTTTCAAATTTAAGGTCCTGTTCTTGATTTTTAAGTCGGGCCAGGTATGGTACCCTTGGCATGAACTTTTTATTATCAAATTGTTTTTGTGGTAAAGGGAAGGAAGTTGTACCTCCACCTGTACCCTTATCTGTTTCAGCCGTTTCAGGTGCAGCGTCAGTCTGCAGATTGGCTGTCTCTTTTTCGGCTTCCTTTTCATTCTCCTCAATGTCACTTTCCAGTTCATTTTCTTGTACCAGTTTCTCTTTGCCCTTGGGTCCCTCCAAAACTTTACCAGACTTCAGTGTGATGGCCTTACACTGAGGGTTTTTCTCAGCAGTGCTGGGTAGAGTTCCTTGGTCTCTTTTCTGCATTTCCTTGGCCATTTGTGTAACCTGCGTCTCCACATTCCGGATAGAGGACTGTAACTGAGTGTTGATTTCCTTTTGGCTGGTGATGAAGTCAGTCATGAGGGTCTCTAATCTGGAAGGGGGTTTCTGCTGGTTTTGGTTCCAATTCTGGTTCTGACCTTGGTTTTGAACAAACTGATTCTGATTCTGCGGCTGATTCTGATTTGGGACAAACTGATTCTGTGGCTGCTGAAAGGTTTGGAAATTTTGGTTTTGAGGTGGCCTAGCTAGAATCTGAGGCTGAAAACTTGGGTTAAAATGCTGGGGCCTTGGTTGGTTGAACTGTTGGGGCTGGGTCAACAGGTGGGAATTCAAAGCGTTGTTGTTGGAATATGAAAGGTTCGGGTGCCGATTTTGGAATCCACCTGCATAGTTACAGCTTTCATTCGCCACTTGCTGACAGGACTCAGTGGGATGCGGGCCTTGGCAAGTCCCGCAAACAGCCTCAGCATTTTGAGTCTGTGTAGAGCTCCCAGCTTCTTGATTCAAGGCCAAGACGGCCACTTGGTCTTTCAGTTCGTCAAGTTCAGATTTCCCTACTGTACCTACAGCACATAAACCACGAGGGGGAGGAGGATCAACATCATCAGTTAGAACAGATCAATTTACACTCATTGCTTCAATCTTGCCCCAGGCCTGATCCATTGGTATGTATAGCAAATGTTGACCACCAGCAGCATCAAGCATGTATTTCCAGGATGGGGTCAAACCGCTGTAAAACTTCCTTAATTGCTCCCACTCACGGAAGCCATGTTGGGGGCACTTTCTGAGCAGGTTGAAGAACCGTTCCTTTGCGTCATACAGGGACTCATCTGGCTTCATCTTGAATTCCGCGATTTTGGAACGACATTCATCCACCTTGGATTCCGGAAAGTATTTTGTCAGGAAGTTTCGGATCACTTCCTCCCAGGTGGACTTCTGATTAATTGGCAGTGATTTGTACCATGTTCGCGCTCCACTAGTCAAAGAGAAGGGAAATAATCTCAATCGAATAGTGTTAGCAGATACATTTTGATTCTTAATGGTGTCACATAGCTCCAAGAAAGTTTGCAAATGATCATGTGGGTCTTCGTGACTTGCCCCAGCAAACTGATTGCTCTGAACAAGATTGATGAGTGCCGGTTTCAATTCGAAATTCCTGGCCAAAAATGGAGCTTGTCCAGGAATGTTCAAATACGGTTCCAGAATGGGCTGCATATAGTCAGCTGCGGCTGCCTGTTGATTGTTCCCTGGCCCTCCTTGGTATTGCTGTGGGTAAAAGTTCTGATTTGGATAGTAATTTCTGGGATCATTGAAGTCGTTAGGGTTAGGATGATTCTGGTTTTGGTTAAACTGGGGGTTTGGAAATTGAGGATTCTAAAAATTTTGGTTATATGGATTATTCTGGTTAAGTGGGTTGTTTTGGAGGTTTTGATGGTTTGGGTTGGGTGGAGGCACCTCGAAGGGTTGCTGCTCGAGATTTTGGGGGGTTCTCACCTCCCTGAATGACCTGAGGGGGGATATCCTCCAAGTTCTCATCATCAACGTCTTCTGGGTCCTCTTGGATATTTTGGAGTGGCGGGTTAGGTGGAATCTTTGGGGGATTGCCATGGTTATCTGCCATGTCTGAGATGTCACTGCTTGTGCTTGAAGAGAGTAGAGCTTGTCTTTCCCGTTCCTTTCTTTGTCTAGCCTCCGCCCTCAGACGACGAGCTGTTTTTTCGATCTCTGCGTTGAATGGGATCTCGGCTGGGGTCTCTTTTCTCTTTTGCATAGAACAGAGGTCTTAGCTATGACAGTACCTGCACATTCCCCAGGTTAGAATTCATTTCGGAGGCAAATATTTATATTTATATGTATAAGCTAACTAAGAGCAATGAGGAATGTAATTCTCTAATAAAACGGCGCTGCATCCTCCCCGGCAACGGCGCCATGAAACTTTTGACAATTTCGTCACACGAGTATTTTCTAAAATATCCCAGATTAAATTTATTAAATGAAAAGAGTTATGATTCATGGGAAAGGGGTTTAAGGATATAGTTCACTTTTTATTACTCATGAGGGGAAACTTTGAGTTCAAACGGCGTTATGGACCTCCCCGGCATGAAACTTTTGACAATTACGTGCCTTGAAGATCCTTGCTATGAAACTTTCGACAAGTTTACACTACATGAGTATTTTCTGAAAAATCATAATCCTGGCGTTCAATTTTATTTAATGAAACCAATTTATGAAGGCGGAGTTGGGATTAAGGATATATTTATAGGTTGTCACGTTTTTATTACTCGTGTTAAGAAACTGTGGCCCGAAAGCGCACGGAGTCAAAAATTGCAGTAATTTATAGTAAGACCGGATCGTTCACTGGAGGATATGCGATGGAAGCAGGGCCCACGTCGTTTTACTAGATTTTCCACTCGTATTGCTCCAATTGGTTTGAAAAATGATTAATATCTACTGACTGAATTTAAACTAAACTACATAAGCATTTAGATTTATTCTACAAAGCGCATTAATTCTACTCTAGAGAGCGGGTAAATTTACACTAGAAAGCAAATGAAGTTATTCTAAGAATGCAGTAAATTACACCTATGAAAGCAATGAAAATCTACTCTATGCTAACTATGAAGCTGATTCACAGAATGGACAGAAAGGACAGGAAGAAAAGAATAAAAATTGGACAAGATTTAGATAAGGCATACTTAAACTTCCAGTTTTATACACAGATCTTTGCTTGGGATAATCCTGTCAGATAGCTAATTCTCATGCTCTCAATACTGCATTCCCTTTAACAGACAGGTACTTACAGTATGACTTTACATGTTCTTAAGACCGCAAATTCTAAGATACCACAGATTTGTAACTGCCCCCGCCAGGGTATGTTATTTCATCTGTGGTGGATAAGCAACACCTGACGGATCATTAGTTGAAATGCCAAGTACCACTATCATTCTCCCATGTCACACCCAAAGATTCTAATCGAGCCTGAACTATCCCTTAACTATCAATCCTAGTAGCAGTTACACAACTCTCAATACAACCGAGTGACCTCTAACGAAAGCATTTAAAAGAAAGCGGTAAAGAAAGCATTTAAAATCCTATCACTCGGAGGTTTTGAAGGTCTGACCCTGGTAGTAAAAGACAGCCCCCAGTCAGAATGACCGGGTTTGGATCAAGAATTCCCGGCTCTCGGTGAACCGCTCGTGTGTTCACTTCCTTCCGGGTGGTTGTGAGATACAAACTAATGAAATAAACTAATAAATTAGTTCATTCCGGATGCACTCACCCAGGACTCAAAAATAGGCTTTGGCAGAAGAGGATAGCAGTTGAAAGAATACTCAACCCTATCTTAGAAAATAACCAAGGCCTGGGTGTTGTTCCTCTAAGATTATTTACTGCACTGTATTTGAATCCAAGTGGACCCCATCTCGGTGTAATAATTAATCTCGGATTCCCAACAATCAGCAATTTTGGAAAATAATAAATTTGAAAACCATTCCCTAAACAGGTACTAGACTCTCAATTAAACCACAGATCCTTTCAGTCTAGATGAGACCTAATCGCTGACTCTGCTTCTAATCTCCCAAAATCAACCCTTGACAGAATATGAACTAGTCATAGCTGAGGAATTTATCCCTTACTCAGATCCGGATTTTTTTTATAAAAGAGTTTTTGGTGGAAATTTAATATGCCATATCTGTTTAAATCTAGACTTCTAATGTCCAAGGTAAGGATCCCAAAATATTGTAGACCACAGTAGTACATAATATTATCATGCATAAAGATATATGGAAGTGTAAAATTAATTGACCCAAAATATAGAGGTGGGTTTAGACAGAAGGCGGAACACAATTATGAAGTAGCACAGAGGCCAAAAGTGGTGGTAGAACAATTAGGAGGATTGCAAACATCTGCTATCCAGTTTCATAATTACTCAGATGAAGTGAATTTAGACAGGTGAAACCCTAAAATAGCAGTGTCGCTACCAGTTGGGCCCCTACTGTCTGTGAATTCAGATAAAAACCTACATGCTTCCTTTCTGCAGTACTTATCAGCTAATGTTGACAGACATTAGCAGAGTTATACTACAGATTGGAATTTGGGTTTGGAAATTAAGATAAATAAAATAAAACTGTATCCGGATAGGAATCAGCTGAGCAACTATTATAATCCCGGATGGACGAACCGCCAAGGCTTCCACCGATTGCTATCCAGACCATGCAAAATAACATTTAGTAATTAATACCCAGAATACGAGCTAGTTTATCCGTGAGGGAATACCCGCCAACATTATTCTGGTGTATTCTTCACTAATTGTTACACACAATACACAAAAGACAAAAGAAAATAAAATAAAATAAAGAGAAGAACTTGTATGAGAGACATTGGTTTCTCATGCAAGGTTATGGAACTAATCCATAATTGATAGCTTCAATAATCCCTCCTACCATAATTAATTACAGTCCGGATTATCTGTTTAAGGTATCACAATTTTGTTTATAGAAAAATATTTTAATGGATATTGAACAAGGTTCCTTTAATACAGGCAATTATTGATCTCAATTATTGCTAATATTGACCTTTAATTACTGGCTTAAGGGTTCAATCAATTAATTGCGAAGATGGAGAATGGAAAATTTTGCACAAAGATGCCAATTACGACGCTAAACAGATGTTACGACGCTATCCTATGATAGCGTCGTGAGGTTAGCGTCGTCATGGGTTGGTAAAAGAGATGCGAAATCTTGGGTTAAAGGGAGGTGTGTACGACGCTATACACTAAATTACGGCACTATACTAGGATAGCGTCGTAGGTGTAGCGTCGTAGGTGGTTTTGAGAAATTGGGGAAGAAAGAAATTTTTGGAAAAAGGAGAGATGCTACGGCGCTAGACATTAAATGACGACGCTATCCTAGGATAGCGTCGTAAGGATAGCGCCGTAGGTTAAATTTTTAGAAGTGTTTGTGAAATGGGGGAGTACGGCGCTAAACATTAAATGTCGACGCTATCCAAGGATAGCATCGTGAGGATAGCGTCGTAGGTGGGTATTGTGAGGATGAAAATGTTTTGGGGACTTACGACTCTAGACAAAAATTACGACGCTATCCGAGGATAGCGTCGTTGGTCTAGCGCCGTAAGGCAGATTTTGTTTAAGTCTGGACAAATACGGCGCTAAACCTCACCTACGGCGCTACACTAGGTTAGCGTTGTAGGGCGGTTAGCGTCGTAGCTAGCTCAGAAATGTTGTTGTTCGGGTGATGCAATCTCTGCGATTGCAAACCCTATTTTCAAGTTCATGGTTCACAAATGCATGATAATAAAGACCAAATAATAAACAGTGAATGAAAAATGCAAAAAAGATGTAAAACAGTAAGAAATGAACATGCTATGCTACACACTTATGAACCACAAACCCAAGTGAGGGTTTTTCAACCAACAAATCATGCATGAATCCCAAAATAAGAGAAAGCAGCACAAAAACCCACGTAAAACAGTAAAATAAAATGACCAAATGGTCATGAAACCAAAAACAAAACAACAAATCCATGGACCCATGTCCATTTCATGATTTTGGGACTCTTTTTGTGATTAACTTCCCATTTTATAAGAAATGGCTTGATAATACCCATCATTTGGGTATTTCAAGCCTAAATGAAGGTTCAACAAAACTGGAATTAATATAAACAGTGGCTACCTAGGTCTAAAACACGAAAACTAATACTAATCTAAACTAATCATTAAACTAAAGAAACAAAAACAGTGCATAAATGTAAATAATACAAAAAAAAAAACTAACTACCTAACTAACCTACACACCCCAAGAACAGCAGTTGTCTCCAAGTTTAAGAATGTTGTGAAGTGACTGATCATGGGAGTCAACTTGTCCTTAAATAGGTGGGAAACCCTAGGCCCATGGGCCCCCAGGCCTTGAAATTTGAATTATGAGGCTCAGTGCGACGCTATGGATGGCTTACGGCGCTATCCTTCTATGGCGCTATAGGTTTAGCGTCGTAGTCTTCCACTTCGAAGACTCTCTCTGTCTCTCAGTGAACAGCCTACGGCGTTATCCATCTTTTACGGTGCTATACTTGATTACGGCGCTATCCATGCTTAGCACCGTCCACTCTTCTTCAAACTGTTTCTTTGATTTCCTCTACGGCGCTAGACCAAGCTACGGCGCTATACATGCTTAGCGTCGTAGTTGTGTCTAGCGTCGTAGTTGTGTCTAGCGTCGTAGTATCCTGTAAAATTCAACTTTTTGTGGGTTTTCATTTCTTTTCCCATCTTTTTCATTTCCTTTTTCTTTTCTTTTCTTTTTCTCATGTTTTTAGATTTTTCTAACATAAATATGTAATAAAATTACATATGTATGCGTTTTTCATACCAGCTCAATATTTTTACAGTTATGCATAAATCAGTCTAATTCAACTGCTTTCTTATGTAATATAAGACCGGAATGCGATCAAATGCCCGTTTCAGACACGGAAATGGATTGAAAATAATGGTCATTTCTGGCCATTATCACTCATGCACACATTGGAGACGTTTTAGAAGGTCACCATCCTATAATTACTCTAAGACTAAACGCTTAACTTTGGAGGTGATCGCATAAACTAACATGAAATGAGCTCTTTCCAATATGCTTTGGTCTCACTTGCATGCCTTGAAAAATATCTCAGGAGGTCACTCATCCTAGAATTACTTCAAACCAAGATGACGTGAGCTCTTTCCTATATGTTTCTGTCTCACTCACACATACCTTGAGAGATTTCTCAGAAGGTCATTCATCCTAAAATTATTCTAAGTCTAGCATGCTTAATTTTGAAGTTCTTATAACCAAGAAAGAAATGTACCTTATTGGTATTAGTAACTTATTTAACTCTTTTTATGGCTTTCGTCGGGATGTACATCTATTAGGACATAGTAATCATTAAGGTGCCCTTTATGACACGAATATCTAGTGCATCGAGGGGAAAGCAAACATGGTGGCTGATGCATTTAGTAGGAAGGAGCAAGCCATGAATTTGATTTCCTTACCTTGGAGGTTGAGATAGGACCTAGAGAAGGATAAGATCATGACACTATCGTATGGAATGAAAGGGAGGTTGAGTGTTATGACTGCAATACCTTCTCCGCTTGAAGAGATAAGGCTTAATCAAGCCATGAACATTGAGATGATAGAGTTGAGATCATGAATCTATCAATGTCAGGTTGAGGATTTCTTATAGATGAAAACGAGATTATTAAGTTTGAAGACAGCTATTGTGTATCGGCAGAGAGTGAAGCACTTAAAAAGAAGATTTTGGAAGAAGTGATTGCACACCCTACTAAGTACACCCGGGCACTGTGAGGATGTACCAAGACTTGAGAAAATGGTGCTGGTGGAAAACATGAAAAATGATGTGTATGACTTTGTGTCCAAGTGTCTTACTTGTCAGAAAATCAAGGCCGAGCATACGAGGCATGGCATGGCATGGGCACAATATGGGTAGTAGTGCAATATTAATACCGATGCGATTAAGGTAGAGTATACACCAGTTTGTCAATGCTTATCTCCAACAGTTGGTGAGGCGGTTTGGAGTAGCTAAAGACATTGTATCAAATAGAGATTCCCGATTTCTATCAAGGTTTTGGAAGGAGGTACAAACAACCTTTGGTACTCAGATAAGTATGAGCACTGCATGGCATCCACAGACTGATGGATAGCTTGATAGAACTATCAGAACATTAGAAGATATGTTACAAGCATTTGTGATGGATTTCCAGGGATCATGGGAATGTCATTTGCTTTTGGTAGTTTTCTTATAACAATAGCTACCATGTGAGCATTCGAATGGGTCCATTTGAGGCACTATACAGAAGAAGATGCAGAGCACCGTTTGTGCTGGAATTATCCATTGGAGTATATCATTATAGGATCAGATCTGATATAACAAACTACGGAGATTGCTCGAATCATCAGGGACCAAATGAATGAAGCTCAGGACCACCAAAAGGGTTGTGGAGATTTGGTAAGGAGAGAAATTGAGTTTGTAGTTGGGGACTGGGTCCTATTGAGAGTATCACCCATGCGTGGGGTGAGGAGATTTGGGATGAGAGGTAAACTGAGTCCTAGATTCATTGGTCATCATCAAAAGGATTGGCAAGGTGGCTACCGGTTAGATCATCTAGCAGAAGTGAGAAATGTACATAACATTTTTCATGTATCAAAACAAAGGAACTTTGTGTTTGCCAGAAATAATATTATCCAACCTGATGAGGTGGAGTTGTATACTAGCTTGGAGTATGAAGAGTACCGTATGGCAATATTGGACACGAATGGCAAAGTACTTCGAAACAAAGTGATACCAATGGTGAACGTGCTTTGGTCCAGACATGAACAACAAGAAAAAAAACTGATTCCTGACCGAAAAATGTGGTTGGTAACCCATGAATACGGGTCGTTTCGGCCCTTCCGACCGCAAAAGTCGGCCAGGAATCAGCTGGTAGGGATTTTTCCACCGACCAAAAGAATTTGCCGTCGGGAACCCACCGACCGCATTGCCGACCAAAAGAATTTGCAGTCATTAATTCTCTTTTATGAAAAAAAATATGCTCTGGAGGGCTCGAACCGCCTACCTCAAGATCACCCAACCTCAACCCTAACCAGCTTGGCTAGCTCTCTACATCATCAATCATATTCCGCCATGTGTCCTATATAGTACACATTCCCAAATATGTTGAAAGGTTTTGCTGAAGAGAGGCCTCGAACCCAGGTAAGCAAGAGCTTCCCTCGTGCGTGCGCTATCCATGTACTCCACATTACATGTAATCATATGAAATGAGTTATATATAACCTATATATACATATGAATGTGTAAATTACAAACTAAATTAAAATATAAAATAAAAACTAAAATTATATTAATTAAATAATAAAGAATTAATTAATTAAATAAAATATAAATAATAACATAATTTTATTTAATAAAAATTCTATGAAGTCAAAAATTAAAAATAAAATTAATTAAATAAATTATGCAATTCAGTAATTAAATTAATATATAAATAAATAAATCATTAAATGTCAAATAAACTTGTTTACCAAAAAAAAATTAAATGTCAAATAGAAGTTAGTCTTTCATTTTAAGTAAAGCCCGCCGGTAAGATTTGTAATTCCACTATTATGATATTTAAATAATTAAATTCTAAAAATAATCAAAGAAATATTTAATAAAAATATAAAATAAATAATAAAAATGGGAAAAACTTTAGCGATCGCAATTTAGGTCGGTAAGGGTTGGTAGATTATACTATTTTAAGAAAAATAAAAATTAAAAGAAAAAATTGAAAAAAATATTTGCGACTGCAATTGCGGTCGGTAATGGGGTCGGTAATACCGACCGCCTTTATTGCGGTCGGCGTTTTGGTCGCCAAAAAACCGCCTATGCAATGATGGAAATATTTTTTCCCTACCACCATTTCAGTCGGGAATGCGGTCGGTAATAACGACCTGTCTTTGCTCGGTCGGTAATTGCAGTAGTGAATCAGAAAATTTCTTGTAGTGATGGAGCATAAGACGCCACTTGGAAGACTACAGAGAGTATGATTGAGAGGTACCCTGAATTGGATCTAAATCTAATTCAATAGAGGTAACTTTTGCATTTCTCTTCTCTTATATTCTAGGACGAATGATCCTGGGGGAGAGGAAATGTAATACTCCGATTAATTATTTCATAATTAATGAGATTTACTGTGAATGATCAAGCGTTTATGGGTCTATGTAGGGCTCTAAAATTATTTGAACCCCAAGAATAAAGAGTGTGGGTCTAACCCACTTACAAGGAGAAACAAATAAATGGAGCTTAAAAAGTAGGGATGAGACACAACATTATGATTCGATCCAGTGATCCATATCTGACCTGAATCCATTTTGGGTCATTTAAAGTCAGGAAATTTGTGTTGAAGACCAAAACTCTTCAAAAACCCTCTTCATTCCTGTAGCTCTCTTGGGACAAAATTAGAGTTCTCCATTCTTGACCAATATTCAATCAAACTTGGAATCACTTATGGGAATCGATTATACACCCCTTGGTAAGTTGTTTTCTTGTTTTACTGATTGATTTTTGAAGATTTGGGGGTGCTTTGGAAGGTTTCCCGTAAGTGATGAAATTGTGTATTTTTTGTTGTAGCTTCGATGAGCTTGGTATTGTCTATTCAATTTCGTTCCTAAGCTTGGATTATTGTTGAGGTAAGTGTTTTGGTTGTAATTCTTGCTTGGTTTTCAGTTTTGGAATGGTGATGGGTGTTGGAGTAGATGATGACGAGTTTGGGGTTGATTTGTTATGTAGATTGAAGATTGAGCTTGGGGATCCGAAGAATTGGAGTTTGAAGCTTCTTTGTTGAAGGAAAGGGTTAGATTAGCTTTAAATTTGGCTTTTTTCTTCTTCTTTTTTTTTAGCTTTAAATTTGGCTTTTTTTTTGGAGCTGGAGGAAGATAAAAAAAAAAAACACTTCAATTGCGTTTGACAGTGCTTATTTGCGCTCGATCCATGCAAACGCGCAGGATGGCGCGACCAGCACGCCATCCCTACATAGAGGCGCGCCATGCACGTGTGGCCGGCCTGCTCCTGCTTTGTCTTGGTGCAGCTTTCGGGCTCTTGCGTTTTTATGCATTTTCATGCATGATCGATCATTTGACGTTTTTAGGGGTGTTTAGAACTTATTACTCCCTCTGTCCCAGCTGAAATGTCTCACTTACTATTTTTGAATGTTCCATTACAAATGACTTCTTTCTATAAATATAAATAATTTTCCCCTCTAACAACTATGTGGGTTCCGTCATATACTCACAAATCAACTTTACCTTAATTTCGTGCCCAATAGTAACAGGACGTTACTAATGGGACGGAGGGAGTATATGATAAGTAATTAGACATAATTAGGCGTTTTATTTGAATTTTATGTCGCCTTAGTAATTAAGAAATCTTGAAATTTATGCAATAAAGGGTGTTAAATGGAGAACATGATACCTTAGTTGAATTTAAGAGTTCTCATGACTTGGATGCTGCTTTAGCACCTAGGTCATGCCTTAGAACATTAAGGAATGCCGGGTGGACGTATTATGTGATTTATGGTCGTTATGTGAGATTTGGCCTATCTCATTGTTGTTATGTTGAGATTTGTCATATCTCATCCCCGTTGTGACAAGACTTGGCAACTCTCATGTGACATACTTCCGATCTATAGCTATGCTGGGTCGGAAGAATCTAATAGTCCTGGGCATTATGCTTTCGAGGATATTGAGGATTCTTACGACTTTAGAATAATCTAACCGTACTCGGCATACTCATGCTTGTGAGGGGTATTGGATCCTCGGGCAATATGGCTTTAGAGTAATGTTACATGGGCCCTTTCGCGCTATATGGAGGTAGATATTAGGAGGCCTCATCATTATCCACTGATATAGATTTAGTGCCAGGGCGAGGGCACTGGACATTTCCTCTGTACTATTACGGGCTCGTGGACCCTTTGTAGAGGTAAGATAATCATGGTATTTAGTGTGCGCACTAGGCATCCCTTGTGCTATACTTAGGTAGATAGACACGTTGGTCATAACATCTCATGCATCATGCATCATCCTTATGTGCCGCATTCCATTTAATTTTTGTCTTTACTTTATGTATTATTCATGCCTTTTGAAACTTTTGACAAGTTTCACTAACACGAGCGTATTTTTATATAAAATATACCAGGATTGAATTTATTGAAAGGAAAGAGTTATGATTCACGGGAAAGGGTTTAGGGATATATCAAGATTATTAGTCTTTTTATTACTCAAGTGTGGTGCTTTAATTTCAAATGGCGCTGTGGTCTTCTCTGTCATGAAACTGCTGACAAACCTCATGGTACAGCCAGGATAGGTTGACCTTCAGCCTGTCACACTGAGGGTCCCCGGCATAAGTGCCATGATATTTCTCATCAATTCTTGTCATGAGACTCCCTGCCATGAAACTTTTGACAGATTTCCACTCCCTGAGTATTTTCTGAAAAATCATGATCCTGGTTTAGGTTTTGTTTAATGAAACCAATTTATGATAGCGGAGTTGTGATTAGGGATATATTTATAGGTTGTCACGTTTTTATTACTCGTGTTAAGAAACTGTGCCCCCGAAAGCGCACGGTGTCAAAAATTGCAGTAATTTATAGTAAGACCGGATCGTTCACTGGAGGATGTGCGATAGAAGCAGGGCCCACGTCGTTTACTAAGATTTTCCACTCGGTTACTCAATTCAAGTGTGTGTTTTGGATTATCAACTACTTAACAGAATTTAAATCTGGACTATGAAAGCAATTAAATGAAGCAGATAAAGTTATTCTAGAAAGCGAATTGATTTTAATCTAAGAAAGCAATAAAATTATTCTAGGAAAGCGGTAAAGATTATCTACGAAAACAGATTTAAATGAGACAGAAGGGACAGGAAGAAAATAGTAAAGGTTGGACAAGATTCAGATGAAACACAATTAAACTTCCATTTTGTTACGCAGATCTTAGCTTGGGATAATCCATTCAGTTAGCTAACTCTCATGCTTTCTCCACTATGTTCCTTTTAACAGACAGGTACTTACAGCGAGAATTTACATGCTCTTAAGACCGCAAAATCTAAGATACCACAGACTCACAACTGCCCTTACACGGCCGTGTAGAGGCATGTTATTCATCTGTGGTGGACAAGCAACACTTGACAAATCATTTATTGAAGTGGCAAGTACCGCTATCATTCCCCCATGTCACACCCGAAGATTCTAATCAAGTCCTGAACTATCCCTTAACTCTCAGTCCTAGTAGCAGTTACACAACTCTCAATTCAGCCGAGTGACCTCTAACAAAAGCATTTAAAAGAAAGCGGTAAAGAAAGCATTTAAAATCCTATCACTCGGAGGTCTTAAAAGTCTGACCCTGGTAGTAAAAGAAAGCCCCCAGTCAGGATGACCGGGTGTGGATCAAGAATTCCCTATTCTCGGTGAACCGCTCGCAGTGTTCACTTCTCGTCGGGTGTTTATGAGATACAAACTAATGAAACAAACTAATAAATTAGTTCGTTCCGGATGCACTCACTCAGGACTCAAAAATAGGCTTTGGCAGAAGAGAATAGCAGTTGAAAGAATACTCAACCCTACCTTAGAAAATAACCAAGGCCCGAATGTTGTTCCTCTAGTTTTATCTATCACACCTTATCGGAATCCAAGTGGAATCTGACCCAGTGCAATATTTAATATAAGATTTCCAACAAACAACAATTTTGGAAAATAATAAATCTGAAAATCATTCCCTATCAGGTACTAGACTCTCAATTAAAACACAGATCCTTTCAGTCTAGGTGAGACCTAATCGCTGACTCTGCTTCTAATTTCCCAAAATCAACCCCCAATCGGATATGAATTAGTCATAACTGTCGAATTTATCCCTTACTCAGATCCGGATTTATAAATGAATTTTTGTTGGAAATTTATTATGAGACATCTGATTAAAATCAAGACTCCTGTGTCCAAGGGATGGATCCCAAAATAACATTGACCACAATATCTACATAATAATATCATGCATAAATTTATAGAGAAGTGTAAAATTAAATAACCCAAAATATAAGGTGGGTTTAGACAGAAGTTGGAACACAAAGATGAAATAGCCGGAGATGAGAAGAATTTATTTGGCTAAAAAGATGACTGAAATAACTGGGGTTATCCGGACTGCAAACATCTGCTATCCAGGTCCCAACTATTCCAGGTGGAATGGTTTTTAGACAGTGGAATGCCTTAAATGACAGCTGCCGCCGTCATCTTAGACTCCACTATCTGTGAATTTGGATAAAAACCCACATGTTCTATCACTGCAATAATTATTAGATGACATTGGCAAATATCATCTAACATTACTACAGCTCCACATTCGGGTTTTTAATTAAAATAAAGAAAAGAAAACTGTATCCGGATAGGAGTCAGCTGAGCAGCTATTATAATCCCGAATGGACGAACCGCCAAGGCTTCCACCGACCACTATCCGGACCATGCAAAATAACAATTAATAATTAATATACAGAATACGAGCTAGTTATCCGTGTGGGAATACCCGCCAACATTAATCTGATATATTCCTTATTAGCTGTTTCACACAACACGGGAAAGACAACATAAATAAAAGAAAATATTTTTGGGTCATCTTGCATGAGAGACATTGGTTTCTCATGCAAGGTATGAAAATGATTCCATAATTACCCTCCATGGTCTAAATAATCACTCATTCCATAATTAATTAATTAATTACAGTCCGGATTATATACTTAGATCATTAGGGTTTAATTATTTTGTAGAAGAGTCTTTTAGCGGAATTGAACAAAATTCTTTATATCAAAATGATCATGGGTTGGGATCATTGGATTTCAACATCAAAATATCAATATAAAGGTCCAATTGATTAATGAGGAAGATGGAGAACAAAAATTGGCAAAAGGATGCCACTTTGTCGCGGAATAGAATTTGTGTCGCGGACCATGGGTCCGCGACAAAGGGTGGGAAATAAGAGAAATGGGATTTTGGAAATTAGGGTTTGCTTTGTCGCTAAGCAAAAAAAAATTTTGTCGCGGAACATGGTTCCGCGACAAGGAGGCATAGCGACAAAAAGGTTGAAAATTGGACAAGGCATAATTCTTGTCGCGGAACAAGAGGTTTTGTCGCGGAACGTGGTTCCGCGACAAGGTTGCTTCGCGACAAAGCCCTTCCAGAATAAAATCACAAGTATTTGGGTCATTGGTCGCTAATCAGGATTTTGTCGCGGAACGTGGTTCCGCGACAAGGGTTGTTTCGCGACCAAGGGTTTTAAAATAATGGTTAACAAATGTTCTTTGGCACCTCTGTCGCCAAAGCATCATTTTATCGCGGAACGTGGTTCCGCGACAAGGGTTGTTCCGCGACAAAGGTGTGTCCAGGACACATGTCAGAAAAGTAAAGTGGAACAGTGGCATGCATTATGTGTGATCTCACCCATTTCAGATTCAAAAGCTAAACTAAGCTCAAAATAACAAAACAGAATAAGAATCTAGCTAGAACATGCTTGAACATAAAAGAAATGAAACAAACTTAAATCTTAAGAAACCCTAATCTGAGCTTGATCACCCATAAGCGTGCAACATTATCCCAAGAAAAAGTCACCAGGTAGTGACATTAAAATGCAAAATAAGGGTCAAATGACCCAAAGAAAACGAAAGCAGTAAGATCCATGAGATGTGAGACCCATTTCATGATTTTTGGGACACAAATGGAGAATGCTTTCCCATATTATTAAATGGTGTTGTTAATACCCGTGATTTGGGTATTACAAATCCTTAAAAAAAAGTTTAGAACAAGAGATAAAGTATAAAAACTGGCTATCTAAACTAAAAATGCACTAAACTACATCTAACTAATGCATGAATTAAATAATACAAGAAAAACCTAACTAAACTACCCTAAACTAAACTACACTACTGAGCTCCCAACTTGTCTTCAAGAGTGAGTATTCTCCCTAAAAATTCTTCCAACCCTTAGCTTAAAGGAAACACCTCATATTTATAGAGGGGAAACCCTAAGCTCATGGGCCTTGATTTGAGCCCATTGTGTCTCAAGACATCACACACATCACAGCTTTGTCTCGGAGCACCAAGTTTGGTCGCGGAACACACTGCATGTGGCAAAGCTTCTCGACTGGGTCTTGTGTCTCTAAAAGTGCATCTTTGTCGCGGAATGAACCTTTGTCGCGGAACAGGGCATCACGAGAAAGGTATCGCGACAAAGGGCTCTGGCTGGTCTTCTTCATCTGAGCTTGCTTGGTCGCGGAGCCCTCCTTTGTCGCGGAACCATGCATCGCGACAAAGGGCTTCCGCGACAAAGGTGTTCCTGGGCCTGCTGGATTGGGCCAGATGGGCCGAAAATATTCTTTTTGTGGGCTTTTTCTCTCTTTTTCCCATCTTTTTCATTCCTTTTTCTTTTCTTTTCTTTTTCTCATGTTTTTTTGGATTTTTCTAACATAAATATGTAATAAAATTACATATTTATGCCTTTTTCACACCAGCTTATTATTTTTGCAAATATGCATAAATCAGTCCAATTCGACTGCTTTCTTACTTAATGTAAGACCGGAATGCGATCAAATGCGCGTTTAAGACACGGAAATGGATTGAAAATAATGGTCATTTCTGGCCATTATCAACATCCTCACATTTAATACTGATCGTCCCCGAGCAGTCAGAGTCAATGTTCGTAAGAACACGGACTCTACATATTCAATTCATTTTCGTGGCTTCATAAATCACATCCTTTTTGGATTGGGATAAGACAATCAAAAACTACAAGTATTAAACTCCCTTGATTGCAGTGTTTAATAAAATGATACTTGCTCACTATACCGGGCCTACAAATCAAACATTATTATCAACCCTTCATGAATATCATGTTTGAAAGATGCAAAGATTAAGGAATGAGAATTAGAGGATGACATGAACATTTTTAATGAAACAGAGCCTCACTTATAAGAGGATCGGAAAATTCACTTACTCTCAATTGGGTTTATCATGACCGCTCAAAATCAAATTTAATTAAATTATCCCATAAGCTTGCAATCAGACCAACTCGCCACCGGCTCATTTCCTCAAATCGAGATCTCAAGGTCTTATTTAAGGGTTGTAATGGGGCATACGGTTGTAACACTAGGTAAGAAAGGGAAATTATTGGGCTAAAAGTGGCAAGAATTAATTCTATCATGACTTGGCATATTTTCATTTAAAATTTATGATCATCATCATTTCTCTTTCTTTCTTTTGCTTTTCTCTTGCATGACATTAGACTATTGTCTAATTGCTTGTCATTTGCAATCTATATGTGTTGAATGGGATTCAACTTTTTTCTTTTTTTTTTTTTTTTTTTTAAAAAAAACGGTTTATAGCATTCCGATTAGCCTGGATTGATGATCATAAGCTTAATGCCTTTGATAGAGTTCATCCTTGCACACTTGGGTTTGAATTTTCTTGGTCTTTTTATAGGGCTAGGAATAATATAGAGGGTTTCAAAGAAAAATTAGGCTTAAGGCTCGAAGTGGTTAATCCTAAAGGGAAAATATTTTTGGGTTTGGATTTCAAAAGAAGGCCAAAATTTTGGTTTTCTAAGTGCCTTAATCATATTGTCGATTTTTGGAATATGGCATGGTCTTGAATCGGTCCCGATTGCAAGTTCTAGTTTCCTTTAATCAAAATGATTCACATATCAAAGAAAAGAATGAGTAAAAATGACTCATGGCTCAAATCTCACAAGGTTGGATTGATTCATGTCATACAATATTCTCAAATTTAATAAAAGCTTAACTCTAACATTTTATTCAATCGAAATCTCTAACATGCAGATTTATTACCCAATAAGCTGATCGCATCATTAAATTTTTATAGCTCAAAACCGTAGGAATTCATTCCATGCATGTCTTCAATTATATTATCCCAATTTAAAAGTTTGAAAATTTAATCACAAGCTTAAATTCAACATATGAATTTAGAGCAAGTTTATGCATATTTTTGCTGGTTGTTTAATTTAAAGCAGTAAAGAGGCACTGCTGACATACAGAGTATGTCCACAGCATATTTTTGGCCTGACAGTCACTTATTCATCTTGGACTGTGCAGACATCTTTTCGAGAATAAAATTGTTTGGACTGCAAAATTCCAAATTTAAAACAGTGAATGATATCAATTACAAGAGATTCCATTGCAATCAGAACGATTTTGCACAAGGGAAATGAAATTCTCTTATATTACAATTATGCTCGATCGATATGACAATTACATACTCAATCTGTTCTCTCTCCTGGCGGATTCGATGGTTCTGCTGCATCTGATGGAGGTGGTGGTGGCTTGGGGAGTTGACTGATGAGTGCTTGCATCAGTGTTTCCATCATCTTGCGCTGCTTTTCTTCACTCTCCACTCTTTCTCTGTGCATGCGCTCTTCCCTTTCCATCATCATTTTCTTGAATTCCTCCTCTCTCTTTTCCTTCTCTTGCTTCTCCTTTCGCTTCTCTTCCTTTTCTCTCCTACGCTCTTGGCGTTCTTCTTCTCTCTCCCTCCTTCGCTCTTCACGCTCCTCTTCGGCCCTTTTTCGTTGTTCCTCTTGGCTTGCCATAACTACATTAGTCATGGACTTCATTCCCTCGAGCATAGATTGACTCATCCTGCTCACCATCTCAATTGTTTGGGAATCAGCAGGGAATTGCGATACGTTCTGGCTTTGAGGAGGCATCTGAGGTTGAGGTTGAGTCGGAGGTGGAATCGGAGCTGCCGGAACTGGAATTGGCGTCTCTGAATGTTCATGATCTGCAGGAGGCTCTTCTTGGACATTCAAAGGTCCTGCATCAGCACAGGTTTTCTGTGTTCCCTTCTTTGCCTTGGGCTGTCTCTTTCGTTTTCTTGATGCCTGCCCACTTGATATGAAAGAGGATTGAGCGTCTGAATCTCCTCTGCCGAACAATTGGGGAAGAGAATATCTAATACTCTCACACAGGGGGAGTCTCGGCACACTGATGGGTGGGTTTACTCTCACCACTGTGTCCCCCTCGAAAGCGCTCAAATCGACTCCCTGAGCAATGCAGATTCTCCTAATCATATTTGAATAGCATAGCACCTGTCTATCCTCTATCCGGGTTATCATCAGCTCGAATACATGCCTCCCTACATTCAGTTTTGCTCCGCTCCACATTCTTGCAAATCCCATTAGTACATTCCCAGATGTGGTGTGCGGATGCGAATTGGGCCGGATCTTGGACATGTAGAACTCATAAGTTGGCATGAACTGTATCCGCAGCCATTTTGCATTGAATGTGTGTCCTGGAGCAGTCACGCTTGTCATGTTGTTTGCCAAGGTTGCATACCTCGCATATTCGCTCGTCTTGGCTCTCTTTGTCATGATCTCATCAGGGGGAAATTCACTTTTAATGTCCGGAGTCCCAAAGAACTGATTCAGCCAGTCAGGTGCAATGTTTATCACTTGTCCTCGGATCCACGTTGTTCTGGCAGCTTTATCGATGTTGCAGAAGAATTCCTTTGTTAGCTCCACGAAGCCATCTTCGTCATGATGCAGCATGAAGTTACCCCACTCTTGATTTCTGTAGAAAGTCTCAACAGTGGGGTGCGACAAGGCATCGGGTCTGAATCCTTTATCCGGCACTATCATTTTCTGCAACTTCTTGTACTTTTCTGCATTCTTTTTGTTGCCATTGAACTTGATCTGCATTTGTTCTGCACTCAACTTTTTCTTCTCATACTCCTTTGAAACGCCCATCCTTTGCCTCACAGTATTCTCGGACCAGAACTCGACTGGTCGAATGGATCCGACATATTCGTCGTCGCTCGTGTGCCAGTCTGTTTGATCGTCTCCTTCCTGTGGTTGGTCATCCCTTGGTGCAGCCTCATCTCTCCTCTGACTTGGCTCTCCTTCTCCATGAGCTGTTTCATCTCCGAATTCCTCCTCAACCTGTTTAATTACATTTTTCATTGTATTGAGTTCACAATTTACAGGCAAAGAAGATGGAGTTACATGAAAATTACGGTCATCAACATCAGTTGATACCTCCTCCTCCTCCCTAATTCTTGCAGCTCGTCCAACTGGACGTTGCAAAATAGGCGCCATCTGGTTCATGAATTCTTGCTCCTCTTGTCGAGCTTCTTCTTCTGAATTATTCCCATCTGCAGCTTCAGTCAAAATTTCCTGAACCTTTTCCTTAAGTGCAGAGGCCATGGGATGGTCGCCTGGCTGCTTATCCACTGTTGTGGCCAGTGCTGCCGGATCTATGGAATCTTGGGGTCCTTCTGACTGTTCAGGTTGGTGTGACGATCCTTCTTGAGTGATGACTGCCTCAATTCTGGCCGAGCCAACAAGAGGATCAATGATTCGGGATGCTTCCGTATGATGACGGATTTGCTCAGGCCCCTCTCCTCTATCAATCCTTGCTTCGATTTGCTCATTCAGTCTATTCCTTATGTCTCCCAAAATGGTTTGCCTGTCGTGAGCAGTGGGGCCAGTCCATGCAGGAGGTTGTTCTTCTTTGATCTTCAATCCCTTTCCTTTGACTTCACCAGTGATCTTCAGCTCGAAGTCTTCCTCATCACCCTGTTCAGCCTCTCCAGATTTCCTGCTTTCCAGATCAGCTTGCATTTTCTTGGCAGTCTCTTCGTCCTTCGTCTGCTGAATATTCTTTCTGATCTGCTCTTCCTCTGCAGCTTTCTTTTCCATTGCCAAGCGTTCTTCCTCAGTCACTTTCTCTACTCCTGAACCACCTGTTACTTGATCCAGCAGACCAGCTAATGCAAGTTCATCATTTTGCATTTTTCTGGCTAGCTCAGCATCGAATGACACTTGATGCTTCTTTTTCGGAGGTGGTGGTGGCATCGGTTTCTTACCTCTGTCCCTGGGATCTGTGGGCTCTGCCACTTTCCTAATAGTTGGCTCAGGTTCCTTGATCTCCACTTTCTTTTCTGGAGCTCTTGCTGGTTTATCTTTGTCAGCAGATTTTATCAACCTTCTCCTCGTTCCCGGTTGAGGTGCTGGCTGACCTTCAGATGCGACAGCAGTACTGGATGTCTGCTCGGGCGGTATGGGTGCCTTAGTGGTGGCAGGTGCTGGCACTTCAGATTGAGCTGGCTGTATTGGAGTCCGGACTGCTCCTTGTTGCACCACTAGCTCGGACGTAGCAACTTTTTGCACTTCAGTCTGCCCTCTTGGTGGTAAAGCCGAAGCTTGTACTGCTGGCTGGGTAGGCTGTGGGTTGGCCTCAGGGGGAGTGGAGAAGTAGGCATCAATCTCAGCGTCGGGATCCTCTTCTCTGTTTGGTTCACCCTCATAGCCTAGTTGCTTCTCGGCGCGCTGTAAGTAATCCTCAATGAAACTCTTTTGAGTGATTCTCCCCAGCTGGTCCTCCCAGTCCTTCTTGATCTTGGTGCAGAACTTACTCCGCACGTTGTTGTTGTAGTGCAAGACCTTCTTCCCGTTTGCAGTGCTATTACAGTATTCAAGTGCAAACTTGTCCATTTCCATGATCAAATCCCAGTAGGAATCCCTGTACTGATTCATCATGCCTCCTACCAGATCCTTTTGAATTCCTTCAAGGTAGGACATGTCTTCTGCCGAGTCGTATGTGAGATACAACCCAGCCTCAGTTTTTGATAGTAAATTGAACTGCCTTTCCTTTTTCTTTTTGGGTTTCCAGCCACCTTTGCGTATATCCACTTGCAGCTGGTCCCTTAATACTGCTATGTGCTGGGGAAATTCCTCATCCTTGTTTGTTCCGTACCGTCCATACCTTCTATGTGTGAAGATGGTTTCAAGTACCTCATCTGCAGGTAACACTACTCTTTCTTCCAGAAAGGACTTAGTGATACTTATATTGCCTTTTCCCCAGACCGTAGTCAGTTCGTCCCATTGATCGCGTGCATCCTTGATCATCTTCCTCATTGTGTTCAACAATGAGGTGTTGTGGCTTTGTTCAAATTTCTCAGCGTTTTTGAGGCGGTTGTACAAATTGAAGGTCAGCTCTCGATGTCTGGCACGAGCTAGATCTGTAATCCACCTCTGCTCCACTGGTCCTTTCGCTTCAAACAGATACGGATTCCACTTGAATGGGAATGCTTCATACATCATGATGGCCCCACTGTTTATGACCCTACTTAAATCCATCTGCTTGTGCTCGAAGGCCATCCGAACTTGAGGATCTATGATCTGATTAGGGATGATGATGTCAAAGTCAGCTATATTTGGATCTTTCGTTCCTTTTTCCACATGCCGGTTCCACACAGCTCTGTGCTCTTTGAACTTCAATTGGATGCGTTCATGGTGGACTTCAGGAGTTGTCTTTTCGTCTTGAGGGGCATGCTCCATCATCCTCATCCAAAACTTCTTCAGGAAGTGATAGTAGTCCCTCTCTATCGATGCAGCAACTATCGTTCTCTCTTCTGGAGGAATATGCACGTCCCATCCCGGGGAAAGTTTCAATTTTTCATCCGTAGTGTGGTCCAGAGGTACCTTGTAAACTGATTTGATGGCATCTCTCGTGTCCTTAATCTCCGTTCGATCAATTGAGGCCTGCTTGCCAGCAGCCTCATATGTGCAGTCAGGTAACCCGATGCCTGATTGTACTACCAAGTCATTCCTGAAAAAGGCCAAAGTGTTTAGATGCATCCAACTTTTATAACTTTTCAAAGATTACTCAAATTTGAAAATCAACATCCTCACATTTTGAGCTTTGCTAAGCTCGAAGTGTGATTTAAGTGATTTAATCTTGAGTTTATTAAAAGATCCGAAGATAAGGTACTTATACCTCAGGATCCAGAAGGAGATATCTTAATTGGACTATTGAGTCCAATCAGAAGGGAGAAATAATAGAAAAATAAAGTGGTCATTGGACCGAAAATTCCCCTTTTTTAATGGGCCATTGGGCCCAAAAGTTTGTTTTTCAAATTTTATTAAACAAGCTCGAGGCGCTTGTTGAAAGTGGCATGAAATGATGGCGGTAGAATGGATTGCTCAAGAATGGAATGTGCAAAGGAGACGTGGCAGAGTGGATTTGATATTTCCGGATTGTTTGGACTGTCATTGGACAGTTAAAACGTTCAAGGAAATTGCAAACACTATTTTTAATTTTGAAAAGGTTGACTTGTTTTTATTTAATGATAATTGGGATGTGTGTGGTCCCATTTTTGGATTTTTGTAAAAAGATAGCAGTTGAGGTGGCAAAAATACTGCTACTTAACTCACACTCTTTAGTTCCATTGGGAACAAAAACACATTTGTCAACCCAAAATTCCTAGTACTATTTTTGTCTTTTGTGAAAAAGTGATTCTTGCTGAAAAGTGGATGGTGTGCACTGGGATTTCCATAAAAAGGCCATACACCCACTTTTATGCAGATTGATGTACCCATACACACAAGTTGCCAAAATCAGGGGAGGGGCATTAAATGAACATTGGCATGCAAACAACATGAACTCTCAAAGCAAACCATCAACACAGGATCATGCTTTTTCTCAACATAAGATCAAACTTACTAACATGCTTCAAAATCTCAGTAAGAACGTCAAATTAATCATACCAGCATGCTTTCTTACTAATTAACCAAACAAAAACACTCATGCTTTGCAAAATCGAGACAATCAATAACACCAAGCTATCAAGAGAAAAATAACCAAATGTTCATTGACATACAGATAAGGCTCAGATTTCTCAAATCATGAATGCACACAGAAGCAATATTAAATGAGATAAGGACCGAGTTCCCTTTGGAAAGTGAATTATTCTTGTGAACACTAAAAGCTTGAAAAACCAACAATGGTGAGAATTTGCCATTGCTAACTCCTGCCTGCTGTCTGAGTTCTCTAACAGCCCTAACTTCTCAAAATCGAATGCCCATACAAAATCGATCTTCCCCAACCCCAATCAAAAACACACTTCTTCCGAAACAAGCTCGGCCAACACAAGAAATCACAGCAATCCTCAAATAAACAATGCCCACATCAAGAATCGCCTAAAATCGAACTAAAACAGAGGGAATGAACATAAAACAGCCCTATTTACATAATTGGAAAAGAAAAACAACACAAGGATCGCAAAACAGGGTCTCGAGAATGCGCAAGAATCGGATAGAAAACACTTACCAGGGCTCGGTCTGCTTCGGGGGCGAAGATGAAGATGGAGGTTCCATTCGGTTCGCGAAAATTGGGCAGAGTAACGCCTGGAAGTGGTGGGAAACGAGTGCGAGGAACACTGTGGTGTTCTTCGGGAAAGGCTTTCGCGTACGAGCAGTTTTCGAAAATTTTGCAAGTCTGAATGCGTAGGGAGGAAGAGGGAGGGGAAGGGGTTTAAGTACTGATGGGCCGGTCGCGGAACCCTAGCCCATTGTCGCGGAATAGGGTTGCGCGACCAGGCTCGGCGACAGTAGAGGTGTCGCGGAATATGGAACTTTGTCGCGGAGTCATGCTCCGCGACAAAGGGTACCGCGACAAAATAGGAGGAAAGAATGGGGTGGTGTGCTCGTGTCGCGGAATAGGACCTTTGTCGCGATGCAGTGCTCCGCGACAAAGGCTTCCGCGACAAAGACAAACAGAGTTCAGGGATGAGCGAAATTTTGTCGCGGAGTTGCACTTGGTCGCGATGCTGGGCACCGCGACAAAATGATCATTCCGCGACAAGGTTTGATGATGAGGGGATCTTTGTCGCGGAGTTGCACTTGGTCGCGAAACGTTGTTCCGCGACAAAATGGTCATTCCGCGACAAACTTTTTGAATTTTCAAATTTTCAACGGACTGGGCCCGAGTGTGATGTTGGGCCTGCGTCCATTTTATTTGATTTGGACCTAAATGAATTCAATCCAAATAAATTCAAAACATTGGGCCATTATTTAAAATAATCTACTTGCATAAAATTAGGTTGGGTCAGTTCCATTTATCTGCGAGATTTATTCCGGATCTTAAATTGCTTTAAATTCCGAAAATAATTTCTCAGATTTGTGGAATTTTCCCAACCAAGAACCTGGTTTTCCATGCTTTTTCTGCTCCTTCTTTTTGGGTGGCTCCGAATTTCCTGCAAAACAGATAAATACCCATTAGGTTAGGTTTTCTCCTCAGTTCAACATCCTCACATTTAGAGTCTTGGTACTCTAAATGTTCAATTAATCTTGAGGGTACTTTTTCTGTTCTGGATTAGATATATTACATTAAACTAAACTAATCTATGAGTAATCTGGAATGTAATTCTCTTAATAAACGACGCTGCATCCTCCCCGGCAACGGCGCCATGAAACTTTTGACAAGTTTCACTAACACGAGCGTATTTTTATATAAAATATACCAGGATTGAATTTATTGAAAGGAAAGAGTTATGATTCACGGGAAAGGGTTTAGGGATATATCAAGATTATTAGTCTTTTTATTACTCAAGTGTGGTGCTTTAATTTCAAATGGCGCTGTGATCCTCTCTGTCATGAAACTGCTGACAAACCTCATGGTACAGCCGGGATAGGTTGACCTTCAGCCTGTCACACTGAGGGTCCCCGGCATAAGTGCCATGATATTTCTCATCAATTCTTGTCATGAGATTCCCTGCCATGAAACTTTTGACAGATTTCCACTCCCTGAGTATTTTCTGAAAAATCATGATCCTGGTTTAGGTTTTGTTTAATGAAACCAATTTATGATAGCGGAGTTGTGATTAGGGATATATTTATAGGTTGTCACGTTTTTATTACTCGTGTTAAGAAACTGTGCCCCCGAAAGCGCACGGTGTCAAAAATTGCAGTAATTTATAGTAAGACCGGATCGTTCACTGGAGGATGTGCGATAGAAGCAGGGCCCACATCGTTTACTAAGATTTTCCACTCGGTTACTCAATTCAAGTGTGTGTTTTGGATTATCAACTACTTAACAGAATTTAAATCTGGACTATGAAAGCAATTAAATGAAGCAGATAAAGTTATTCTAGAAAGCGAATTGATTTTAATCTAAGAAAGCAATAAAATTATTCTAGGAAAGCGGTAAAGATTATCTACGAAAACAGATTTAAATGAGACAGAAGGGACATGAAGAAAATAGTAAAGGTTGGACAAGATTCAAATGAAACACAATTAAACTTCCATTTGTTACGCAGATCTTAGCTTGGGATAATCCATTCAGTTAGCTAACTCTCATGCTTTCTCCACTATGTTCCTTTTAACAGACAGGTACTTACAGCGAGAATTTACATGCTCTTAAGACCGCAAAATCTAAGATACCACAGACTCACAACTGCCCTTACACGGCCGTGTAGAGGCATGTTATTCATCTGTGGTGGACAAGCAACACTTGACAAATCATTTATTGAAGTGGCAAGTACCGCTATCATTCCCCCATGTCACACCCGAAGATTCTAATCAAGTCCTGAACTATCCCTTAACTCTCAGTCCTAGTAGCAGTTACACAACTCTCAATTCAGCCGAGTGACCTCTAACAAAAGCATTTAAAAGAAAGCGGTAAAGAAAGCATTTAAAATCCTATCACTCGGAGGTCTTAAAAGTCTGACCCTGGTAGTAAAAGAAAGCCCCCAGTCAGGATGACCGGGTGTGGATCAAGAATTCCCTATTCTCGGTGAACCGCTCGCAGTGTTCACTTCTCGTCGGGTGTTTATGAGATACAAACTAATGAAACAAACTAATAAATTAGTTCGTTCCGGATGCACTCACTCAGGACTCAAAAATAGGCTTTGGCAGAAGAGGATAGCAGTTGAAAGAATACTCAACCCTACCTTAGAAAATAACCAAGGCCCGAATGTTGTTCCTCTAGTATTATCTATCACACCTTATCGGAATCCAAGTGGAATCTGACCCAGTGCAATATTTAATATAAGATTTCCAACAAACAGCAATTTTGGAAAATAATAAATCTGAAAATCATTCCCTATCAGGTACTAGACTCTCAATTAAAACACAGATCCTTTCAGTCTAGGTGAGACCTAATCGCTGACTCTGCTTCTAATTTCCCAAAATCAACCCCTAATCGGATATGAATTAGTCATAACTGTCGAATTTATCCCTTACTCAGATCTGGATTTATAAATGAATTTTTGTTGGAAATTTATTATGAGACATCTGATTAAAATCAAGACTCCTGTGTCCAAGGGATGGATCCCAAAATAACATTGACCACAATATCTACATAATAATATCATGCATAAATTTATAGAGAAGTGTAAAATTAAATAACCCAAACTATAAGGAGGGTTTAGACAGAAGTTGGAACACAAAGATGAAATAGCCGGAGATGAGAAGAATTTATTTGGCTAAAAAGATGACTGAAATAACTGGGGTTATCCGGACTGCAAACATCTGCTATCCAGGTCCCAACTATTCCAGGTGGAATGGTTTTTAGACAGTGGAATGCCTTAAATGACAGTTGCCGCCGTCATCTTAGTCTCCACTATCTGTGAATTTGGATAAAAACCCACATGTTCTATCACTGCAATAATTATTAGATGACATTGGCAAATATCATCTAACATTACTACAGCTCCAGATTCGGGTTTGAAATTAAAATAAAGAAAAGAAAACTGTATCCGGATAGGAGTCAGCTGAGCAGCTATTATAATCCCGAATGGACGAACCGCCAAGGCTTCCACCGACCACTATCCGGACCATGCAAAATAACAATTAATAATTAATATACAGAATACGAGCTAGTTATCCGTGTGGGAATACCCGCCAACATTAATCTGATATATTCCTTATTAGCTGTTTCACACAACACGGGAAAGACAACATAAATAAAAAAAAATATTTTTGGGTCATCTTGCATGAGAGACATTGGTTTCTCATGCAAGGTATGGAAATGATTCCATAATTACCCTTCATGGTCTAAATAATCACTCATTCCATAATTAATTAATTAATTACAGTCCGGATTATATACTTAGATCATTAGAGTTTAATTATTTTGTAGAAGAGTCTTTTAGCGGAATTGAACAAAATTCTTTATATCAAAATGATCATGGGTTGGGATCATTGGATTTCAACCTCAAAATATCAATATAAAGGTCCAATTGATTAATGAGGAAGATGGAGAACAAAAATTGGCAAAAGGATGCCACTTTGTCGCGGAATAGAATTTGTGTGGGTCCGCGACAAGTGTTTCGCGACAAAGGGTGGGAAATAAGAGAAATGGGATTTTGGAAATTAGGGTTTGCTTTGTCGCTAAGCAAAAAAAAATTTTGTCGCGGAACATGGTTCCGCGACAAGGAGGCATAGCGACAAAAAGGTTGAAAATTGGACAAGGCATAATTCTTGTCGCGGAACAAGAGGTTTTGTCGCGGAACGTGGTTCCGCGACAAGGTTGCTTCGCGACAAAGCCCTTCCAGAATAAAATCACAAGTATTTGGGTCCTTGGTCGCTAATCAGGATTTTGTCGCGGAACGTGGTTCCGCGACAAGGGTTGTTTCGCGACCAAGGGTTTTAAAATAATGGTTAACAAATGTTCTTTGGCACCTCTGTCGCCAAAGCATCATTTTGTCGCGGAACGTGGTTCCGCGACAAGGGTTGTTCCGCGACAAAGGTGTGTCCAGGACACATGTCAGAAAAGTAAAGTGGAACAGTGGCATGCATTATGTGTGATCTCACCCATTTCAGATTCAAAAGCTAAACTAAGCTCAAAATAACAAAACAGAATAAGAATCTAGCTAGAACATGCTTGAACATAAAAGAAATGAAACAAACTTAAATCTTAAGAAACCCTAATCTGAGCTTGATCACCCATAAGCGTGCAACATTATCCCAAGAAAAAGTCACCAGGTAGTGACATTAAAATGCAAAATAAGGGTCAAATGACCCAAAGAAAACGAAAGCAGTAAGATCCATGAGACACACCAGGTAAGCCTTGATTTGAGCCCATTGTGTCTCAAGACATCACACACATCACAGCTTTGTCTCGGAGCACCAAGTTTGGTCGCGGAACACACTGCATGTGGCAAAAAGCTTCTCGACTGGGTCTTGTGTCTCTAAAAGTGCATCTTTGTCGCGGAATGAACCTTTGTCGCGGAACGGGGCATCGCGACAAAGGTATCGCGACAAAGGGCTCTGGCTGGTCTTCTTCATCTGAGCTTGCTTGGTCGCGGAGCCCTCCTTTGTCGCGGAACCATGCATCGCGACAAAGGGCTTCCGCGACAAAGGTGTTCCTGGGCCTGCTGGATTGGGCCAGATGGGCCGAAAATATTCTTTTTGTGGGCTTTTTCTCTCTTTTTCCCATCTTTTTCATTCCTTTTTCTTTTCTTTTCTTTTTCTCATGTTTTTTTGGATTTTTCTAACATAAATATGTAATAAAATTACATATTTATGCCTTTTTCACACCAGCTTATTATTTTTACAAATATGCATAAATCAGTCTAATTCGACTGCTTTCTTACTTAATGTAAGACCGGAATGCGATCAAATGCGCGTTTAAGACACGGAAATGGATTGAAAATAATGGTCATTTCTGGCCATTATCACCTTTATTTATTGTCATTATTATTATTATTATTATTATATTATTATTATTATTATTATTATTATTATTATTATTATTATTATATTGCATAACCCTAACCCCTAGCTAGCTCTATTCATTGCACAATATTTTGTACTCACTCCTTGCTTGTGTTTCTTTTTATAGATACTCACGTTGATGATGCAAGGCATGGTGAGGGGTTTGGTGACGAGTAAACCTAGAGGACTTTATGTTATTATGTTGTGTTACCCTGCTATTATCTATGCATGTATCTTTGGTTGTGAACTCCAGCTGTGAGTATTATGTTGATGCTAGACGGTGTGTATTGTAGTAGCATGCCTATTCTTTTGACTGGTGTATTTGGTATGTTTAGACTTGATTAATAAGCCATTGTGGACTTGTAATACGTAGGGGCTGAATTGTCATCGTTGTTAAAATGTGCTATGTTACAAGGCTTGAAGCCTAGATCTGTTATGTTTATTTCTACTTCCGTTGTTGTTACTGCTTGTTTGTTTCAGGTTCTGAATACGACTTCGTAGTATGGATCCTAAGTTGATTGGCCAACAACTTAGGTGAAGTGGTATGGCAATAATGTCGCGAACATGGTTTTAAATTTTCGGGGCGTCAGAAATATAGTACAAAAACATCATAGTTAAACCGAAAAATTGTATAGAAACATGCATATTGTGTTCTTTTTACACATTATATAAGGGGTAGAGCTGTAAATAAGCCGAGCTTTGGGTGTTTGAGCTAGACTCGTTAAGTATTCGAGCTCGGCTCCTGTTCGTTTGTCAAGAAAGTCGAGCTTGAAATCGTGTTTGAGCTTGGCTCCTGAAAAAGTTCGTGAGCTCGAGCTCGAGTTCGGCTCGGCTAGATTAGTTCAGACAAGCCAACTTACTCCTTTGTTCAGCTTGACTCGTTCGAGCTCGTTCGGCTCAATTAAAAATTTACCAAAAAATTAGGAATCATTCATCCAATCAAGGGTTAGATGTTTTTTCCCATAATATTGAAATTATCAAACGAACATATACGAACATATAAAATTACAAAAATTACCCTGTTAACGAATATAAACGAACACTTTCGAACTGTTCGCGAACAAAGTTCGTGTTCGTTCGTTAAGCAAGCGAGCTTGTGTTTGTGTTTTTGTTCGAGCTCGGCTCGTTAAGCTTTACAAACGAACAATAACGAACGAACACGAATTGAACCGAGCTTTGTTCGTGAACTGTTTGTTTGTTTTACAGCTCTGATAAGGAGTTAAAAATTTTTAACTTCAAAACTAAAGTAAAAAAAGTTACTTTGAGGTCGAAGCATAAATTGAGAGCAAAATTGGTATGAATGATAGGAGCAAGATCCTAAAAGCGTGGTCGAGATGGTCGTAAAATGATAAGATTTTAAGATCGTAGTAATAACTTTGAATAATAGCACATTATTATTATTATTATTATTATTATTATTATTATTATTATTATTATTATTATTATTATTATACCCTATGTACCAAGTGAAATATAGTACTCCATAGTACTACATCCGTTTATTTTTAATTGCCACAGACCCATATTTCACGCAATACAATACACATTTTCAATCTTCAATAACTCAAATTGCGTACAACGAAAAATTATGAAACTTTGTTATTCTAAATCTACGCGATTAGACGAATCTAACAAGATCTCACTTGACTATTTTTTTTTAAATCCTATATAACTGTATTAAAAAGACGAATCAAAGTTACTCAATTAACAGTAACAAAACTCCTACTGTGTCTAGGGGTGTAAATGAGACTGATAGACTCGTGAATTGGTCGAGCTCGGCTCGGTCAAAATTCGGTTAAAGCTCGACTTGAAATGGCTCGGTTCGAGCTCGAGCTTGGCTCGTAACACACATGATTCAAGCTGAGCCAACCACTATTGGCTCGAAAGCTCGATAATATGCTCGATTTATTTTTATACATATATCTATTTATTATTAAATATAGAAATTATATAAATAAGAAAACTATAGTATTATTATTGTTTATATCTTTTAATTTTTAAATTAAATATATATTTTTAAAATTATTTTAATATGTAGTAGATTAGATTAAATATAATTAAATATATATAATATATTAAATATAATTTCTTTTATAAATTATGTGAGGATGAAAATGATACTAGTTCGAGCTCGGCTCGACTCGGTCGAGCAATCCTAATCATATCAAATGAAAAGGAACGGAGGAAGTATTTTTGAAAGTTCCGTTACAAATATTTTCGTTTTATAATTAAATACTCGTATAATCTATATATTATTAATACCATTAGTGGTCAACCAAGTCAACATTTAACGTGGTGTCTCCATTCTAAATTTCCAATTTTTATAGATTTTTGCATATTTTTAATTAAATTTAGATTTTTGCATTTGTTATGTATTTACTATTTATTTATGTTAAAATATATATTGATTTGGATATGGAAATCCTAACTTTCATTTTTTAAAAGATATGAAATTATCAATTTATATGGAATTCCCACAATTTCCAATTATAAAAGATTTGAAATTTAAAATTTTATATATTTGCATTTATTTATATTAGATTTTGGTTTTTTATTTATTTATTTTAGACTTTTGCATTTTTATTACAACAATTTTTATTTTTACCCAATTTTCAGTTTTTAAAAGATATAAATTTTCTAATTTATATGAAATTTCTACAATTATTAGCTTTTAAAATATTTCAAATTTCAAATTTTGAATTAATTTTTTTTATTTATTTTAGATTTTTGCATTATTTTATCCCACAATCTTTAATTTACCTAATTTTTAGTTTTAAAAGGATATGATTTCTTAATTTATATGGAATTCACACTATATCAGTTTTTAAAAGATTTGAAATTTGAAACTTCAATTTTTTCATATATTGTTTATCGCTTTAGTTAGGGTGCGATTGACCAAATCCATAGCACATCAAGGCGAAAATCTGGACCATTAATTTCAAATCCTAGGGTTGTAAATGGAAAAGGGTAAAGTTGTCCAACAAAATATGTAACGGAAGATATAACCCTATATTTAGTATATTATCAATCTAATATTTGGTAAATCAGCGACGATACATTGAATAATTCAGCGACACAATCAAATACAATTCAGCGATGTTACCAAAATTACTTCAGTAATGCTACCAAAAAATATTTCAGTGGTCCCACCTAAAAGAATTCAGCCACTACACCAAGAAGAATTCAGCGACATTACATTGTAGAATTCAGCGATGCAACCACATACAATTCAACGATGTTACCAAAAATAATTCAATAATGCTACCAAAAAATATTTCAGGAGCCTACCTAAAAGAATTCAGCAACTACACCAAGAAGAATTCAGCGACAATACCTTGTAGAATTCAGCGATGCCACCACATACAATTCATCGATGTTACCAAAAATAATTCAGTGATGCAACCAAAAAATATTTCAGTGAGCCTACCTAAAAGAATTCAGCGACTACACCAAGAACAATTCAGCGACACTATCAAGAACAATTCAGCGATGCCACCAAAAACAATTCGGCGACGCTTTCATGAACAATTCAACGATGATGCCAGAAACAATTCAACAATCTTTTATGAACAATTCAGCGACGTTTTCATCAACAATTCAGCGACTTGAACATTTTAGGTACGTTTTCATGAACAGTTCAGATATATATATATATATATATATATATTGCAGAATAATTAAGTAAATTGGAGTTTATGTAAGATCGATTGATTGATGATATTGAAATGTGTAGAGAAAAAATAGAGTAAAAGTAGACTGAAGAGACGATCAATTGTTTGTTAACAAAATTAAATCTAATAAATTTACTATTTTAACCTTCAAGTTAATCTCAACCATCAATTTACAAACTGAATCAATGGACTTGATGCACCGCAGTACATCAAGTCAAAATGGGCAATCGCACCCTAACTGAACCCATTATTTATTTATTTTAGACTTTTGCATTTTTTTTCCCACATTGTTGTTTATTTGTTGAGCCTATAAATACCACTCATTCTTATGCGTACAATTTCCTATAATAAAATAATATATACTTCCTCCATTTTTTAATGTTTGCTACATTTGGTTTTTGATCACTATTTACATACATGCTTTAACTTAAAGTTTTATCATAATTACGCAAGTTAAAAAATAGTCAAATGAGACCTTGTTAGATTCGTCTTATCTTGTAGTTTTTAAATATCGAACTTTTAGAATTTTTACTTGTACCGAACTTGAGTTATTAATGATTTAAAATGTGCATTGAACTGCGTGAGTGTGGGTCCGTAGCAAACAATAAAAACAGAGGAAGTATATATGATAGTGATGATGGTTGATTCTTTTTTCTTTACGTTGTGGAACTGAGAAAACATTTATCGATAATTTATCTAGAAAATATTATGTTTAGCATTTCATGAAAGATATGATATTGTGCTGCCGGTAGCATCCAGTGGAATATCACCCCTACTCCTTCCAAGAGGTAGAACTACTTCTAGATTTTTATTGATTTATTAAGTTTGTACCGGACAAGCCACAAAAGCTAAAGAAGACGGTAATTAAATTATATCATCATTACTCAAAATCATTACACATTTTTCATTACTCAAAATATAATTTATTATTATTTTATATAATATAAGTATATGTATTATATAAAATATATAATTATGCCCGTCGAGTCTCGACGGGTTACTTACTAGTTTTCCTCATAACAATTAGCGGATCCCATTATTTTGTGAACAAGCAAAAATGAGCGCAAACTAGTAGCAGTAGTTAGACTAGTAGTAGCCAGTAGGGTAGTATGGAAGTGTCGAGGTCATTGACTCTTTCAGACGTTGATTTTCCTGTACATTTGAAGTCTCAAGTCTGAACTGAAGCTGCCTGCCATGGCGTAACTTGTTGAATTCCTTCCGCTTCGTATCGTCAAGATCAACCACAATTACTCCTAATTTTCTTTTCCTCTTCGCTCGCCCATGGCGGCACCCGGATTACGCCCCTCTATCTGCCAATCCTTTGCCCTTCAGTTTCTCAATTTCCTCGTTTTTCTCAATTTTGTCGGTTTTTGCGCTGCCGAGGACCAACGGTATCGAAATTGCACTCAGAACTTCTCTTGCGGCGAGAGCATCCGAGAAATTGGGTATCCTTTTTGGGGAGGCGATCGTCCGTCGGAGTGTGGACTAAAACCGTTGGAGCTGCGGTGTTCGCACAATTCCACCTCAATAAACATCACCGGAGAACCCTACCGCGTGCTCAGCATCGATGTCAATAATAGTGTGATGCGAATCGTGCGAACCGATCTGTTGGGTGGACAGGATGGTCTTTGCCAAGATTGGTTCCCGAACACGTCGTCGTCGATTGATCACGACTCTGGCGACGATCATCTGAGATTCGAATACCCTAACGATAACATGTATTTGCTTTATTCATGTTCGCGTCACCCTGCTGTCAATACATCTTCGATATTTCATTTCAGTTGCCGTTCAAACGATTCGACCGGAGTAAACTTAAACTACGCTGTGGATGAGGCGTTACTAAACCTTGAATTCCCCAAGGGACCGTCATGCCAACACAACCTTACGGTTCCGGTAGACGAAACGAAGCTGAAGGAATTGACGAGAAACAGAACCATGTCGATTACAAATTCGGGTCTGAATGAATTGTTGAGTGGAGGATTCGAGGTGCAGTACAAGATGAACGTCACTCCCTGTGCGACGTGTAAACATTTGGGCGGATTGTGCTGGTCAGGGACGAATTCTAACAATCCCACTTGCCTTTGCCCTACTGGTCGACCTCGTTTAAACTGCAAAGGTCTGCAGTGCTCTCCATCTCCTTCACCTACTATGTATCCCCTGAATATCTGTTTTTGACAAGTTTCTCTCTTTCAGGGAATAAGCCAAATTGGCGACTGAAGCTTGGCATAGGTACTATTCCTTCCTTGAAATCAATCATTCTGCAAATGACTTTAATGGATTTGAGTTGGGAATGTGTTAGATTCATAGTTCTGCTGTCAAATTTGTATCAAACTGATTTGTGTGACCTTTTCAGAAGCAAGTATCTAAGTTCTCTGATATGATTAAGGAAGTATTTATGTATTAGTTATGATTCTTGGTTCGAAAACTCTGTTTACCAAGTTTCGTTTGCCTGAATATGTTATCCAGGTTTCGGCTGAATCAAGAATTCTAATAATTCCTGATTTGTTTTTGTTCTTGGTTTGAAATCCCGTTTTATCGTGTTTCAATAGCTTGAATATGTTATGCCGGTGTGGGCTGAATTACGAATATAGGGTTTTAGATATGATTCAGGAGTAGTTTTGGATTTATTCTAATTCTTGGTTTGAAAACTCTGTATATCAAGTTTCAGCCGCATGAGTGCTTGTCTATGTTTTCTAGGTTTAGGCTGCAAAAAGATTTCTATGTGTATTCTTAGTGTTGGTTTGAAAACTCTGATTATCAAGTTTTGATGGCCTAGATATGTTATCCAGGTGTGGGAGCAGCTGCATTTACTGGGATTATAATGTATATAATCTTCATCATCTATATTCGTCATTACAAAAGACGCTATGCAATTGCATCCTTAGCATCTCATGGATCATCTACACACCCCGAATTGACCAAACAGATTGAAAAGGCGGGAATCCATGTTTTTCCCTACAATGAACTAGAAGAAGCTACAGATCACTTTGACCCGCAGAGAGAGCTAGGAGATGGAGGCTTTGGCACAGTGTACAAAGGGAAGCTCGTAGATGGGAGAACAGTTGCTGTGAAGAGATTGCACGAGTACCACTACAAACGAGTCGAGCATTTCATAAATGAAGTTGAAATACTCACCAGGTTGAGGCATCAGAACCTAGTAACTCTTTACGGCTGCACTTCCTGCGGTTTGAAGGACCTTATACTCGTGTATGAATACATCCCAAATGGAACACTTGCTGATCACCTCCACGGACAATGGGCAAAGCCCGGTTCCCTATCATGGATCACACGGCTGAACATAGCTATAGAGACTGCGAGTGCTCTGGCATATCTCCATGCCTCGGATGTGATTCACAGGGACATAAAGAGCACCAACATACTCTTGGACAACAACTTCACTGTCAAAGTAGCAGATTTTGGCCTATCTCGTGTCCGGCCCATGGACGTGACACATGTCTCCACAGCTCCTCAAGGCACCCCGGGGTATGTAGACCCAGAGTACAGCGAATTCTACCAGCTCACTGCCAAGAGTGATGTATACAGCTTTGGAGTCGTGTTGATGGAGCTTATATCATCAAAGCCAGCGGTGGACATCACGAGAGATCGAAATGAGATAAACTTGTCCGCGATGGCAATTAACAAGATCCAGAGACATGCACTGCATCAGCTGGTGGATCCTCATCTGGGATTCGAGACGGATTACAAGGTGAGGATGATGATGTTGGGAGTCGCGGAGTTGGGGTTTCAGTGCTTGCAGATGGGGAGGGATATGAGACCAGATATGCAGGAGGTGTTGGAGGGTTTGCAGGAAATATCGGGGAGGGATTACTCTACAGATGTAATGGACATTCCTGAAGAGGAGATGCTGCTGTTTAACGGCACATCTGTTCCTGTTTCTCCAGATTTAGTAGTTACTCACTACTGAGATTTGAAGAAGGCAAGGTAATGCATCTTTGTATGATTTTAAGGTATTCATCTGGCTATTCTCTTACACTATCTTCTGTAGTTTATGGCTTGGTAATTTTTTATCTTAATTAAGCCGCTGTGCCTATATATACATGTGTGGGGGGTTGCAACTGTGTATTTCAAATGTACTTCTTTTACAGGGGAAAGAGAAGTACCAAGCATGACACAGGATTGGGGAAATTTTTGCAGTTGGGATTTCTTTACCAAGTTTTAGATGGTAATGATACAGGAGTAGAGTATATTCTTTATACTGACGATGGTCTAAATTACATTATTAAAGCAGTAAGTTGTTAAGGGTTTTGGTGAAATCAGTTCCTCAAATCTAGCTTATAAATTAATAGGCATGTGTTATGGTGCCGTGGCATCATGTCCATTCATTCTCATCTAGTGGCTATAACCAATTAGGGGCATAATCGTTAAAAAAAAATATTTATATTGATTAAATTGAATAATAAATCTACGTACCATTTTCCCCCCATGATTCGTATATACTGTATGACTAGATAGATATATGTATATTACTTGGAGACAAGACAAGAAGGAATTAACGTTTACACTTTACGCTAATACTCGGTATTAACTAAAACTCACACTTGCCACGCACTAGTATGATGTTTGTATTGTGGACAATGTTAGGTTATTTTTCGATTTTTGTCTGTTGGATTGCATGTTATTGTTTTTGCATCATCCTTATGTTTTCCCCATTTTCAGTTGAGATTGCGATACTAGGGTGTAGGAAATTATGCAATTAATTGTGTTTTTGATAATTGAGATGCTATAATCGATTCAAATACGTATTTTGTGTATTAAAGAATGCATTGTTTATTTTAGATTTCGTGTAATTATCAAATAACCCTTTAATGAATCTCAAGAGTCTAAGTTAAAAGATTATCAATGGCTCATAAAAAAAATGGCAAGTACCAGTTGCAATTTATAAGGAATTTATCTGGTCTTTGTTCGGAGTTGTGTCAACATTGTTTTTAAATTTTTTTTGGTGAGCAGGATTTCTTGGTTTTTAATGAAGCATTTCTTGTCCAATGTATTCAAAGCACGATAACTTTCAAATATGCATATTCCGGTGGCAATATGTGAAAAATGCTTCTCACCACATGATTAGCACATGTATAAGCCATCTTCAATTGATGGCAATGGATAGATAAAAAGTTGTATTAATGGTGTGTTAGGCACACGATTTCTGATAGCTTTTGGGAGTTTTTAAGAATGGCAATGGGTATGGATAATAATCGAGAATCGAGCAAGATCCGAGCTTGGGTTGGGTCTTGGTTTTTATAAAAATGTACCAAGAACCAACCTGTTCTCATTCCTGGATGACCATGGGTGCGGGTCACACTCGGAACCAAATCGAACTTGAGCCTCGAGTTGGGTCTTGGGTCTTGGCGGATCTGACCCAGACCTGACCCAGACCTGACCCATTCTAAGCCCCTAGTAGTTTTTGGTAGTTTTAGTCTATAGCAAAATAATACATTCTTTACACTAGCTTTTAAAAGTTGTAGTTGTGAATAGAAGTTCTGCAAACGAAAGCTCTCGGAAGCTTTTGAAAACTACTTTCCAATTTTATTATATTTTTTTTATTTAAAAAAAATCGACTATTACTTTAGAAAACACTTTTTAATTTTTCAGCCTCTATCGAAATCTACAACTTCAAGAGTTTAAACTGCCAACAGCTCCAGTTCGCAGTTGCAGCTAATCGTGCAAAACTGACTCTATAAGATAAGTATAATTTGTTAATGCTGGGATGAAATGAAAGTTCGATTTCAAACCATAGTTCCATGGACCATGGTTTCCCTTTCAATCTGGTACAGTACATTGTACATATTTTCTTTCCTCATCAACCTTCAATTCACTATGTTCCCATCTACATATTACACTTCACAAAGAATACCCAAAAATCAATCCAAAAATAATGAATCAATTATGCATGCACATTCATGCGCGCGCACGTATATATACCTCGTCTTTTCATCCGAATCCCAACACGCGAGGCGCGAATCTAAGAAGTCGATCCAGTGCATTAACCGAGAACTTCCTAGCGAACAAATGGCACACTTCTGTCGGCTTCCCATTATGCATGCACTCTTTGGTCTTATTCACACTAATCCCAGTCCTCATTTGGGCGAGTGTTTGGGGCGTTACACTTGTTCGAAGATACCTCGCCGGGTGGGCCCCACCGTGGGACCAATCCGTCCACGTGAGGGAGCGATTCGAGTTTCGACCCGGGAACTTCTTTGTGATGAATGTGGGCAGGTAGTGCTCATCAGGGTAGCAAGATGATCGGCAATGCCTTTGGAAGAGAGCAAAGTAGATTCTATCGGACACAACCTCAAGGGCAAGTTCGCGGTCAAGCTCGAACCACTGGGAGCCCTTGCGCCAATCGGAGAGGGTGATGAGGGGGCGCATACGACGACGGTAACGACCACGGCCAACGGGGCCAGGGAGATCGTAGGAGTCTACGAAGGAGGTGGAGGAGCGTAGGAGGTAGGAGTAGACGGTGGAGAAGTTGAAGAGGGGAATGCACGACTCGGAGACGAGGACGAAGCGCTGGTTCGAGACGTCTAGGAGGGCATTGGCGAGCAAACGCCTCTCGGCCTCCACCATGTTGAATTTCCCCCATTCCACTTTCTGTCCGAACAAGTACATAGTTATGTTAGGATTACAATCAGTTGAAACGATCAAATATATTCTTAGAGCCAATTAATTTATGAAATGTAAGTTGATGAAACATGAAACAATAACATCAAATTTTGTATGGAGATAACAATCCGGTTATGGTACAATCCATTTGAAAGTATGCATGTCCGGACATCACAAAAAACACATCCTGCATCAGAAAAAGCATCTCTTCCATCACATTTTTTGGCATCACACAAAATATTTTCCCAATCATAAAAAACACTAACATTTCATCCATCACATAATACAACTCCCACATCACACATATGGTAACTGCATGTGCAACCACCTACACACAATCCCTTCCATGGAGAAAGTATTTCGGATAACTATCGATTGCATTCATGAATGGTCTTGTAAATTTAAGACCATCATTTTATGGGTGTGTTTGGGAAAATTTTCAAGTCTAGAGTTTTGAAATGAATAGAGATTGGAATTTAGCAGTAAAAATTAGCGGTTAGGTTTGCATGATCAGATTGAGAACTAATTAAGCATATAAGACACGTTTGGAACGATGTATTATGATGTATTAATGTGTATATTACTAATATTCTGCACTAGAATAATTCTATCAGGTATTTTTCAAAGGATGGATAGGTATTAATTTAATGAGTAGTTTGATGTATTAATTACTAACTTGTTGGAGGACGGGTTTATGGTGTATTATTATTTTTTTATTCTTTTTTCTTTCTTTCTTTTCCTTGTTCATCTCACAACTATATATTAAATATTATGATAATAAAATAATATTATTTTTATAATATTAATATATTAATTACTTTTTATTTAATTATTTTTAAAATATATAATATTATTTTTAAAATAATATTATCTTTTATTAATTAATAAATTAGAAAGTTAGTTTTTTATTTAATTGTTTAAAATATAATACATCATATGATGTAATACAACATCAAACCAAACACTGTATATAACGTTAATTTAATATAATACATCATATTATAATACACCCGCATTAAATAATGCAATTCATTATAATACAATATAGTGTCCCAAACGTGCTCATACTTCCTTTAATTTGTCCAATACACTCGGCTCGTTTTTCCTATAGATGTTATCCAATGTGTTTTAGTGACTAGTATTTCAGATAATTTAGAAGTAAAAATTATATAATATATATACTATAAAATTATGTGATTAGACAATTATAAAAAAATTATTTAACTATTTTTTTTATGCTTATATAATTGCGGTAACATTAAATCAAAGTTGATCAACAAACAGTAATTCCGTAAGTTGGTATTCTAGAAAATAATGGCTCTTTCTACCCATTTAAAATTAAAGGTTCTTCCCATATAAAAGGTTGAGACCTAAAGCACTGCCCTCCTATGTTACTGGAACTCTCTTTTGAGTGTCGGACACGATTCGGGAATCGAAAGAGTCGATATTTAATTTTTAAAATTTGGGAATACAGGGACACAGTCAAACAAGAGTCTTTGACCATTTTCAAGATACGGACACGATTCGGAGTGTCCGAAATATAACATTGGATACTCAATTTATTTAATCCTTTTTCTTTAAACTGTATTGGGCTTGATAGTGGGCATATCTCTTCTTTATCATTAAGTTTATTAGGCCCATTAGTCATCCTTTGTGCCCTAACAGACATCATCTCCTACCTCCGACGGGATGAAATCATCAAACATCATTTCCTACCTCCGACTTGTGAAATCATCTTCTCGACGCGACTTTTCCTACCTCCGATTTCTACACATCCCCTTACATCAATCCCCAACGCCGACGCCACCTCCTTTCTTGCGCCGGTGGCCACTTTCCTCCCAGCAAAATCGTCCAAGATTACTTTCCTCCACCATTGATTCTTTGCTCCCTCGTCCGAAGCCAACTCCTTCCTCAAAAAAGAGTTGACTCAGTGTCCACTCGTCGGAGTCGTTGCCGGACACGTGTTCCGTGTCGTGTCCGGCAATGATTCTCGACCCAAAAGAGGGTGTCCGAGCTTCATAGCTGCCCTCTGTATAGATCTATGATAGTTTTATTAATACTAGATTTTTTCGCCCGCTACGCACGGGTGTTGAACTAATATGACGATATAAAATGAGAATATAGTATTTTTTCGATTACATGAGATTCAAAGTTTTTTGCTTAAATAGTAGTTGAAATGCATGCAACAAAAAAATAAAAGGAAAATAGAGGAGATAATAAGATGAATGAAGGAATTCAAACCCATTTGGAAATAATATAAAATAAATTATTTTTAATATTTAAAAATTAAATATATATATATATATATAGTTTTCTTTCATATCTAAAATGATGAGAGCAAGTGGAAAATAAATACCCCTTAACTATTCAAAATTAAAAAAAATTACTCCACCCGTCTCACTTTCCTTTTTGGTCCGTCCCACTACAATTGTCACATTTTTCTTTTAAGAAAAAACTTACTCCATAAACATCAACTAAAACATCGCATCAACTAATTACTCCACTTTATCACAATAACCCATTATACCTAAAATACCGTGCCCAAAAGTTTTGGAACGGTATTACCGGAACTGATAGAGTATATTTTGCATTATTAAGGTTCTAAAAAAATATTAGTTTTACTCCCTAATATGTTGTACATTTTGACTATTATCCGTAAAGTTTTTAAAAAATATCATTTATACTTTTTGTTATCTTTTCATCATTTAAAGCTTATATTTTATTACGTAATGTATTTTAAATTTTTGTTGTGATTAATTTTATGGACTAATCCATAATTTTATAAAATAAATTTTCGTTATAATTACGTTTTGATTATCTGTTAATTTTTTAAATATTATTTTAGTCCATAATATTTTCTCCAATTTTTCTTTTCCATATTGATTATGAAAAAAATTTGGTAGTTAATATTTATTTAATTTAATTTAATTTTTATTATTTTTAATTCATTATTATTATAAGCTTTAAAATCGAATTTATACTCCGATACCAAGTCTTTTAGGGTACAAATTTATTTTTTTTAAAAAAACTGTATAACAATTTACTCCAAATTTTATATACATTTTATTTTATACTGAAATAGATGAGGATTACTGGATTAAGGATATTATGTCTAATAATTAAACTATGATGTGTTTTAGTTGTTTTTCCTTTTCTTTCTTTTCTTCTTTAAAAAGAAAAAAAATATGTAGAATTTATTTAGAATGGTATAAAACTTTTTATGTTATTAGTCATTTTACATTAATCAATATTTTTAGGGTCAATTTAATGTTTACATCATATTTTCAATTAAATATTTTTATTTAAAATATAATTATTATATTCCTTATATTGATATAAGATTATATATTTTTAGACATAAATTTATAACCTAATTAAATTTATTTAACAATATTATAGTATTAATATTTTTTAAAATATTATGTATATAATCAAATAATTTATATATATATATATATATATATATGTAATCAATTATTTCTTTTTAAAATATATATGAAGATTTTCTCAAGATTTTATTACATTAATAGATAGATTTATTTTCTAAATATAGATATTGATGATGTGTCCGATGACGTGTAATTAGTCAGCAGATTACGTGTAAACTTAAGAACCGTTGATCTAAAAATGAGCATATAATGACTGATTAATCCATTAAAATTAAGAAGGATTAGTTAAATTTAATAAGGACAAAAGAGTCTGCACAGGCCAAAAAGTATTCAGGATTTATTATATAGATTTTTCTTTTGCAATATTCTATCAGAATAAATTTAAATTATATTTTTACTTTATAAATTTTACATTTTTCAGTAGAACAAGATAAATTAGTATGCGCACTTATAATACAAAATTTATGACAATGATGTGGGTCGTGGGATAGGTTCCACCCCAAATGCAACTGCCTGTTACTGTACCCAAAGTCATAAGTCTCGGATTATAATTCATTTTACTATTCCCACTTATTTTAAAAATTATTTATATGACTCAAATCATTATAAGTGGTGACCACATCATTCTACACTGGAAATAACCTCATTTCTGGAATTTAATATTTGGTGTTGACATACTATAATTTTATTTGAGTTATTATTATTATATACGTTATAAATAATGCATTATGCCTATAAATATATATTTTTCTAACACGCGGTTCAACTAGACAGGCTCTTCTAGAACTAGAATATAGTCTTGTCGATGTTTCACAAATATTTAAAGGCTTACAATTTTGAATAATTTCAAATCTTTTGTACTAGTTTTTTTTTTTTTTTGTTTTAAATTCTATTTATATTTTTTGCTTAGACACCCTGCATAATAAAGGGGTGTTCATATTTTATTCTACACAAATTATAAAAAATAAAAAAAAGAGATAAGGGTCGGTGGGCTTCGGACCATCAACCTAAAAATTGGTCCACTAATCCAAGTCTTAATCCCCATTTTTATATCTATATATTGAAACAAATGGAGTAATTATTTAACAATTCTTTTATTTTAATTAATGAAACATGGTCTAACTTCCATCGATCGATGAACTCTGGCTTTGACAGAACGGCACTTCTATACTTGGTATTTTTCATTATTATATAATAAAAACGATATAGGTTACTGTGATAATTAATCCTACTTAATGTCTTGTGTTTTGTAAGTGTCTACATATCTTAAGTTTAGAACTAATGTATCACATAACTAAAATGAAATTATACTTATTAGTATGCTTCATTTAATTTATTTTATTCCATTAAATATTTAATGAATTTATCAAGTAGACTCTAAGTTTGTACTAATAACAATTAGAATAATGAAACTTCTAAGGGAATATCATGTGGGTTTCCTGAAGTCTGGCCTTTTTATATCCTAATTCCAAAGTCTGAAATTCTTGAACTAAATTGCAGATGCGCATGAGGGTTTCCTGAAACTAATAAACATGACACATGGAAACATATATGCTGCAGTGATATGACTGGTGGCCTTCAAGAATATCATGTGTAGTAAAATTGCATTGAAGGTAAGAAGAGTTGGAAGCATTATAATTACCTTGCTTGGAATCCTTCTGCCATGGAAAAGGGAGGCTTTTACCTCACTCTCATCGTACGAAGACTGGCCGTGTACATAAACCGAATACAGCTTCTCGTGCCCTCTAAAGAAGAGCTCCCACAGGGGAGCCAAGGGAATCTCACTTTTCACCAAGAACATGAAGGCAATTTTCGGTGTTCTATTGAAAGGGTATTCGCGAATCTTGGGCTTCATGGAAGCCCTCCACAGCAATTCCTCATCCGTCATGTCATGCATCACATTTTCCCGCGGCTTCAAGTATTCCTTAAGCCCAACACGTGCAGATGGTTCTGGTTCTGGTGGTGGTGGTGGTGATTGGATGACAGTGGGGACGATTTGTTCCAAATTTGGCCCGAGTGGTGATGGGACTACGGTGGGGGTAAAGTGGTCGAATAATTGCAAGGATGAAGAGGCGGGCGCGAGATAAGAACTTAGGGTAAATCCGAATGCTAAACCGAAGGCGAAGAGGAAGAAGTAAGAAATTAGGGTTTTGATGAGGGGTAGGGATTGGAATAGAACATAGTGTATTGTCTTCATATTATTATCTCACAAAAGATGGAGAGAATGTTGTGTTGTGTTTGTGTTTTTGAACAAGGGATTGATACGCTAATGAAAGCCATGTATTTTTTTTTTCGTCAAAGGAATTACTAAATGCTGTCTTAAAATTATTTTATTGTAGCAAACGGCCGTTTGATGTTACGTTAGCATGCATACACTCGTGCAGAGTTAAATGCTGTCTTGAAATAGTTGACTATTGTAATAAATATATATGTATTATTAAGAGAGGTTATCGATTCAAGCATGCTGATGGAATCTGTATTTTTTTAATCCAAGAGGGATATAACTAGGGTTTACAACATTAATATATGCCTAGTTTCAGCAACTGTATAAGATGTTCAACAAGTCCACTAGCCTTATTTAAATTAAAAAGAAGTGTTATTTATTTTGTATTTAATTGGTGGGATTATATATTTTAAGTTTTACTCTTTAATATTTGGAAATATATATTCATGTTTTTTCTTTTTTGTTTTGTAAGAAAGGATACAGAAAATTTTAATATATGCATTGAGACTTTGAAATCAAACGTCAGTTTTTGCAGTTCTACACTGCTGGTACAAATATTCAACATATAATATATATATATATATATATATATATATATATATATATATATAAATCTATAAAAAGGTTACAAACGAAACAAAAAAGGGAAAATACTAGTATAATGTAAAACATAAAACATATATATTTCGTTAAATACAAAAATAAATATATTGTTAAGAATTTTTTAGTGAAAAACTAGCATAATCTTATCTATATATATATAAAAGTAATATAGTCTAATTTCCCCCCACTTCCCCACCCCTTTTTCAACAACTCATCCACCTATTCTCTCCCCTTTTCAACAACCTAAATCATATATTAAAAATAATTAAACTAAAAAATTCTAAATCTAAAATCTTATATTTAATTTATTAGTCTAAACAGAAGAAAAAATATATATTATCCTAATATATATTTTGGGATTTGAATTTAAATCCAATATTCAATTTCTTAGTCTAAAAGAAAAAATATACTAATATTTACTTTCTTATATATTTTATATCTATATTATCCTAATAAAATCTTAATATAATATGATAATATATTTAACCATAATATTACATATTTTTAGAAGATCACTTCCATTCTTCTAAGATTTGAAACCATAAAATTCATTCTCATTGAGATCAAATAAATATATATATATAATATTTATATCTATAATATCCTAATAAAATCTTAATAAAATATTATAATATCTTTAATTTATACTATTATATATTTTAGATGATCACATCAAATCCAATTCCACCACTACTATTGCTCTATAAATACTTCATTCATTTATCTAATCTTACGGTGGTCTTAAAGTTCTCGCCCTCTCATATTTTATTTCTTTATTCTTATTCTCCATTATTTTCTTATATCTTCTTAACTTTGATTTTATATTTAAACATTTTTTTTTGTTTCCCACATCAATGTTTTCCTAATATTTATTTTGTTTCAGGTTAATTTTTCTCTCTTTTGTTGCAAAATATTCTTCATCTTTATATTCATGTAAGAATTTTTTTTCTTTTTGTTACTCTGCGTGTGAATAATATTAATAAGTTTTTTTAAAAACGTAATGTTAAATATATATTTTTAATGCTTTTCCATTGTCTTTTGCAGGATTACATGTTGCTGTAATGCAGGATTGCAATGAAGTCATATTCTATAATTTGTTTTTGTCATTCTAATTTGGATACTACTCAAAATTATTTCAATAGCATAAAGTTTTTTTTATATTGATTTTATTTTTGTTTGTTTGTTGTCTTTATTCGTGTTTTGAAAATAGTGAAAAAAAATTGAAGAGTGTAAATTTGAAGATGTTCCCATTTATTTGTTGTATTTTTTTTCTTTTGTTAATAGATTATTCACATTTTGATATTTTTTCTTTTGGATACAATTTTTATATATTTTTTTTATTGATTTAAGTTCACTATAAAATATAAAAACAACAACAATTTAATTGAATTGGAAAAATTGGGAAGATAATCCAATAAATTAAATACTTACCCTGCAAAATTTAAATTAGGTAATAATATATTATAATAATTTTTTAAAAATTTTGGCAAATTGATATCTGCTTTAATTAAAATTCAAATTCAATCCATAGAATTTTAATGAAAGTTTATGTGGAATTCATTATTAAGATTTGTATGCAGAACATAAATTATTTTATTCAACTAATTAAAATTAAAAATATTAATAAATACCTTATTAGCCATTAGAACTTAAATATCCGGCTAAAGTTGAAATCTTAATTTGGCATTAATTAACTTTCTTTTTACTTTTAATTAGTGATGTAATATAAATTTATTTTTATATTTAATTTTATGAATATATATATATATGGTATTTTTATTACCTTTTAAGATATATGATTTAAAGATATTATTCATATCATATATGAAGTATTTTTTAAGTTAATAATATATACTACCTCTGTTTTTTAATAACTGCACTATTCCTACATTTTACGCAATCCAAGACATTTATTTGTTGTATTTTTTTCTTTTGTTAATAGATTATTCACATTTTGATATTTTGTCTTTTGGATACAATTTTTATATATTTTTTATATTGATTTAAGTTCACTATAAAATATAAAAACAAGAACAATTTAATTGAATTGGAAAAATTGGGAAGATAATTCAATAAATTAAATACTTACCCTGCAAAATTTAAATTAAGTAATAATTTAATTATAATAATTTTTTAAAAATTTTGGCAAATTGATATCTGCTTTAATTAAAATTCAAATTCAATCCATAGAATTTAAATGGAAGTTTATGTGGAATTCATTATTAAGATTTGTATGCAGAATATAAATTATTTTATTCAACTAATTAAAATTAAAAATATTAATAAATACCTTATTAGCCATTAGAACTTAAATATCCTGCTAAAGTTGAAATCTTAATTTGGCATTAATTAACTTTCTTTTTACTTTTAATTAGTGATGTAATATAATTTTTTTTTATATTTAATTTTATGAATATATATATATGGTATTTTTATTACCTTTTAAGATATATGATTTAAAGATATTATTCATATCATATATGAAGTATTTTTTAAGTTAATAATATATACTACCTCTGTTTTTTTAATAACTGCACCATTCCTACATTTTACGCAATCCAAGACATATTTTTAACCATTGATAACTCTAACTATATATAAGTAAAAACTACAAAAATTTTATATTCTGAAACTACGTGATTAGATGAATTTAACAATATCTCACTTGACTATCTTTTTCTAATATAACTATGTTAAAAAAATTAATCAATGTTACTCAATAAATAATAATTACTATGTAAATGGTTCAGTTATTTGAGAACGGAGGAAGTATCTTCTACCATTGTCATTTAAATCCGCCTCATTATAACTGAATTTTGAAATCCACAACGAATGAGTTTAAACACTGGATTATTAAATACTTAATAGTAGTAGTTGGGGAATAGAGAATGATTTAAATTAGTTATTTATTTTTTCCAACTCTTTATTTGGTATAGTGATTTGTGATTATTCTAAAATATTTTAATTTGTTATTATTCTAAAATATTTTAATCCAATTTTAAAATAGTTGGGGGTTTTAGGCAGCTGGCCAACGGAGGGGCGGGCCTTCGGCCCAGCCCAACCCACAGGCGGACTGCGGGTCATGTGGTCTTTTTAATTAATTAAAAAAATAAATTTTTTATTATAAAATATTTTTATTTATTTAAATTTAATATATTATCTAATTTAAAATTAAAAGTATTTTTGAAAAAATTAAAATACTTTTTTATATTCTTTTTTTAAAAAATAGCTTTAAACTAATATAGAAAGTAATATTTTTTTGTGGAACTATAAAAAGTAATATAAATAACCTAATAGATATGTACCGACCAAAAAATTGTTTTAGTTTAATTTAGTTAGCATTAAGTCAATTTCATAATTCTTTAGTAGTATTTTACAAAAATAATGTATAAAATTAAATTATATATTATCAAATTAACGTTATATGATTTAAAATAACATCTAACCAACAAACATAAATACAATCATTATGTTATTTAACTTTCATAGCAAACTGAAAAAATATAAAAAAATAAAAGAATAGCTTGGCCCGCAAGCTGACCCGCACCCGCCGCGTGCTTGCCCTAGCGACGACAGGTTTAGAGTTTAGACTGACTTTCAAATGAGCATCTATTTGTTCAACCCAACACAACATTTAGGGAAGGTGGGGGTGGGCTGGCTAACGGGCCCAGCCAATTTTGACATCTTTATGTAAATAAAGTAGTTATCCTATATTTATATGTAAGTTATTACTTAATATTAAAGGTATAATAACACTCCAAAAATAAGAGAAAAAACTAATTTGATATTCAGCTATTTTTAACTTCGTTTAATTGAATAAATATAATATGAGAATTATGAATTAATTATTAAATTTATATTTGTCACTGCACGTTTATGTTCACAATGCTATACGATTATATTTTCTTCTTTTTTTCTTTTCTTTTTTTCCATCTCTATTACCATTATTCATGATTGTAATTTTGCTATGTTTCTTTGCATTACTTTAAATTCACATAAAGTCGAAGAACAACATTGATTTGGGAAAATTGGGAAAATAAATCTAATAAACCGAAAGACGAATGTACTATATGATGACATTTATAAATTAAGTAATGATTACAAATATATCTAGCAAAATGATATATTAAAAAAAATGCAAAATCAAATATATTACAAAATTTTTTATTGTAAATTTATAAATTAAGTAATGTAAAATTGTTATGGGCTAAATCAATCAAATAAGAAGATTATAAAAATAGCTTAACTGTCAAAGTTGCTAAACCACTTTGTCATATTTTTATTTACAAACCACTTTGTCATATTTTTCTCAATAATGTGGTTAGAAAATTGGCATAACCCAAAATTACGTAATAAAATATTTATAAACTGAAAATATTATGTTATTTTTTTTCCAATGTAAATTTTACTTCCCGCGCATTGCGCGGGCGGGTATGCTAGTACAACTATAAAGTAATTCATAGAAATATGTACTATAAAATATTTACTGTGAAAATTAGGCATACAGGCATACAGGTTTGCGGGTATGTAGACTGTAGTACTATACTTATATTTTTTTGTCATTTTAAAAATCTGAACGTAATGGGCCCATTTTACTTGATTATTGGCCCATCTCAATTATTACCATTTTTTAGCCCAACATTCCAAGACTACTTGCAAATAATCTGAAAATTGGAGTTTGAGTAGGCGTTTGTAGAAGAGTGTCCATAGGCATCATTGTTGTCTAATAATATTTTGTGGCCCTATCTATCTATATATATATATATATATAAAAGTAATATAGTCTAATTTCCCCCCACTTCCCCACCCCCTGTTTTTAACATCTCATCCGACTTTTTTTCTTCAATTTCAACAACCATATATACTCACTAAATCTAATATATATGATCTAATTCAACTACATCAATCATATATACTCCCTAAATCTATATTATATATATCTAATATACTCCCTAAATCTATATTATATATATCTAATATTTAATTTTAACAAACTGAATAAAGTACCCTTTCCTCAAAAAAAAAAAAAAAAAAAAAAACAAACAAACAAACTCAATCATATCATATATATACCCTAAATCTATAATCTATAATACTCATAAAATTTTAAATTATTTTCAACAACTCCACTCACATAATTAAAATAAAAAATTGAGAAAAAATCTAATATATATATTTGAATTACGTATAATATCATTAATTACAATTACCGATTTTCCCTTACTTCCCATTGAGATCACACATAATTATTCTCAATATTTATATTTAAAATCGTGGAATTTGGATTTAAATCTAATATTCAATTTCTTTGTGTAAAATATTAGAATTTGGATTTATCATATTTATTGAATATCCTAATAATATCATTTTGTACGTAGGATACATTAATATAAAAATCAAATAGTATTAATGTAGAAATTTTAAAAAATAAAAGTATTATATATATTAATATATATATATATATTAATATTAATATTTGAATAAGTTAAAGATATGGTTGATTAGGTTTGTTCATTAAGTTTGTTGAGATTTATTTGATTAAGTTCGTAGTTAGATTTATTTTGTGTACCTATAAAATAGGGCATTTTCTATCTAATTAGTGGAAGACTAAATTTTATCTTACAATCCTATCACTTTTATCTTCATACAAATTCCAAATCCAATCTCCGCCTATCAAAATTGAATTTTTCTTTTTAAGCAGTGCAAGAGACTTGAATTGAGTGTATTAATGGATGAAATTGGGAGAATAATTGTATTTGTTGTTATGATTCTTTAAATATTTGTTTGTTTATGTTTTTTTTTGTGTAATATGAATGGAATTTTTTATGTATTCGATTAAATGTTGTTTCTTGACGGATGGAAACCTGGTGAAAATGCACGAAATGCTAGTGGATTCATAATATAGCAGAAAAAAAAACTGTGGTTGCTGTTTTCGTTTTCATCTTTTGTCGCTGAATATCTTTCACAGTATATAGCACAAGGTGAAACTTTTCTATCTTCTTAACCAGGCTGATCATGTTATGTATTTAGCAAATTTTTGTTCTTTACAATTTAGATTGGTGAGATATTTTTTCGCACTAGCTTTTTCCCTTTTTTTAATTGTTTAACTGCTATCGGGTATGGTAGAAAACACAATCTACTCCAATCTAACTTATTCTTCTTCTATCTTTGCTTTTGTATAACATAGATATATTGTTTTCTTCATTTTTGATTATTGTATATTCATGTATGTATCTGAAAAAGGATCATTAATCACTTTGGTGGTGAAGCAATTCTAAAGTGCAAGTTGAAAGTCAATCGGAGTAACAAAATAGTAGAGACTTATGAGATGGAAGATGAAAATTGTGGATATTTTTCAAGTTTAGCTTCCTTTATGGTGATTGAAAACTCCAATTGTGTTTATTGGAATTGATTTGTTCATCAGTATCAGTGAATGTAAAAAAATTAAATTAATGGTCAATGCTTAATTCATTCATGTCTTGAATGAATTAAGCATTTATTTTAATCTGTCTTATTGATAGTCTCATACCTTCCAGTGTTCGTCTTAATTATTTATTGATAGTCTCATACCTTCCAGTGTTTGTCTTAATCTGTCTTATCTATCAGACTTGGTTTCAACATATCCTAGCTTTTGCCTCTTTGTTCTGTCTTGGTACATTGGTTATGCACTATAAGCAAGGGAGATGTGGTGTTGAAACAAGTAAATAGGTTTGTCATGGTGACACACTGTATGTGAGATCCAATGTTGAAGATGATGATTTTAATGCCTTATCACGGATCCCGGAAAACTGAACTGAGATCAAAGGATGAAGCATGAGAGTAACCTCTGCAGGGTGTGGCTGTGAATCAATGGTATAATGCTGCCAAACACTTTGATGTTGTTGTTCCAATATGGAAGTCGGTCGAAATGAGATTGGTGAAGCTGGCACGGGCAGGTTCGGACTAGTGTCGGGTTTCTCACATACCTTGGCAGCAGAACGGGTTTCTGATGGGAGTTTGTGCGATTTATGTAAGTCATTTAAAGTTGAAGATTTCGAGTGGTCAGGGGTGGATTTTCGTTGCTTCTTGTCTTTATTGAACTTTGGAATTGGTGGAGGTTATTTTGTAGCATATTGATTACAAGACTACAAGTGTAACAGGACCAATTTGTGGCTATGAATAAAATTCCAATTTCTCAAAAAAAAAATGTCTTGAATGAACAATTGTATCTTTTCATGAATTGTATTTTATTCATTTGCTCCAATATAATTATTGAACTCAGGTTCCAATCCTGATCTATCAATAGGTGAACTACTGTATATTTTAACTAAAGTAATTGTCAATACTTAATATATTATTTAAATTTTTTTAGAGCATATAATTGTATCTTTTCATGTTCAAATGAACTATTGTATATTTATTAAAATAATTTTATAGTGAATCAATATCTATCTTTCAAGGGGCATGCTCATCCGTTGAGAAGCTTATGGTGGGCGGCTAAGCGATTGTTGGGGATGATGGAGGCTATGTCGGTAGGGGTGGAGGTTCGATCTACCAGGATGCGGCTTGTGGGTTGGAATGATGGGGGAGGTGATGGGATTGTGGTTCATGTGGATGGATGCGTCATGCATGAGACAGGTAGGGCAGGTTTTGGAGTTGTATGTCGGAGGGGCAATGGAAACTGGATCAAGGGGGTTAGCGGGCGTTTGCAAGGCTGGCCGATTTTGGATGTCGAAGTGTTTGGGATTTGGAAGGGGTTGTGCTTAGCGGAAGAATGTGGGAATGGATCCGTTATGATTTATTGTGATTCTTTGGAGGCGGTGAAACTTGTCACGAAGAAGGTGGATCATTTCCACCATCTATGGCCGTTGGTGAAGGAGATCGGTAGAGTGAAGGAACGGTTGCAGCATTGTGATATTTTGCATGTGTACAGGGAGGGGAATCAAGTGGCGGATCACCTTGCTAAGAGAGCGGCACTTGCGGAGCAATTTTTTACCACATGGGCATATCCTCCGGATGAGTTGAAGGCGGTGCTGGAGCGAGACATGGATGGCAGGAGGCACCCCAGGCGCTGATCTGGTGGGTGCGGATGGATTCTTTTCTTTGTTCTATTCTTATTTTTCATTTTCTTAGCTAGCCGATTGGCTCTGTACCAAAAAAAAAATATCTATCTTTCAGATTTGATTTCTAAAGATTTATTTTGGATCCTGTAATGTTATTTTAATTTTAATATTTATACATAAAAATAATATGGATGGCAAGTTTTGTCTTTATCTTTCCTCTATATTTTTTGTTGTGTACTTTAATTTATTCAATAAGCCTATTAGAAAAAAAAATTATTTCATTATCATATAGTTATCTCTTTAAACCAAAATCATATTTATAATCAATTTTATATATAACCATATTTTTTTTAAAATTTCGAAAAGATTTAACTTGGTCTAACGTAATTTTTAATTTTAAGATTTTAATCAACCTCATATTCTCTATATTCAATTAAAATTTTAATAATTAATAAATAATGTTTAAATAAATTATTTAATATAATTGCAAATGTCAAAATAGAATTAATTATTGTCCATGTTTTATGTGTGTAATAAATTATTCAAATTTAGTTATTTGACAATTTCGAGACCAATTTTTGCATACAATAAGCTGAAATCCAAAATAATACTCATTACAACGGATTCAAAAAGAGTTGTTTGACCTAAGTTATTTGGGGTCTTTAAAAAAGTTGTTTTGTCACACAAATGAGCTGATTTAAATATTTGTTTTGCCAAACACTCCCATTATATTCTAACATAGATTTGTTTTTATCTACATTATCAATAATTTTTTTTCTGGAATTAGTGATATAATTATTGTTTGTTGCATCTATAAAATTATTAGTTATTCAAACAAAAATAAATTTGAATAACTAATTATATAATAAATTATTTAAAAGACTCAATATATAATCAATTTGTGTATAATTGATTTACATATATAATTGTATACTCCCTCCGTTACGGTAATAATGTCCCATAATTTTTGGGCACAGTGTTTTAGGTGGAATTAGTCATTGTGTTAAAGTTGAGTACTTAGTTGATGTGATGTATATTTGAATTGGGAAAAAAGTTATATAATTAGTTGATTTGATGTTTTAGTTAATGTTAATAAAGTAAAACTTTTTCATAAAGGGAAATGTGACAATTGTAGTGGGTCGGACTAACAAGGAAAGTGGGACATAATTAGTGGGACGGAGGGGTATTATTTATTAGAGATTGATATGACTATAGCAGTGCATTATATATCAACAGTTTTGATAGTTGCAGTGAATTAATGTGTTTACTAAAGACATAAGAAATAGTAGTCAATTAACAAAACGAGCTCAGTAATTTGAATTATTGAAAAAAATCACTTCAAATAATTTCTATTCTCTTTCATGTTTTTTTTTAAACATGAAAAATAATCTCCATTATCTTTGATGTTTCTATTCTAAATTTGGATCAATTGCCTTTAATTCTTGATTGAGAAAAATAATTGGAAAGCTCTTAAATCAATGTTGCAAACTTAATAAATTAATTTATCCAAAATTAATATAGAAAGCTCATAAATCAATCTTGAACATATTCACAAATTAATAATCCTTGTGCTATGGACGTTTTTTGTAGGGAGATTACTTTTATACATTCATCGGACGGTATTTATTTTATCATTGTTTTTGTCACATTTTTCCTCAATAATATATGATTGGGAAATAGGCATGACCCAATTAAGTTTATGTAATATATTTGAACTTTTAAAGAGCTTTCTGGGGTTTCCGGTCATTCATGGGCGCCTTAAAATTTCTCAATTCGACACCCTCATTAGCAGGATCGAGTCCAGGCTCAGTTCATGGGCAGCTTTGCTATTAAACAAGGCTGGGAGGATAACATTAGCACGCTCGGTGCTACATGCAATTCCTATTTACACAATGCAGGTTCACTTGATGCCTGTTGGTGTGAGTAATCGGATAGACAAAATTATTCGTAGATGGATCTGGAAGGGGGTGGAAGGCCGTGGTTTGCATCTGGTTCGATGGGACATTGTGACTCTACCCAAGAAGCGTGGGGGCCTAGGGATAAAAAGTTGTCGACTCATGAATCTTGCTTTACTTGGGAAACAACTATGGCAATTTCTTACAGAACTAAACAAGCTTTGGGTTACTGTATTACGAGAAAAGTACGGGTTGCACCCTGGTCTGATGCCGCGTTCCCATTATAAAAGCTCGAAAGTTTGGCGCTCCTTAGTTAAAGTGGGTGAAGCATTTGAGACCGGCTATAGTGTGCGCGTTGGTAATGGTACAAGCTCCTTCTGGTTCTCGCCCTGGTGGGAGGGTAAACTCATGGTACATCAGGTGCCCTTTATAGATATTCATGATGTGAACTTGTGTATTAAAGATGTGATTAACGACGGGAAATGGAATTTGGGATTGGTATATTCCTGGCTCCAAGCGGATTTGAAGGCAGCTATTGAAGCGGCTCCGGCTCCGTTCCTAAATGCTGAGGTGTCCGATATCATGCATTGGTGAGGAAGTTCCAAGGGAGTCTATACTGTTCGTTCGGGCTACTTATGGTTGCAAGGGACTGTGACTCAGGACAATGGTTGGGCATGGATGTGGACTAAGACTATCCCGGAAAAGATTGGCGTATTATTGTGGCTTCTAGGACATGGTTCTCTACCTTCTAATGAGTTGAGGTACCACCGGGGGCTAGCGGCTTCTCCCTTGTGCTCCATTTGTGGCGTTGAAACTGATGACTGGCGCCATTCGATTTTCCTTTGTCCGTGGGCGAGTCATGTTTGGAATCATGGGGGTTTTTTTGTTCAAGATATTCTAGAGACTGTGGAGGCTGATGAGTGTCGTCATTGGAGTGAATGGGCATGGAGAACTTTTGGTAATTGGTTTCTTGCCATCCTTTGGACTGTGTGGTGTGAGAGGAACTCAAGGATCTTTCGTGGAGAAGTTCTTGGGCGGGACAGACTATTACTAAAGGCTTCACAGCTCCTCTGGCAGCTTGACAAGCACGGGCCTGTGCAGGAGAAGATTCGTACGCAGACGCTCATTCGGTGGCGAGACGACGAGGTGGATGGTATGGCGCTGCACTCTGATGGCTGTGTTCTCGTCTCGCAAGGCAGAGCAGGCTTCGGCGCAGTCATAAGGAATTGCTCGGGTCAGTGGGTGCATGGATGTGGTGGGAATCTTGGTAGCCGAAACATACTTGAAGTTGAACTTCTCGCCCTTCGATTTGGATTGCTGCTTGCCAAGCACTTGGGGGTTGCTTTAAAAGTGTGTTATGTTGATTCAATTGAAGTGGTTAAATTGATTATGGGTTCATTGCTCCTTCGTCATCCGCTTTGGCCTATGATAAAGGAAGTTAGGGATCTGCTCAGGGACATGGAAGGTTGTTGTTTGCGACATGTCTATAGAGAGGGTAACCAAGTTGCGGATGGGTTGGCTAGGCGGGCGGCTCGGGCCGAGGAATTTTACACTACATGGGCGTTCCCTCCAGATGACGTTGTGCCATTAATTGAGAAAGATGCGAGCGGGGTCTCCTATACCCGCATGATTTAGTCTCCTTGTGCTTTGTTTTCCTTTGTTTTCTTTCCTCTTTTTTATTTCATTTGCTCGCCTCTTCAGGCTGTGTTACCAAAAAAAAAGTATTATGTTATATTTATAAAACAAAACATATAAAGTTTACTTCCCGCGCATTACGCGGGCGGGTGTGCTAGTTCTGATAAAAATTTTAGTCCCTCTTAATATATCTAATAAATTAATTACAAAATTGTAAAGTTATTTATAAAACCGATGCTATAAAAAATTTAACCTGCCTATCAACGATCATAATTCTTTACAAATGATTAAAAGTAAAAGAAAGTACAGAAATAATATCAAAACAACTAGAGCCCCAAGATTAAAAGATTTTTTTTTGATGAAACAATCTATACAGACTAGAGGCCCAGGATTAATAGATTAATAGGATTAGTAGATTAATATAATAAATTAAAATAATTTTTTAATAGATTAATAGAATAATATTAAGAAAAAAATTGGGGCCCCCATATTTTGTGGGCGCTGTGCAAAAGCACATGATGAACGGGGCCTTAGCCTGCCTTGCCCGCCCTGATAGGCATATGTACCATGGTAGGTTTGAGTGACATATTCATCCAAGCACAGCTAATCTATGAATGAAGTTGTTGAAATTTGCTATGTGAGAAATTGTGATGTCAAAAGCATAGGTTTGCATATATTCATGGTAGTGGGAAACAACCTACTCATTCCAGTCCGTAATGTCATACTAACATTACATGGGCCGTCGTGGTAACGCATGGTCGTGTATCGGCTGTTGTTGTTTTTGTTCCATATTCGTTGCGATAGTCGTAGTAGTATTAGCAAATATCGTCAAATATCCGCTTCAAAATTTATTATGAGAATGAAGCCTATGGTTTTAAAAATATGAAATCTATAACACCCCAAGAATTTAAAATTTTTTCCAATGTGAAAAATGTTGTGTAGCGAGTTGAAAAAAACAACTGCAATTGTGACCTCAGCGGAGACCTCGGAAGTTAGCGACCGCGTTCTGCGGTCACATAAGAAGTTGTGAATACGACGATTGCAATTGCGACCGCATATTTTGCAGTCGCCATTGGCGACAACGTTTATTTAATTTTAGTTTTATTATCAATTTATTGAATATTTTATTTTCACTTTTGTGAATGGTGTAATTAATGAATTTTCTTTAATAATTTGATAATTTTATTTTATTATATTTTTGAATAATTTTAGTATTTTATTTAATTATTTCTATTTCAATTTTTTTAAAAAATTTAATTAGTGATTTAAATAATTATAATATATGTTTTATTTAATTATTGAATTTTAATATTATTTATTAATTGATCAGTTTTTTTTATTTAGTTTCTAATAATTTAAGTATATATTATATATATAGCATTCCATAAGTATATATTATATTTAGTTTTTTTATTTAGTTTTTTATTAATTGCATTCCAGTGGTACACGTGCGGGTTTGCCTTTACATCTGGGGTTGAGTAGTTCGAGCTCTTTAGAGTAAATTTTTTTCTCTTATTTTGAACCACATGCCAACTATAACAACCACGTAGTGTATTACTGATGTACTCCTAATTATCTATATATTAATAAAACCATTAGTGAACAACCTATCCTATATTTAATGTGGTGTCTCCATTTCAAATTTCTAATTTTGATAGATTTTTGCATTTTTTTATTTATTAATTTTAGAGTTTCTCATTTATCTATTTATTCATTATAGATTTTTTCTAATTTTTGAAATATATGAAATTTTCAATTTATATGGAATCCCACATTGTTCACTTTTTAAAAGATTTGAAAGATTTGAAATTTAAAATTTAAAAATATTTGAAAGATTTTGAATTTTAAATTTATATAGAGTTTTCAATTCCAATTTATATATTATAAATATAATTAATATGTACTTATATCATTCTAATTGTATCTCCCTCCGTATCAAAAAGATTTTTACATTCCCACTTTTCACCCAACCCAATAATTTAAGTTTTGTACAAGAAAAATTTCTAAAAGTTCAATATTTAAAAACTACACGATGAGACGAGTCTAACAAGATCTCACTTGTCTATATTTTAACTTATATAATTATGATAAAACTTTAAGTGAAAGTCTGTGTGTGAATAGTGTCAACTGTTCAAATGTCAAAATCTTTTTTATACGGAGGGAGTATAAATACTTCTTCTATATTCAAATACTTTTTACGTACTCATTTTTCACACAGTTCAATGTACATTATAAATCATGAATAACTCAAGTTCAATACAAGTAAAAATTCTAAAAGTTTTATATTTAAAAACTACACGACGAGACGAATCTAACAAGATCTCACTTAGCTATATTTTAACTTATATAACTATGATAAAACTTTAAGTGGAAGTCTGTATATGAATAGTAACACATTTACAAATGTCAACAACATTTGAATACAGAGGTAGTAATATGAATATATTTTAATATATTAAAAAATATACAAAATATTTATAATTATTAAGGAAATTGTGAAAATTCATATTATGTGAATAATTGGTTTGCAATAAAATTACTATTTTCGTAACTATATTATAAATAAAATAATGGAGTGTATAAAGAGTTATTGGAGTGCGAATATATCCATTATTAAATAAAGAAGGAAAATCAAATTTATTTAATCTATTTTTTAAGGAAGAATTTATTAATCTATGTTTTAACAGATTTGCAATTGACAGAAGAACAAATAAAAAATCTAGCTTTGTTAAAAATCGAAAAGCTAGTTGCTGCATATTCTATAAGTTTCAAACTTTTCTTTGGAATGCCGGTACCGGATAAAGTTTTAAAGTCTGAAACAAAGAATCTACTAATACTAGAAGAGTCATATTATAATAAGAAAAAAATGATGACAGATTATACTAAGCTATTACCTTTGTTAATTGATGAGCGAAGAATATTCATAATAAGATAATGTCTGCAGTTGATAATGGTGAGGGTGGATTCTTTTTTCTTTACGTGATGGAACTGATAATATATTTATCTGGAAACCACTATGTTCAGCCAGTGAAATAGCATCACTACTTATTCCAAGAGGTAGGACTGCACATTCTAGATTTAGTATTCCACCCGATTGTGATGAGAATTCTACCTACAAAAAAATTACCCCAAAAAATTATGTAACCACTATCCTAATTAAAACAAAGCTCATTATTTGGGATGAAAAATCTTGATTGATAAAATGATTATGAGCCCATTTAATTTAGCCAAATTTCCCATTCGATTTCAGAGGAGAAAATTCTCACTCGCTGTTTATTTTGCTATGACTATAAATAGAAGTCATTGTCAATCTTTAAAAAATGTTGGAATCTATTTCCCAGAACCAGTTTTTATAGTGGACTCGAAGCTTTAATAAGCAATTAAGATGGATTAACTCAAGATATACAATAATCAATGTTGTCTACAATGAAATTCATATATGCCAAAAAAATTGCAAAATGAATACTTCATGCAAGTGATGGTAATTGGTAAACTGGTATTGATGTGGAGATGTACAATCAGGTGTGACATTTCAAGATGATTTTCTTATGAACTATACGAGTCAACAATTATTGAGAATATATATAGAAGTATAAATTGTACCACTTCAAATCCAAACATTTTTAAGGATATTGCTAGACTGGCTCCTACAAATGAGATATTGATACGATCAATGATGACATCATTAAATATATGTCTGTCTGCAAATGAAAATATATATCTCAATTCTAACAATATTTGTCAAGATGATGAAAGTATATATAATGACGATGAAATATTTTCACCAGAATATCAAAGTATGATCAAGCTTTCAGGATTACCGAATCATGAAATAAAGTTGAAGGAGGACTGCATAGTCATGCTTCTTAGGAATATAGATCCATCAAAGAAATTATGCAATGGAAGCACGTTGATAGTAAACAAGACGCAGAACTATACAATTAAGGCTAAATAATTTTCGGAAACTATGAAAGTAGAGAATTCTTGATAGAAAGATTATAAGCCTACCGGATTTAACCAAATTCCTATTCGATTTTAAAGGAGAAAATTCCCACTTTGTTTTACTATGATTATAAACAAAAGTCAATATCAGTATTTAAAGAATGTTGAACTCTATTTTTCAAAACCAATATTTAGCTTTGAACAATTATATGTTGTGATATCTCGTGTCACTAGCAAGAAAGGAATCAAAGTTAATATTTAATTAAGATGGATTAACTCAAGATACTACAAGAAATATTGTTTGCAATGAAATTTACATATATAAAAAATTTGCAATATGGATACTTGATATATGATGATAAAACCGATATTGATTTTGAAGATGTAGTCAGATATGACATTTCCGGATAATATTCTTATAAACTCTACGGGTGATCCTATATAAGCTTTTTTTAGTGTACATATACAAATATAAACTGCATCACTTCAAATATAGATATTTTTAAAGATAGGTGCTATACTAGCCCCTTCAATAAGATGGGCTGATACAATTAATGATTGAATCATGGAATGTCTGTCTTCAAATGAAAATCTATATCCCAGTTCTAAAAATATTTGTCAAGAGGATGAAAGCTTAGATAATGACAATCAAATATTTTCATCAGAATATTTAAACATGATCAAGTGTTCTGGACTATTGAATCATAAAATAAAGTTGAATGAGAGTTGTATTGTCATTCTTTTTAAGCACATAGATCCATCAAATAAATTATGCAATGGAAGCAGGTTGACAGGAATAAAGATGCGAAACCATATAATTGAGGTTAAACTAATTTTGGGAAACCATGAAAGTAGAAAATTCTTGATTGATAGAATGATTATGAGCCCGTCTGATTTAACCAAATTCTCCATTCGATTTCAAATGAGACAATTCTCATTCGCAGTTTATTTTGCTATGAATATAAAGAAAAGTCAATGTAAATCATTAAAGAATGTTGAACTCTATCTTCCAAAACCAGTTTTTAGTAATAAACAGTTATATATTGCAATATCTCGTGTCACCAGCAAGATGACACTCAGAGTATTAACATTTAGTTAAGATGGATTAATTCAAGATATTACAAGAAATGTTGTTTACAGTGAAATTTTTAGCAAATTGCAAGGAAAAATGTCATATTATGCTTAATACTTATTTAAATTTATTTAAGTTTAAATAAAATTTCAAATTAATTGACATATAATTTATCATTTATTTTTATTGATCTTCTAGGTTTGTACAGGACAAACCACAAGAAAACGGTTTAATATGATTTCTCTATTATTTTAAAATAATTAAATTTTAATTATCATATATTCTCTATTAGTTTCATATGATATAAGTATATATTATATATAACATATATAATTATATCCGTCGAGTCTCGACGGGTTACTTACTAGTACTGTATTAAACTATTAACAATCTAATCTAAGCTCGGTAGTACAAAGCGGAGTATCAATAAAAAATTATGACCAACAATAACGAGTATATGGCTACCAGCCTCAAATTAGTAACATCATAACTCTATTATAAGATAGTGAAGTAGCAAACATAAGACATAGTATCATAAAGCACAGATATATATCCAATAACTATGCTAATCTTGTCCAATCTATACCTTAATGACAATGGCAGCGGGAGTGGATTAATGCATCTAATGGCGTTGACATGGCAGCACCAACCATTGACACGTCAGTGTTTTAGTCATTAAGGGGTGGATGGGATGAATTGAGCAAAATTAACATAGTTACCGAATGGATTGGTTTAATATATTTCTTATGTGATGATTTGGGAAATCAAACATAATTATGAGACTATTTGAATTGTTTTTTCCCCAAAATATTGCATGCCGATTCTCACTAATGTATTACAGTAACATTATACTCAAAGAAAAGAAAGCATCGCCGGTCGTAGTATTTAAAAACACTCTCCTAATTCCGACTAAACCACGCGCCAACCGGAGCACACCGGACCCTCCAACTATCGACAACTCTCGATATGGTTGCAAGTATGCGTTATGGCTAACAACACTCAAACTACTCCCATTATATGAACCACCAACAAATACAAGATCAAAAGTCATTTTCTAGTCCTTTATTTATTATATCTTTTGTTAAAATGTGCAATTTTAAAGTAGTATTAGTGTTACATACATCTACTTTTTTCTAATTCATGATATTCATGGATTACTATATTATTTCTTGAGAATGTTCTTGATAATATATTAAAATTTGTATGTTTGAATCCTTGCTTTAGATCTAATCCCTGTATTTTATTTATTTGTTCTGAACTTAAGATAGCTTTTATTGCATATCCTCGTTGTTCTTCATATTGGTCTACATATTCTATTTCTTTTGTTTCTTCTTGTTCTCCTGTGATTATTTCTTTATTTTTATTCATTTTCTATTTCAGAAAATTTTACAAATATATCTCTTCTCCTGATTATGGTTCACTTATACTTTCTAGATTTGATTCTATTTCTTTGAATATTTGTTCATTTATAATATCATATTCCATAAATCTTGTTTTTTTTTTGGTTTTGTACAGTCGCTTGCAAAGTGTCATATTTCTCCACAGTTATAGCATTTACACGTGGTTGGGTTCTTTTTATTTTGTCTTTTATCATTTCTTCTTTTATAATATTTTCTTCCAAATTTTGGTTTAAAGAATTTCTTCTTAAAGATCTTAAATCTTTTTCCGTTCTTAAATTTTCTTTTTATTGAAATTTTCTATTTTTTTCATACAAATTTTTCTGCATTTTCTTGACAGCATAAATCAGCAGTTTTATTATATAATTTAGTGTGGTCTAATATTTTTCTTTGGTAACATAACTCGGTTATTACTTGTCTTATTAATCTTATTCTGCTTCACAAATTATTTGGATAATCATTTTTATTTTGAATCCAAGTTTTCCACATATATTCATCCCATGGTGATGGTAACTTTGAAAATATAGAATTCATTGTATGTTCATTATTTTGTGAACTTGTAGAGGCTGTATGATAGTAACTTTTAAATTGTTCAGAGAATTGGTAAAAAAGGCATAAATCTCTTAGTCTTATTTTATTTAATCTTAATAATGCTTGATCTCTTTCTTCTATTATTGCATTATTATCCAAGCTTTGTATTCCTATGAATTCTTCTTGTATGATATTAATAAATTCCTCTATTCCTGTGTTTACATCTTGTTCAAATCCTTGGGTAATTGTGTTCATAAAAATTTGTTTTGTATTTGAGGAAATTCCTGCAAGGAATTGTGCTACATTTCCTTGGACTAGATTCCATATTTTTAATGTTTTTATTCTTGGGGTACTTTCCTCTGACATTAAATGTATTCTTCCAATCTGTTTTTATTTTTCTAATTCTAGACTTGGTTGTTTAAGACAATCTAAATTTAAGAATATTGCAACTCCTGGTCTTACATTTCCTATTACTCAAAATCTTCATTGTATTTCCAAAATTCTTTTTTAGAGGTTGTTTTTCTTATAGGAAATTTCTTGAAGGTAAGTTTTGCAATCTACTTTGATAATTATCTACATTTTGTCTATTCGTCATTTGATCTACTTCCATTGGTATAGTTCATGTTACGCCTTCTCTTGGTAATGTAGTACTACTTTATCCAACTACTTCAGATGATGATAAATATAATCTATGATTATTCATAAAGACTTTATATTGTTCTTCCAAATCGCTTTTATCAGTTTCTAAATCGATTTCTGAAAATGTTTCTGTATATATTGGTTCTAAATTTAGTTGTTCTAAATCAGTACTTAGTTCGTTTAACAAATCTTTTATACTAGTATTCATTCTATTTCTTTTTTTTATCATCTTTATTTTCTAATTTATCTTCTTTTATTTCTTCGTTTATCTTTTTAAATTTTTCTACTTTGTCTATCAAGATTCTAATTTTGTTTTGTTTATTTAATTTTTCTATTTCTTTCATCATTACTCTATGGTCGAGACTTTCTGGTTCTGGTGGTTTTTCCCATTTCGGTAGTGGGAGCAACTTTTCTAATTCTACTTGCTTCTGTGGAGTTTTAATTATTGTTTTGTATATATATCTTTCAATATTGTGGAGTCTTGTATCTAGACTTATCATTAGTTCTTTTATTTGTTCAATTCCATCTTTTATCATTTCTAATTCTTCTAGATAACTCATCTTCTAATATTTCTTAGGTTTTTAATGAAGACATTTACTTATTATATTCCAGTTTCCCATTCTTCTATTTCTATTATTTCTAATTCATTTAAATACCATCTTTTATTAATTCTGATTCTTTTTTTTTCTGGATCTATATATTTTTGTATAATTATATATGCTTCTCTTTCATTTATCATTTTAGAAATCTTTAGCTTTATTCGTAATAATTTTTGTTTCATTATTATGGTACTTATAGCTTGTGGTTGGCTTTCTATTTCCTGTATTTTATTATTCAATTTCTCTAATGTCTCGTTTTCTAACTTTATGTCTGGCATTTTATTAGTCTTCACTATAATCTAAATCTTGGTCTGAAAATTTTGGTGAATTTGCTGTAGTAAACATTGTGTTATGTATATATCATATGTCATGGAAACATCCTATAGATAGTAATTTCATTATTGATTAAAGTTAATTTAACTTGTGATAGTAATTCTTGTTCTTTGTCTCTTTTTGATATTATTTCTATTAAATTGCCATTATATTCTTCAGTTTCTATCCTATAGTTTCCTATCCAAAGTAATCTTTTTTCTCTATTTCCTAATCATATTCCAAATTCTTGGTCGTTTTGCAACCTAGTTAGTCTTCTTCTTCTATCTGTGTATGTTTTTCTTTCTTCTATTTGTTGATGCATATTTTCTATTTCTCTTTGATTTATTTCATGACTATGATTAAATGTGGGTGTTAAAAATCTTCGACTATCGTTGGTCATTATAAGTGGTCTAATTTGTGGTTCTAATCTTCTTACTCTATTTAGAAATGCTCTTTCAATTCTCGCTTGTATCATTTCGCTATTGGTGTTATTTTGCGCATATTCATCATTTCTATTTATTATATAGTTTTCAGTATTGTACTTAGTGGATAATTTATTTCTTGAGTTTCATCTAAAGAATATCTTGCGGTGGGAATATATTCTGGATATAGTTGTTCTGAAGTGTCTAATCTTAATCTTGACATATGATAGTTAATATATGATCATTATTATTATAATTACTCATGTCCAGATTAATCGTTCTGGGCTCTGATACCAATTGTTTTACAGATGTTTTGAAAATTTTAATTGATTGATGGGAGAATGTTTATTTAATCAGAGAACCAATATTCACCATTATTACTTAAATTTTCTGGAGAGTTGTTGTCATAATTTTCACTTTCTGATCCCATTCTGAGTAAAATTATTTTATCTCAAATTTTTTTTTCTTCCGAATAAAGATATATCTTTTGATTATATTCAGTTAAAAATATGAGCATGGTGTAAACAACGTCATTCCAATTTTCAACTCTTTCTTCCATAGTTTGTAAATATAGTCCATATTCATATATTAGTGAATTTATTTCTTCTTGATTCATTTATTTTCTTTTGTAAGTTTATTTAAAGATTTTTATTTAAACTAGTTGATAGTTATGTATTGTTTATTAGATGTTTATTAAAAATTAATGGTAGTTTAAAACTCATTAAGAATGGCTTTTAATCATTTTTTTTTTGTGTTTTAAGGGTAAAATGGGTATTTTATCAAAATTTTATCTTTCCAGGGGGTTTAAAGGAATAATTTTTGTAATAGGTATTAAAGTGGGTATAAGTTTGGGTAGTTGGGTATTTATTTGGTATTTGTCCGTAGAAAAAAAAGGTGAAAATAGCAGTGAAAATATAATTTTGAAATCTACACTGCACACTACCACATTTTAGAACCACAATACGAACAACACAATAGCTCACTATTACATACAACAATCTCAAATAACTTAGAGGCTCAATCGCGTAGCCCCAAAATATTGCAGATGCCAATACTCACTAATGAATTACAGTAACATTATACTCAAAGAAAGCATCCCCGTTCGTACTATTCAAAAACACTGTCCTAATTCCGATAAGGCCACGCGCCAACCGGAACACACCGGACCCTCCGACTATAGACAGCTCTCGATACGGTTGCAAGTATGCGTTATGGCCAACAACGCTGAGACTACTCCCATTATATGCACCACCAACAAATACAAGATCAAAGGTCATTTGAATTCTTACCACGTCCAATGAGGCAAAAGCAAAGAGACCTTCGACTTGGCCCACGATCTCCGCATTCGGGTTGGGCGCAGTTCTTACTGGATCATCCAGAACCGAGATCATACCAAAAAATGTAGGTGATGTACTAGAGGAATTGGGTGCAGCGACTACGATATTTGTTGGGACAGGCCCACTTAGTATGTCTTGAGCATACAATTGAAGTTGGGTCACCTTTGGAGCACGTTTAAGGTAGCCGAGGATCCACTTCTTGTCTGCAATGAGGTCTCCATGAGCAGCAATTGCTATGGAGAAAAGCACCATGAAAAGTAATAGTACAATATTAGTTTTCCCCATGTGGGTTTTGTGTAATGACTATTAAGGATATGTAAGTTTGAGGATATTGATCCATTAGAATGGGGGCATTATATAGAAGAGGGTTTTTAAGTATTAAGTGGGGACATAGTTTACATGTTTGAATTTTGTTCCAAGAAAATCTGCTATGAGATGAAGAATGCTCAAATTTGGACACATCATATATCCGATTGGGAGTTAGCAGATAGAGGATTTAGAGAGAGAATTATCTCACAATCCGCTATTTATTAGCTCTCAAACATCCACATATTTTATATATGTTTAAATTAGACTCATTTAAAAAATAAGTCCCCTAATGTATATATATATTCAATAATTCGTTATATAATCCCTCCATGTTGGAGATAGTAATAATTAAATAACTGTATTGAAAATCTACTGAATTTACAAAGGATAAATGGGACCCCAACTATAAGAAATGATTATTTGTGAAGAGCTAGCTAGCACATAGATGTGGGCAATTTATGACGGCAGATAGATATAGGTGGCAATATATGAAACATTATTTGTATGGAGGACATATAGATGTGGGCAATTTATGACGGCAGACATATTGGATGAAATGAGATTAAAAGCTTGTATGATAAAAATTAAGAAAAAACACAACTCCTAGCCAACTCTTCAGCTTATAGGGAATGGTGCTACGGCGGAGCATAATCTATTCTCCTTGGTTCTTAATATTGTGGATATTCTTGCTCTTCGCCCTGGCTATCGTTGGCATCATCTCTTGAGGGAGGGTAATTCTGTGGCTGACTCGTTGGCCAAGCGCGGGGCAAGGTCTATTGATTTATCCACCACTTGGGCTTTTCCTCTTGATGATGTTTATACGCTTCTGGTTGCAGACATGACAGAGACTTGGTTTTCCGATATATTAGATTGTTTTTCTTTTTTTATATTTCTCCTTTTCCCCATGCTGTAGTTATTTTTTCTTTCTTTGGCCGACTTCACTTGTGGCATCCCCTCCACAAAAAAAAAAAAAAAAAAACTAACCTAGCAAGTGGTATCACCTATCACTCAAAAAGTTATGAAGAGAAGGATAAAAAAAATCAACCCCAACAAATCATGCAACTAACATACTATTAATTAGAGAGTACAGTATTAATTAGTATTAATAATAAGTAAAGGGCTACCAACCCCAAACCAGTAAACATCATAATCTCAACTACTTGTGTGGCCACTGCCATCATAATGTAAATCCCTAGAGTACACCACATGCCTCTACAATTAGATTGTCAAGTAGCAACCATAACGCAGAGTATCTTATATCAATACAGTATAAATTGCAACCTCTTTAGTCTTTAGGTATCTCTTGCACCGAGAAAGGGTCGCGAAGGAGGGTTTGACGAAGAAGGGATTATCAGGATTTCTCAATTTTTGGTGGGTAAATACAAACTGACATATTTACCCACATTTATTTAATGCTTAAATGTATTTAACCTTTAATTTGGATGGGAGCATAGGGTTTTCTTCCCCAAGATTTAATAGTTGGGGTACATTTTTTAACCAAAAAATTCAAGTTCATAAATGGCCACATTAAAATTGTTTGAGGGGCTATACGGGAGAAACTGCTCTATTTCAAAGGGCAAGGGTTTTAGGTGTTATGGGAAAAAAAGGTTAAAAATGTTCATTATCTTTTCAAAAAATTCGAATCCATCATTTTTTAATTTTATTACCGAATTAGTCCGGTACAAATGCTAATTATGACAGGATAAATCCATGTTCACTAATTATGCCCTAATTGCTGAATCGCAAGGGTTTAAATTTAAATCAGACACAAGCATAATATTAGTATTTTTTCTTTTATCTTTTGCCTATTCAGTCATAAGCTTTTGTTTTTTTTTTCCATTTAATCCTCTACCCAAATCAGTCATTTCAATATATATACGTTTTTTTTTTTTTTTTTTTTGAGAAATGGATCCTTCATTGTCCTAAATAGACCAAAGTCTTACATGATATATCATGTCCCAAATCAGAGCTTACAAATGAAACCACTCCCATCTAAAAACACATTACATCCCCAACCACACAGCAAACCAATACCACCAGACCAATAAATCAATTTGTTATTGTCTAATACTTTTGTGCAGATGATTCAGTCGTCCTATCTATGTTGAAACTACACTGGAACAACAAGAACTGTTTTCTGACAGTTTTATTTTTCTGTTACTTGTTGTTACTTTGTTTTCTAATCATATTTTTTGCAGGATCTCTATAATTAGGAGTCTGTAGACTTAGTATATAAGAGTCCTGTAAAATAGATCGAGTTGTAATTGGTTTTCAGTTTTGAGAAAATTTCTTGAGTCAATCGTCTTTCTTTCTCTCTAGATTTTCTGCGTTGGTTTTCCTTCTGAGAGTGAGAAAGTTCTTAGTTTTTCTGTGCATTGTTCTTTCTTTGAGTCTCTATCTTGAAGAACACAGAAGACATCGAGCTTACACCGCTTCAATTGAATTCGTTCGATTTGAAGATCACTTCTATATTCATTCTGTTATAAAGGTGTTCTTGTTGAAGAAACCTTCCTGGAGGTAAAGGATCAAATTCATGTGTGACTGATATTCAAGAATCAAGTTGAAAAGATATGCTGATAGGATTGCATCCAATTGGAGTCTGTTTCCAGTACCTGAAGTTATGGGAGAGTCCGGACTACAGGTTGTCTACTAGATCAGGTCCAGTTGCATGTTAGATGTGTTTTTGTAATCTTAGTTAGTTGAGTCTTGTTCTTTTGATTCTTAGAGTGAGTAAGAGTCCCTGGATTGGTATCCCCCAGACGTAGATCCGTTGGATCAAACTGGGTCATCAAATCTTGTATTGTTTCTGCTGCACAACTCATACACACACTCATTTGCGTTATTCCGTAGTTTTGATTATTGCTCTACGACGTAGTTATTTCAAGATTAGTTGATCTGGGACCTACAATTGGTATCAGAGCGACAGCCTCTGATATCTAGTGAAAGATCTTTTTAAATCTTGAAAAGATGAATAGAGAAGGAGCATCAGGAGTTAGACCACCACTTTTTGATGGAACTAACTATAGATATTAGAGAACTCGAATGGAGATTCATCTGTCAGCCCCTGGAGATGAAGTCTGGGATGCAGTCGAGACGAAGTATGAACAACCAACCAGAGCACGAACAACTCCTGAGGGATCTACTGCACCACCTGTCTCACGACTTGCAACTAAGGCAGAATTTACTCAAGCAGAGAAAGATGCTAAACGAGGAAACTTTACGGCACTCAATGCCATATTTGGCGCAATGGACGAGACGCAGTTCCAACTGGTTACTAGTTACAAAACAGCCTATGAAGCCTGGAAAGCACTGGAGGTTATGTATGAAGGTTCGGAGGATGTTCGAGCTACCAAATTGCAATAGGTTGAGACCTTGTTTGAAAACCTCAATATGAAGAAAGATGAGTCTATAGCTGCTTATTATGGTAGATTTAAAGACATTGTAAATCAAGTCCTTTCTCTTGGCCTGGAATATGACAATCAGAAACTTGTTCGAAAGATGTTGAGGACTCTCACAAAGAAGTATGCTCCAAAAGTTGCTACTCTAAAAGAATTGAAGAAAGTGAAGACTATTTCCCTGAATGAGTTGGTAGGAATTCTGCAGACTTATGAAATGAATCTCCTTGAAGAGGACACATCAAGGAATATAGCCCTGAAAGTTGAAGAAGATGATTATGGAAATTCTTCTGAAGATGATGTATCCTATATTACCAGAAAAGTTGCAAAGATGCTACAAGAAAGGAGGGCCAAACTGTTCTATAAAGATAAGAATCAGAATCGTGGTTCTGATAATGTTCAGACAACCGACAGAAAACCCCGCAGGGATTCCAAGAAGAAAGAGGGCTACAAAAATGATCGATTTAGCAAGAAGTCCACAAACTATGATAAAGCTGACAGATTTTCCTCTGTAATATGTCATGAATGTGGAGGAACAGGCCACATCAAATCAGAATGTGCAACAGCTAAACATAGAGAAAGGAGGGAAAAGAAAGCTTTACAAGAAACCTTAAGTGATCAAGATGATGATCAAACACTACAAGAACCTGACAGTGATCCTGAAGAAGTTCTTGCACTAACTTCAAGGATTTCAACCCCAATCATCAAAGGTATAACTAAGTCAATTTGTTTTTCACCTAACTATGCTTATTCTGATTCAGGAGAAAGCGATGATGAAATGCAACAAGTCATAGTTGATTATAATGAACTCAACGAGGACTATGAAGCAGCTGTGTGTGAAAATAAGAAGCTCTTGGGACAACTTGCAGACATTGGCATTTCTTATGATGAAGAGGTTGAAAAGAATGAAGCAATCCAAAAGGAAGTGGATTCATTGAAGAAGCTAAATTGTGATATAAAAACACAAGTTCAAAACATGCTAAAGGAGACTGATGACTTAAAACAGAAAAAATTTTGAGTTGCAAAAGGTAAACAAAGGTAAAAATGTTCTTAACAATATCTTGTCTTCTTGAAAACGTGTTGGAGGATATCTGGCTTCAACTAGTCAAGCAATCAACAAATCTGTTGAGATACATGATGTTAGACCGTTGTTGAAACCACAGAAGGACTGCAGCTATTGTAATCTACCTAGACATACTGCAGAAACATGCATGTGAATCTTAAGGGATCTTATGAATGGTCGACCAGTAGCTTGGCCATTACAGGATCTACGCAACAACTTTAAAATGCAGGTAGTATGGTTACCTAAACAATCAAATATTATTTGCAATGTTTTCTCTGTGCAGGAACGACAATATAATCACATATGGTATTTTGATTCTGGTTGTTCACGACATATGACTGGAAGCAAGGACATCCTAGATGATTTTGAAGATGAAGAATGTGGTGAAGTATCTTTTGGAAATGGCAAACGGAGTAAGATAGTCGGATATGGTATTATAAAGGATGGTATTCTTACTAAACTCTCACGAGTATACTATGTCAATGGTTTAACTACAAATCTCATTTCTATTAGCCAATTATGTGATGATAAACTAGAGGTTTTTTTTACTGAGAATTCTTGTGAAGTTTTTGATAGACAGAACAAATGCATTATGTTTGGAGGGCGTTCCAACAACAACTGCTATACTCTAAGGAACGACACATCTCAGGCTCTGCTCACAAGTATTGATCAGACGAACTTATGGCACAAATGTCTTGGACATCTAAATTTCAGGACTCTGTGCATACTGGACAACTCAAATGCAGTTCGAGGGTTGCCCAGTTCAAAGGGTTGCCCAGACTAACAATAAACAATGAGGCTGTTTGCAGAGATTGTGTAAAAGGAAAGCAGAACCGTTCAAGACACGAACAACTTGATAAAATCACTACAAAAGAATGTCTTGAATTAATCCATATGGATCTTATGGGTCCAACTGAGGTCGAGAGCCTAAATGGTAAAAGGTATATACTTGTTTGTGTAGATGATTTTTCACGTTTCTCTTAGGTTTACTTTCTCATATCTAAAGATGAGACCTTTGAGTACTTTGAGGCCCTAAGTTTACGATTGATGAATGAGAACCAAAGAAAAATTGCTAGGATTCGAACAGATCATGGAAAGGAGTTCGAGAACCAATCGTTCGATCACTGATAATGGCCAGAAATGACCATTATTTTCAATCCATTTCCGTGTCTGAAACGGGCATTTGATCGCATTCCGATCTTACATTAAGTAAGAAAGCAGTAGAATTGGACTGATTTATGCATAATTGTAAAAATAATAAGCTGGAAATATGTAATTTTATTACATATTTATGCTAGAAAAATCCAAAAACAAGAGAAAAAGAAAAGAAAAGAAAAAGGAATGAAAAAGATGGGTAAAAGAGAGAAAAGCCCACAAAAAGAACAATTTCGGCCCATCTGGCCCAACTGAGTGGTGTCCAGAAACACCCGGTCGAGGAAGCTCCTGTGTCGCGGTCCATGACCTCGCGACACAGGAGGGTTTAGCGACACAACAGCCAATGAAGAGGAGACCAGTCCAGACAAACTGTGTCGCGTTACCCCGGTCGCGATCCATGACCTAGCGACACAGGGTGATCCGCGCCACCAACACCTTGAAGACAAAGTCATGTCCTCGGTCGACATAGCCCGGTCGCGATCCATGGCCTCGCGACACGGGCATGTTTGGCGACACAGACACACTAATGGAGACACAAGACCCAGTCGAGAAGCTTTGCCACATGCAGTGTTGTTCCACGACACAAGGTGATGTGTGTGATGTCTTGAGACACAATGGGCTTCAGACCAAGGCCCATGGGCCTAGGGTTTCACTTCTATAAATATGAGGTGATTCCCTTGAGGCAGAGAGTTTTTTGAGAAGTTAGACTTTCATTTCTTGAAGACAAGCTGGGGATCAGCTCTTAGGTAGTTTAGTTTAGTTTATTTTTTTTGTATTATTTAATTCTTGCACTAGTTTAGTTTAGATTAGTTAAGTTTAATGTTAGTTTTATGGTTTTATAACTTAGGTAGCCACTGTTCACAGCTATGTTTTTGTTATTAACTTTGTTTTAGGGTTTTGTAATACCCAAATCATGGGTATTAACATACCAACTTAATAAAATGGGAAAATATTCACTAAATGTGTCCCAAATCATGAAATGGGTTTCACACCCCATGGATTTAGTGCTTTCATTTACATTTTGGGGTCATTTGACCTCCATTTTCCTCTATTATGTTTACTGTTGCCTTTATTATGGATAATGTTATGCATTTGAATGATCAAACCCTACATTAGGATAATGCTTTATTTTTAAATACTGTTCCAGTTTAGTTTGTTTATGTTCTAGCATGCTCTTGTTTATTTCAAATGTTGTTTGGTTGTTTTTAGCTTAGAATAGCTTTTTAATCTGAAATAGGGTGAGATCACGATGTTTGCATGCCACTGTTCAAATATGCTTTTACTGACTTGTGTCCTGAACCACCCCTGTCGCCAACCGCCTCCTGTCGCGAAACCACGTCTAGCGACAGGAAGATTGTTCCGCGACATGAGTGTCTTGGGACAATTGTCTTGATATTTTGAAACCCTCGGTCACGAGGCACTCTTGTCGCGAACCCACGGTTCGCGACACAACCCTGCTTAGCAACTGAGGACCAAAACTCTTGCAATTTTTCTCTGCATGGCCTCTGTCGCGGAACACCTTTGTCGCGGACCATGCCCATGGTCCGCGACACACTTTTTATTCCGAGACAGAAAATTATGCCTTGTCCTTATTTTGAAAACCCAGTCGCTAGACACTCTGTCGTGAGGCCACGTTTCGCGACACAACTTTCCAGACTAGCGACTGGGAGCCAAACACTTTGAAAAATGTTCAGAAAATTTTGTGTCGCTAAACACCCTGTCGCGAGGCCACGTCTCGCGACACAACCCTGCTTAGCGACACAAGGCTAAGCTCTGCCAAAATTTCTAAAAACCTGTCGAGATACCCATGTCGCGAATCTCGGTTCGCGACACAACTTATGGTCTCACGACAGGATCATTCCTCCTTTTTATTCCAAAAATTCTGATTTCTCATCCTCCATTATATTGCATCACTCACATCCTAACCCCACGGGTTAAGGTGTAATATTCTAGAATTGCAATATAAGGCGTTATGCTGCCAAAATTTTGATTCTCCATTTCCATCACTTAATTAATTGAACCCTCTAATTATTAATGATTAAAGATTGTAATTAGCAATGATTAAATCAATAATCATCATGATTAAAGGATTTTTGTTCAATTGTCATTAAAACATTTCTCTATAAACAAAACCTCGATGTCTTAAGCAGATAATCCGGACTGTAATTAATTATGGTAGGAGGGATTATTTAAGCCATCCATCATGGATTGAATCCATAACCTTACATGAGAAACCAATGTCTCTCATGCAAGGCCCTGTTTTATTTTATTTTATTTTATTTTATTTTATTTTCATTTTGTCTTTTCCGTATTGTGTGTAACAATTAGTAAAGAATACATCAGACTAATGTTGGCGGGTATTTCCTCATGGATAAAATAGCTCGTATTCTGGGTATTAGTTACTAAAGTGTTATTTTGCATGGTCTGGATAGCGGTTGGTGGAAGCCTTGGCGGTTCGTCCATCCGGGATTACAACAGCTGCTCAGCTGACTCCTATCCGGATACAGTTTTCTTTTATTATCTTAACTTCCAAACCCAAATTCCGATCTGTAGTAGGAATCAGTTGACATCTGTCAATGTTCACTGATGATCATTATAGAAAAGAAGCATGTAGGTTTTCATCTGAATTCACAGACAGTGGAGGCCCAACTGGCATTGACACTGCCATTATAGGGTTTAAACTATCTAAATTCGACCCATCCGAGTTATTGGGAAATTGAATAGCAGATGTTTGCAATTCACCCAATCACTCTGCCATCCCCTGGTCCTTTGGCCATTTCACGATTGTGTTTCATCTTCTGTCTAGACCCGTCGTAATATTTTGGGTCAATTCATTTTACACTTTAATATATCTGTATGCATGCTAATATTATGTAGATAATGTGGTCTTTAATATTTTGGGATCCTTCCCTTGGATATTAGAAGTATAGATTTTAAACAGATATTGCATATTAAAATTCCAACAAAAACTCTTTTATAAAATCCGGATCTGATGTAAGGGATAAATTCCTCAGTTATGACTAGTTCATATTCTATCAAGGGTTGATTTTGGGAAATTAGAAGCAGAGTCAGTGATTAGGTCTCATCTAGACTGAAAGGATCTGTGTTTTAATTGAGAGTCTAGTACCCGTCAAGGAATGATTTTCAAATTCATTATTTTCCAAAATTGCTGAGTGTTGGGAATCTGGGATTAAATGCTGCACCGAGATGGGATCCACTTGGATTCAAATACAGTGTAGTAGATAATTTTGGAGGAACAACATCCAGACCTTGGTTATTTTCTAAGGTAGGGTTGAGTTCCTTTCAACCTCTATCCTCTTCTGCCAAAGCCTATCTTTGAGTCCTGAGTGAGTACATCCGGAACGAACAAATTCATTAGTTCGTTTCATTAGTTTGTATCTCATAACCACTCGGAAGGAAGTGAACACTGCGAGCGGTTCACCGAGAGCCGATAATTCTTGATCCACACCCGGTCATCATGACTAGGGGCTGTCTTCTACTACCAGGGTCAGACCTTCATAACCTCCGAGTGATAGGATTTTAATTGCTTTCTTTATCGCTTTCGTTTAAATGCTTTCGTTATAGGTCACTCGGTTGTATTGAGAGTTGCGTAACTGCTACTAGGATTGACAGTTAAGGGATAGTTCAGGCTCGATTCGAATCTTTGGGTGTGACATGGGAGAATGATAGTAGTACTTGGCACTTCAATAAATGATTTGTCAGGTTTTGCTTGTCCACCACAGATGAAATAACATACCCAGGCCAGGGCAGTTATAAATCTGTGGTATCTTAGAATCTGTGGTCTTAAGAACATGTAAACTCATATTGTAAGTACCTGTCTATCAAAGGGAATTCAATACTGAGAGCATGAAAATTAGCTATCTGACAGGATTATCCGAAGCTGAGATCTGTGTATTAAAATGGAAGTTTAATTATGCTTTATCTAAATCTTGTCCAATTTTTATTCTTTTCTTCCTGTCCCTTCTGTCCACTCTTTGAAACAGCTTCATAGCTAGCGTAGTGTAGATTTTCATTGCTTTCAGAGATGGTATTTAACTGCCTTCTTAGAGCAAATTTACCTGCTTTCTAGAATAGAATTAATATGTTTTGCAGAACAGATTTAATTGCTTTCGTAGTTTAGTTTAAATTCAGTCAGTAGATGATAGTCATTTTTCAACTGATTGGAGAAATACGAGTGGAAAATCTAGTAAAACGACGTGGGGCCTGCTTCTATCGCACATCCTCCAGTGAACGATCCGGTCTTAGTATAAATTACTGCAATTTTTGACACCGTGCGCTTTCGGGCCACAGTTTCGTAACACGAGTAAATAAAAACGTGACAACCTATAAATATATCCCTAATCCCAGCCCCATCTTCATAAAGTGGTTTCATTAGATAAATTTAACCGGGATTATTAATTTTTGGAAAATACTCGTGGTAGGAAATTGTCAAAAGTTTCAATCACTATTGCGACACCCAGGGGATCACACATGAGTATTTAGCTCCCAAGACCCTTAACAAAATGGTGTGGCTGAACGAAGGAACAGGACTCTATAGGAGATGGTAAGATCCATGCTTCATGCAAGTTCGATGAGCAAATCTTTCTGGGCAGAAGCCATTAACACAACCAATCATATTGCAAATCGAGTGTTGTTACGACCCCACACGAACAACACACCTTACCAGTTGTGGAAAGGTAACGCTCCCTTGGCAAAGTACTTTCATATTTTTGGTTGCAAATGCCATGTTCTTAATGATAGAGTAAATTTGAAGAAATTTGACTCTAAATCTGTTGAAGGTTATTTTATTGGCTATTCCAATAATTCAAAGCCTTATAGAATATATCTCTTGAATGATGAAAAGGTTATTGAATCTACTAATGTTTTGTTTAAGGATATTGAGCTTGTTGAGAACAGGTTAGATGACGATTACATGAAAGAAAAAGATCTTTGAAGACTATTACAGATAGTGAACCTATTGAAACTACTGAATCAGAATAGGATAAGGATTCTGATAGTGATTCTGTGGTTGCAACTACCGAAGAACCACCAGTTATAGAATCTGTTCTGAATAAAATGAAAGGATCTCGTGTTCATAAGCATCATTCTACTCAAGATATCATTGGAGATCCTCAAGGTCAAAGGCATACTAGGAATAAGAATATCAACTTCAAGGATTTAGCAAGATTAAATTGCTTTGTTTCAATGATGGAACCAAAGAATGCAGTGGAAGCACTCAAGGATGAGTATTGGATTGCAGCCATGCAATATGAGCTACTGCAGTTTGAAAGCAACGCTATTTGGGAGTTGACAGAACCACTAAAGAACGCCAACATCATTGGAACCAAGTGGATTTTCAGGAATAAGACTGATGAAAAAGGGAATGTAATAAGGAATAAGGCACGACTGGTTGCACAAGGCTATACTCAGATTGAAGGTCTGGACTCCGGTGAAACTTTTGCTCCTGTAGCAAGGATGGAAGCTGTGAGAATCCTTTTAGCTTTGGCATGCTCTTTAAATCTCAAGCTGTATCAGATGGATATCAAAATAACATTCTTGAATGGCAAGATTAAGGAAGAGATTTACGTTGCACAACCTGCTGGATTTGAAGATCCAAAGAATCCAGATTATGTTTACTGCATTAAAGGTGCATTGTATGGACTGAAACAGGCTCCTAGAGCCTGGTATGAAAGGTTATCTAAGTACTTAATTGATAATGGATTCAAGAGAGGAAATACTGACAAGACACTATTAGTGAAGCGTCAGGACGATCATCTAACGATAGCTCAAGTGTATGTGGATGATATCATATTTGGTTCTACATCTTCTGAGTACAGAAGAAATTTGTAGAATCCATGAAGTCTGAATTTGAAATGTACATGTTAGGTGAGCTTCATTACTTTATAGGACTTCAGATCAAACAAGAAAAGGATGGAATTTTTCCGAGTCAAGAAAAATATGCCAGAAACATGCTGACAAAGTTTGATTTGGAGAACTATAAGGTAGCCAGAACGCCCCTCGGACAATAAGAAAAATTGACAAAAGATGAGGATGGCAAACCTGTTGATCAAAAGATTTACAGAAGCATGATTGGTAGTTTACTGTTTGACAGCATCTAGGCCTGACATCTCATATAGTGTAGGTGTTTGTGTAAGGTTTCAATCAAATCGAAAGGAATTTCATATGAAGGCAGTAAAAAGAATCATGAGATATATAATTAAGGATCATTAGAGATTGGCATTTGGTTCTCAAAGAGATCTTCTATTGAATTGATTGAATACACTGATTCAGACTGGGTAGGATGTTGTGACGATCGCAGATCTACCACTGGAGGTTGTTTTCATTTAGGAAACAACTTGGTAAGTTGGTATTCCAGGAAGCAAAATGTTGTGGCATTGTCAACAGCTGAAGCAGAGTATATTGTTGCCACCTGCTATTGTTCACTTCTCCGGATGAAACAACTATTGGAGGACTATGGTATACAAAGGGAAGATTTTTTTGTTTATTGCGATAGTACCAATGCCATTAATATATCTAAAAATCATGTTTTGCACAATAGAAGTAAACATATTGATATTCGTTATCATTTTATTAGAGATCTTGTTGAAGATATGTGTGCATGATTGAACATATAGGGTCGTCGGAACAACGGGCGGACATCTTTACTAAAGCTTTGGATGGAGAGAAGTTTGAAGGCCTAAGATCCTCTTTGGGCCTTTCCTATTTCAATTGATTTACTTAAATATTGTGGGCCTAATACTCTAATTGTATAAGTTTTTCAGGCCCAAGCCATTTGTATTTGAATTTCAAATTTTCGGAAGCCCATCATTACCCCTAGGTAGTCTAAGTGACGTCACGGCTGCTACTGGACGTCTGTAACCGCTGCAGACTGCTGCCCGTCACGTCGCACGTCGCGGAAACTGCCCTCGTCTCTCCAGCTTCCGGTGAACTCTTCTTTAAATAGTTTATCATTTCTTTCCCTTTCCATAAGCTCTTTCAAATATTTTGTTACGCATTTTTCTTGTGTGCAAGCTTTCCAAAATGGAGAAGTCTTCCCATGGTGATAAACCACATACCGCATCCTCCTCATCATCTAAAAATCCATCCCCAACTACTGAACAACCGATTGATGCTCAACCAATCGACTCATTGCCACCGGTTCTCTATCTTGGCCATACTGAAACTACCACCAAGCCAATCCCTACCCTCACCTGATGTCGTTGCCACTGAAACTCAGAAGGAACCAAATCCGAATGTTAAATTTCATGTTGATACCTATGCTGTTGACGAGATTGTTCGTGAGATCAAACAATCCAGTCCTCCTCCATCTCCTCACCAGAATCAGGGACTGGATGATATGCATGAAGAGGATGTTGCTGAGATGACTACTTCACAACCAACTGGCGGAAGCAATCCCACTACTGTTGAGACGACGCCTCAACCACGGAGATCCACTCGAAAATGCAAAGATCCTCCAACCCCCATTGTACATGCTGCCGTACCTTTAACATCTAAGAAACCACGGTATTCGACTCCTAGGAAACCACAAATGACAACAACTGTTCTTGATGCGGATAAAGCCCATAGCAAGAAGTATTTCTCAGAAATGATGAAGGCTTTCTCTAAGGAATTCCTAAAGGGAACGGAGTTTAAACCTGAAGAAATGTTTCAGCATACCCATTTTGCAACCCTAGGTTTCTCCGACAACCTTCAAGAGAGGCATCTACTGTTTTGGGCAAAAGGAGTTAATCAGTAATCTCCAACTCATGTTCGCGAGTTCTATGCAAATCTGACTCCAGAAATCGTTGATCCAAATCCGCATGGTTCGGTAAGATTTACATTCGTGGAAAATTTAGAGATCTAACCCCTGCTATCATTTTGCGGTTGTTAGGACTACCACCCAACGAAGACTTGGGAGATTGTTTGGAGATCATGCCTGATCGCATTACTGATGTTGCCCTAGCTATTTCTGATAAGAAAGTCAGATCTTTTGGAAGAAACAAATTCAGTGTCATTCAACTATCCTTCAAGTTCTACTGTTTGTACCAGTTTTGTAGTGCAAACATCCTGCCAACGAAGAACCAGTCCCAAATCAGTTCTTACATGGGTAAATTGCTATTTTGTATTAATAAATATATGAGACTAATGAATTTTGGTTGGTTTCTTCTTAAAGAGATGGTGAAGTATACTTCTGGGAACATCAAAAAGAATACCAAACTTCCATATCCTGCATTGATCACGACATTTCTCATCTCATCCGGTGTTATGATCAAAGCAAGTACATGGTGAATCAGCGCGACTATAAGCCACCCCCTCACCTGATCAACATGCATAATAATTTTAAGCATAGACCTGCTCTTTCCGGACCTACCCTGGTTCATCAATTGATGCAGCTTCTCAATAGTCAAAATGAAAAGCTGACTACCTGGAGTCAGTTTGACATGGTTATGAAAAGGGAGAATCTTAAAATTATGCATTTGCTACCTTTTTCCTTTGATGAAGCTGACATGCAGGATGAGTCAGAAGAATATCCTCCCTCTGATGAGGAATGATAATCCATCATGGGGGAGAAGGTGTTGCAGGGTTGATGCTGTTGTTTGCTGGTAGTTGGTATCTTTTGGTAACAATTTCTGAAAACTGACTATTTTGTTTTTATGATGATGATGTGTGTTTTACCTGTTTTAAGTATCTCTATGATGAACTCTGTTTCACTGGATTACTATGGTTTGTAATAGTAATTAGGACTACTTGGTGACTGTTTGCTTGTTGTTTTATCTGCCTATGGATGACTGTTCTGCTAGTGTATGAACTATTTTGAGATATCCTATATCATGCTCATGACTGCTCTTTTGTATTGTGCTCTAATCTGAATCCACTCAAACTTCTTGGTATAGTTTCAACACCTTGTGTGATGGAATTATCATCTCCACAAAGAGTGGGGGAGATTGTTATTGTCTAATACTTTTGTGCATATGATTCAGTGGTCCTATCTATGTTGAAACTACACTGGAACAACAAGAACTGTTTTCTGACAGTTTTATTTTTCTGTTACTTGTTGTTACTTTGTTTTATAATCATTTTTTTTGCAGGATCTCTATAATTAGGAGTCTGTAGACTTAGTATATAAGAGTCCTGTAAAATAGATCGAGTTGTAATTGGTTTTCAGTTTTGAGAAAATTTCTTGAGTCAATCGTCTTTCTTTCTCTCTAGATTTTCTGTGTTGGTTTTCCTTCTGAGAGTGAGAAAGTTCTTAGTTTTTCTGTGCATTGTTCTTTCTTTGAGTCTCTATCTTGAAGAACACAGAAGACATCGAGCTTACACCGCTTCAATTGAATTCGTTCGATTTGAAGATCACTTCTATATTCATTCTGTTATAAAGGTGTTCTTATTGAAGAAACCTTCCTGGAGGTAAAGGATCAAATTCATGTGTGACTGCTATTCAAGAATCAAGTTGAAAAGATATGTTGATAGGATTGCATCCAATTGGAGTCTGTTTCCAGTACCTGAAGTTATGGGAGAGTCCGGATTATAGGTTGTCTACTAGATCAGGTCCAGTTGCATGTTAGATGTGTTTTTGTAATCTTAGTCAGTTGAGTCTTGTTATTTTGATTCTTAGAGTGAGTAAGAGTCCCTGGATTGGTATCCCGCAGACGTAGATCCGTTGGATCGAACTGGGTCATCAAATCTTTTGTCTCTTTATTGTTTCTGCTGCACAACTAACACACACACTCATTTGCGTTATTCCGTAGTTTTGATTACTGCTCTACGACGTAGTTATTTCAAGATTAGTCTATCTGGGACCTACACAATTTGAACCCATTCCTACCGCAACAAGATATTTGCCAAACAAACAAATCAATAATACTAGACCAAAAATACCCCTCAATGAAATCAGCAGAGCAACCTTGACATCAATGATTCAAGACGAAATCAGAACCAAACTTCTACCTTTTCGCCGCCAACAGCTCCCATTTGAACCCAATGATCTGCACTATCAATCTGTTCTCATAGAATACGATGCACCCGAACTTCTCCACCAAACCTGTCGTGGCTCATCATTCAATTCCTGCTCCTGCCTTGCACGATCAGTACCATCCTTCCACCGTTCCTTCACCATCCGACCCTTTTCTTGCCTACATATCTGGCATATCGTTCCTTTCTCTAAGTATATGTGACAATTTCACTTCCCCTGCACATTTGAGCACTGTAATGATTGGTGCCAGCAATTTGTTCAATCTCCATGGTATTTTCTCCCGCTCATTGAGCCATTTCACTACATTTTTTGAATCACACTCAAAAATTAGTCTCGGAAGTGGAAACCCTTTGTCGCGAATAAGCGCCTCACAAACCCTGCTAATTGCTTTAACCTCTGCTACAATCGAGTCTGTGCTTCCAATATGATCCGAGAACATATAAATAACCTTGCTTTTTTCATTCCTAATAACACCACCGATCCCGGCTGGCCCTAGGTTCCCCATAGAAGATCCATCGGTGTTAACTTTCGGAAGAAAAAAAAAACTCATATCGTTCCATAATTTTAAAAAAATTCCGAAACAGTCCCACAAATATCGAATTAGACGAATACGTCCCATAACTACCCTAATCATAGCCGAATCTGTCCATGAATTCGCTTTTTTCGCTAATCATTATCGAACCCGTCGCATAACTACCATAATCATTGCCGAACCCATCCCTCCATTAGGGAAGTTATGAGACGATATCGGCGATGATTAGCGAAAAAACCGGTTCATAGACGAGTTCGACGATGATTAGGGTAATTATGGGACGGATTCGTTTAATTCGATATTTGTGGGACTGTTTTGGAAATTGAAAAAACTTATGGGACTAAATGAGTTTTTTTTCATTAACTTTCCACCAACCGTTACTTGGACGTTCCCATACCAGTCCTTCGCGCGTCTCCTTTTTCCTACCACCCGATGAATATATGAGAAAACCTGGAACTCCACATCCAGGCCAATGGAATTCGCCCCCGCACCACCAAAATATATTAATTGGACTTCAACTAATCAAATTATTTCCTTTTAGCTCCAAATCCTTAAATATTTATTACTATAAGTCAATTTTTCAAATAAATGTCTAACATGCTTCCGTATAATCAAATACCAAAACTCATACATCGGTTTGACTGCCTTGTTACCGGGTCCTCTGAGCTCCAGGATATTACGGACTCCCTCCAACCACCCGACCGCAACCGATAGTTCATCGGTTCTGGTTTCCTTTAGCAACAATCATCACAATCCTATTTTGTTTCCTACCTTAGGACGTCGCAAGATTTGGGTAAATAATTTAATTTTAATTTTTGGAAGGATATGGATACCGGAAGCCCAGACAACAAAATTTAGGCTATTTTTATATATATTTTTAATAATATTTAAATAATATTTTAATATTTTTCTATAAAAGCCCGGACTTTATTTTAAAAAATATTTTAAATATTATTCAATGACATTACTTAGAATAATAAATAATAATATTTAATTATAATTTTTTAAAACTTAAAAAAATAAAAATATAATTATAAAAATAAAAATATAATAAAAATTTAATATATTGGGAATAGGATATTTGTTTTATTTATTTAGGGTAAATTTAAACTTCAAAAGTTTTGGGTCAAAATGAAAGAAAATAAAGGATTGGGGATAAAAAATATGTTGAAATTCAATTGACTTATTTTTACAACATGATGCACTTGTTGAGACCTATTTTAATGGGTTTGGTTATGGTGCGACTGAAAAATCCGCAGCACATCAAGGTGATAATCTTAATTGTTCATTTATAATCCAAGGGTTGTAAATGAAAAAGGGTATAATTGTCATAATGAAAACATAACCCTACATTTAGTATGTTATCATATCTAATACTTGATAAATCTATCAAATATTTCAAATAACATTTGGTAACCAATATTAATCGATCATTTTAGCGACATTGCATAGCATAATTCAGCGATGCTACCAAAAAGTTCTGCGGTGGTACAAAAAACAATTTAGTGATGCTATCAAAATATGTTAGTGACACTACCTAGTAGAATTCAACGACTATGCATAGCAGAATTCAACGACACAACCAAGATGAATTCATCGATGCTACCAAAATATAATTCCGCGGTGCTACCAAAAACAATTCAGTGATGCTATCAAAATATATTTCACCGACTATATGTTGAGGAATTCAGTGACCATACCTAGAAGAATCCAGCGACTCTACCAAGAAGAATTCAACGACTCAGCAAAGAAGAATTCAATGATACTATATAATACTACCCCGTTCCTTTTCAATTGCCACAGACCCACATTTCATGCAATCCAATACACATTTTCAATCTTCAATAACTCAAATTGGCGTACAAGTAAAAATTATGAAACTTTGATATTCTAAATCTTTGCGATTAGACGAATCTAAAAAGATCTCACTTGACTATTTTTTGCCCTATATAACTGTATTATAAAGTCGAATCAAAGTTACTCAATGAACAGTAACAAAACTCGTACTGTGTCAAATAAAAAGGAACGAAGGAAGTACAATGCAGCGATGATACAAAACATAATTCAGCGATGTTTTCATAACAATTCAGCAACCATACAAAGAACAATTCAGCGATGCTTTCAAGAACAATTCAACGATTTTTCATCAGCAATTCATCGACTCAACTAACAACATTTCGGGTACGTTTTCATGAACAATTCAATGATTTTATTTTAAAATATTTAAGCGACTTATATCTATGTATAGCAGCATAATTAAGTAAATTGGGGGGGGGGGGGGTAATGTAATAAATCCTCATATTGGAATGCGGAGAAGAAGAACAGAAGTGTTCATTTTGAAATAATATAACAGATTTACTGTTTTAACCTTCAAGTTTATCTCAACCGTCGATTTACAAAGTTACTCAATGGTGAGAATATGCCGCAGTACATCACGCCAAACGACTTGATTGCACCCTAACCAAATTGTATTTTAATAATTGATATTCTCGATGACCTATAATCAGACATAGATCCTTGTAGTGACATATTTTAATATTATATGAAACTTCAGTAATATAAGAAAAAATATAGTCAAGTAAAATATTATTGGATTCATCTACATACATGTATTCATAACAGGAGATATAATATGTATACATATTTAATTTTGGAGAAAATATTTTTTGTAAATTACATTCTGAAACACGAAGGATTTAGTTAGGGATTACGAAAAAGTTTGGATACATAAATTTTTTATGTACAACTGAAAAAATAATTACCAGATTAAATTTGGAAAACGAATAAGTCCTACAAATAAGATCTGATTTTCGCTAGCTAGCTAGTGGCAATTAGGGGTGAGCAAAATATTTGTAATCTTAAAATTTGATCTGAACCAAATCAAAATTCAAATTTTGATTTGGATTATTGGGATTTTTAATTGGTTCTGACTGAATTTTTCAAGAATTTCTTATTTTTCGAATCTGTTCATATTGAAGCACAAATGTTTGTTTGGAACTATTTTTATTTATTTTTTTTATAATCAATGTAGCTTGTATTTTGATAAACACTGATATTCAATGTGTGATACGGGGCCGGGTAGGAATCGAATCCCTAATCATAAGATTGAAAGTCAATGGGCATAACCACTAGGCCAGGTCAACACTTGTAAAGTTAGTTAGGAACATAGTATTGGAGAGAGAATAATATGGTATCATATTTTTCGCTCTTAAAATTAAAACCTATAAACGCTATGTTTTGGAAATAGTTAGAATTTCGAATTTAGAGTTTGAAGTATGGAGTTAACAGTGAAAAATAATTTTAAATTGAGACAATTCTAAGTAATGACGTTTGGTAGAATTGAAAAGTTGGAGTTTTAAAAGTTAAAAATTGAGAAATATAGCATTTAGAATTTAGTGATTAAACTATAAATTATTTACTCCCTCTGTCCCATTTAAAATGTCTCATTTAATTTTTGCACACAATCCATGCACTTTTTAAATTATGAATATCTTAAAATATATACAATTAAAAATTATATAAAATATATATTCTAAAACTATACGATTAGACGAATCTAACAAGACTAAACTCGGCTATTTTTTTTTCCAAATATATACTTACAATAATATCGAGTCAAAGTTAAACAATGAACAGTGTTAAAAAGTCAAATGGGACATTTGAGCTGGGACGGAGGGAGTATTATTTATACCACTTGTTAAATTTCAAAAGTCAAATACCAACTTTCCTTAGGCTTCGCCAAGAAAAAAAAAAAAAAAAAGTTAAATACCAACATTTTGTGCTAAAGGCAACTAATATAATCATCATTTCAATAGTTATTTTTATTTTGCGCATGCATCATGCATGTGGTTAAATCAATCAAGCAAAACGGGAGGGTAAATACCTATACCCTATCTACGTTTTTTTCTCTCTCTAGGAATGGGGTCTCCTGAGAGCTCCTTTCCTCCCCCGTTTTTCAGTCCGTCACCTCCGTTCTCGCCGGATTCCTCCGGCGCTCCTGTCGCTCAGAATAGTTTCAACTTTACTAGTGCAGGGAAGAAGTCCTTCCGTGATAAGGTACTGGAAGGCAAGGAACCTGCTCCAAGCCCTCTTATGTCCGACCCAGCTATGGCAGCAATGGTGTCCCTAGACTTCATTGACGGCGACCGGTTAAAACCTCGCATCACACTGGACCCTAGGATCAAGGAACGACTTTGCAAACCTTTTGAGGATGCCCTCATCATCTCGGTGTTAGGGAAGAAGGTAGGATATGTGGCTTTGAAGGAAAGAATCTCCAGGATTTGGAAAATCCTCAACAGATTTCATATGATAGACCTGGGCGCCGGTTTTTTTCTGGTGAAGTTCGAGAGGATAGATGACAGAAGAAGGGTCTTAAGTGAGGGCCCTTGGATGGTCTTTGACAGTTATTTGTTGGTTAGCCCATGGAGACCTAACTTCGTGGCCAATGAGGAAACCCCGAAGAAGACGGTTGTGTGGGCTCGTTTCCCTGGCCTCAGTATGGAATGGTTTGATGAGTTGTTGCTTACTCAAATGGCAGCTGCCATTGGAAACCCCCGTCCGGGTGGATGCCATATCTAAGTGTGTTGATAGAGGAAAGTATGGGAGGGTCTGCGTAGAGATTGATTTGTCCCTGCCGGTGGTCTCTAGCATTCTCCTGGGGGATAGATGGCAGAAGGTATCATATGAAGGTCTCCATCTACTATGTTCGAGCTGTTACTGTTATGGTCATTCTAGCCAATCTTGCTCTAAGAAGATGGATGAGAGCTCCAAGCTGCAGGAGGGGACGACGGAGGCAAAGGGAGAAGCTCACAAGGTACAAACTGGTCTGGTCTCTGCTGCTACTTTTCATGGCAGAGTTGACATTCCTCTTTTAGCCAAAAGAGACAAGCCTGAAGCCTCTGCTATGGAGACAGACTTACAAGGGGAAATGGCTGCTGCAGCAGTAAACATTGGGAAGGTCTCCACCACAAAAGATAAATCAGTTTGCACGAATAAGGAAAATCACGAGGTCCCTCAGACGGAGGTTGGTCTGGAGGTCGCCAACTTTTCTCCCCAGGCTGATGGTCTTGACCATCAACAAGATATACCCAGTCAGCCTACCTTAGGGGACTGGATCAAGGTCACTAAGAGAAAGCCTTCGAAGCCCAAGGTTGCCAAGGCCCAGGTGGGGAAGGCCTTAAACAAATCTTTGAATCAGGCCCACATCATTAAAAAAGGCCTGCAAGTGAAGCCCAACAATGTGAAGAAGGAAGACACCCGTAGTGGAAGGTCCCTGCCCAAATCCTTTAAGTCCCAGCTCACTGATAATCCCCTCCGCTCTAAGCGGCACAGAGCGGCCACTGGAGATTACAACGGTAAGGAGAAATTGGAGGAGACCATGGAGGAAAGAAAGGAGGTCAAGGAAGGGGAAAATGACTCGGCGAAGGAAAATATTAAGCCTAGGGAGAATGGCGAGTTTAACCTGCAGGAGGACGAACCACCGGACGAGGAGTCCAAAATGCAGGATTAGGGATGTGGTGTTTTGGCCTGTAAGTCCTTTCTCTTTGTCATTTGTTTATGGATTACAAAAATTTTAAATTACTGTCGTGGAATATTGGGGGAGTGGTTGCTAATAAGACTAAGAGATGCTTACGGGATCTCATTGGGAGGACGGATCCGGATATCCTCATATTGCTGGAACCGCAATCCACTTTTGCTAAGTCCAGAGTGTACTTACATAAGCTGGGTTTCGAGCCAATTGGTATACAGGAAGTGGTTGGAAGGGCTGGAGGCATTTGGGTTCTAGCTCGGATGAATCCTAAGTTGGTGGTGAAGGTGGAAGACTCCAGAGACCGAATGGTGACATTCAGTCTACATAACGGAGTTAGTAGCTGGGCGTGTACGGCGCTTTATGCTTCTCCGAAATACACTGAGAGAAAGAAGAATTGGTCAGATCTCAGTGCTCTGGCCGAGAGCATTAGGGGCCCCTGGATTGTTATTGGCGACTGGAACCAAATTCTCGTTTCCGAAGACGTTAAAGGTGGCTTGTTTAATGGTGCTAGAGCGGACGAGTTAGGGGAGGTCCTTTCTGAATGCGGGCTCTCTACAATCAATACACAGGGGGGTCGGTTTACTTGGTCTAGACCGATTAGTCCGGTGCTTTCCATTTGTAAAACTCTGGACAGGTGTACTAGTAACTTGGAGTGGATTACCGAGTTTCCTAATGGTTTTGTGATGGTGATGGTTCGTAACGGGTCGGACCACTGTCCACTGCTATTAAGGTGTGGCCAAGCTCCTCGGCTTGCTGGAGATAAACCTTTCAGGTGGGAGGCGTCTTGGGCGGCTACTAATCAATATGAGGCTGTTGTGCAGGAGGCTTGGAATGTCCCTGCCCAATCCATCGGTCCTCAATTGGATATGACTAAAAAAGCCTCTATGGCATTCAATAGATCATATGGGGGGAATTTTAAATGGCGGAAGCTGAAGATTCTTAAACGTTTGGAGGGAATCACCAAGTCTTTGGAGAAATGGGACTCTGTTCGTCTTACTTTACTGGAAGCCCAACTCAGACATGACCTGGATACGATCTTGCTCCAAGAGGAAATCTTTTGGCAGCAAAGAGCGAGGGATAAGTGGATTCGAGCGGGTGATAGAAACACAGCATACTTTCATGCCCGGGTGAAGGCTAGACGCAACCGTAATAAGATTCATGGGCTGTTCTTGCAAGATGGTTCTTGGTGCGATGAGGACTCTCGACTTCGGCTCCATGCTAGGGACTATTTTCATGAGCTTTATACTAAGGAAGCCGTGACTGGGAATGGGACGGTGACAGACAAATTTGGCCTTGAGTTGCCAACCCTCCCGGCCATTCCCAATGAGGAAACAATGGTTTTGATAATTGAACCCTCTGTGGAGGAGATTAAGGCTACAATCAAAGATATGAATGGTGATTCGGCCCCGGGCCCGGATGGTTTTCCTGGGTTATTCTACAAAAAGTATTGGCACATTGTGGGGGACTCGGTCATTACCTTTGTTACAAGGGCCTTTAAGGATCGAAGTTTTCAAGCAGTCTACTCCAAAGCTTTCATCTGTCTTATTCCCAAAGTTACTACTCCCACTGGTTTTCATCATTTTCGTCCCGTCACTTTGTGCAACTTTCTTTACAAGGTGCTTATTAAAATCCTAGTGGATCGCCTTAGACCAATCCTTCAGAGGGTGATTTCGCATAACCAAGCCGCTTTTCTCCCGGGGAGGGGACCGGCAGACAATGCCTTTGCCCTCCAAGAACTCATTTCTCATATGAGAGGGAACAGGGGCAGGCCACATAATTTTATGCTCAAGATCGACATTGCGAAGGCATATGACAATGTCCGATGGGACTTTCTGGAATGCTGCCTCAAGGAATTGAAGATGCCGGGGTGTTTTATTGAGCTTGTGATGCACTGTGTAACCTCTCCAGCTTATTCTATCTTGTGGAATGGACACCCGACGGAGGAATTCTTGCCAGGAAAGGGTCTCCGTCAAGGGGACCCAATTTCCCCGTATCTGTTTATCATTATTATGGAAAAGTTTTCCATGCTTATCAATAAGGCTGTTCAGGATAATTCTTGGAAACCAATCACTCTGTCGGTTGTAGGTGCAGGGATCTCTCACCTTCTTTTTGCTGACGACCTTATTTTGTGCTCTCAAATGAGTAGGGAAAGTATCAGATGTATCGCTCAATCCTTGGATATTTTTTCCAAGGCCTCAGGGCTCAAGCTCAACCCGGATAAGTCCTCTTTCATGGTGTCTAAGGCGGCTACCGAGATGGACAGAAACTGGATTCTCCAGGAGTTGAATATCCAGTTTGTAGACTCCTTTGACAATTATCTTGGCTTCCCACTTATCACTGGCAGGAAGAGATGTAAGGCCTTTGATTTTATATTGGATAAAATCGACTCGAAACTGGAAGGATGGGCGAACCAACTCCTTAACAAAGCAGGTAGGCTCACCCTGTGTAGAGCTGTTTTGGCAGCCATCCCCACCTACTTTATGCAAATACATTGGCTCCCCCAGTCGGTGTGTGATGCTATTGATAGGAAAATTAATCGATTTCTGTGGAAGGACCGTAGAGGTATGGGGCTACATCTTGTCAAGTGGGATAAGGTGGCTTCCTCTATCAATTCTGGGGGCCTAGGGCTCAGGAAGTCGCGTCTCATGAATATCTCGCTGTTGGGCAAAATGATATGGAATTATATTCATTCCCCGGACAAAACTTGGGTTAAACTGGCTCGGCGCATGGGCTTTAATCCCGAACACCCCTTCTGCCTGCCACAAGGAAGCTTGTCATATATTGCCAAGACCATGCAGAAAGTCTTGCCTTACTTGAAATCTGGTTTTCGTTGGAGGATTAGTGATGGTGAATCATCCTTATGGTTTTCTGAATGGCACAAGGGAGTCCAGATTGGCCCTCTGCTACCTTTTATTGATTATCATGATGTGGACCTCAGATGGAAGGATGTAATCATTAATGAGCAATGGAATTGGAGTTGTTTGTATTCTCAAATACCTCAGGCCTTGCTAGAGGAGATCAGCCGTTCTGGCCCCCCCACAATCCAACCCTCGACTAAGGATACATGGATCTGGGAGGGGGAGCAGTCGGGGAAATTCTCAGTGCGTTCAGCCTATAAGCTCCTGGCCACAGATGCCAACGGTGGGATGGACTGGAAATGGATGTGGAACCCAAACTGGCCGATGAAGTTCTGCATTCTTTTCTGGCTCATTAGCCACGATGCCTTACCGGTTAACCTTACCAGGTTTAAGCGTAAGTTGTCTTCTAATCCTATGTGTACCCTGTGTGGAGATGGAATAGAAAGCTGGGCGCATAGCTTACTCTATTGTGATTGGGCTAAACAAATTTGGAAATCCCTCCACATTAACATTCCCCTGGATTGTGAATTGGTGCCTAGGGAACATATCAGACACTTGCTGCATGGGCTGTTTTGCGCCTTTGGGAACCTTTTTGTTGTGGCAATGTGGAATATTTGGCTTGAGAGGAATGCTAGAATCTTCCGGGGGGATCAAAAAAGCAGCGGGACTGTCACCAGGGAAATAAGACGCTGCGCGGCCCAATTGGATGGGCAGTCAGAGGGGGGGAGATCACGGCCAGGCAGGGCTAGGTTGGTTCGGTGGAATGATCGAGATGCAAAGGACACCATTCTCCACACCGATGGCAGCAGCCTTGGCAATCCGGGTGCAGCGGGCTATGGTTTTGTTGTGAGAGATGCGACTGGACAATGGTTAGGAGGCGGTAGTGGGAGCATTGGCTATGGGACGAATATGCAGGCTGAGCTTATTGCTTTGGAAAAGGGCCTTCAGTTTCTGATCACCCTGGGGAAGAGGAATATTTCTGTGTATTCGGACTCTAAGGCTGCCCTTGAAGCCATTGAGTCTTCTAATCCATACCATCCCTACTGTGCAACGATCCACCACATACAGGAGATGAGTAAGTCCTTTGAGTCTTGTAATTTGTATCACGTGTTGAGGGAGGGCAACCAAGTTGCGGATGGGCTTGCTAAATATGGGGCTCGGAAGGAAGAATTTTTCACCTCTTGGGCGTTTCCTCCGGATTTCGTTCGGGAGTGTTGGGCCGCGGATGCGGCAGGAGTTAGCTTTGTTAGGCCCTGATGTTTGGGCGTGTCATGCGTTTTTTTCTGGGTGTTTTTCTCTTTCCCCCTCCAGTGTAGCTCCTTCTGTTTTCGGTCTTTCTTTTGCTCTTAGTTGTGCAGTTTTCTGCTTTCTCAGGCCTCAGGGCTTACCAAAAAAAAAATCAATCAAGCACGCATCAACGTAAATAATTTCCATGTCACGTACTATTGGTTTAAATTATTTTCCAACATCCATGTCACGTATCACGGATATGATCATCCCTATGCTGGCCCGTGATGCTCAAGGAGAGGCGATCATGCGGGGCGTCTTAGGATATTTTTGAGTTTGGTTAGAAGTTGGATCATGTTTTGATTGAGTTGTTTTTCGTTTGGTTTCTTTCGCCTTTTTTTTTTTCCTCTCTTTTTGCTCGATTTTTTAGAGCTCAAAGTTAAGTTCACGAGCCTTTTTATTACTTGACATTAAAAAATTATACAATTTTATTTATAGCATTTAAGAAATTTAATCAAACTCTATAGATTGGACATTTAGAAAGTCCTTTGATTCCTTCATCTTTTTAAGACTTCGAGGGCTTCGAGCATTCCTTTAGTTTTCCTTGAGATTGCATCTTAGTTTGAATCAGTAATTGGGTATGTAAGGTCCATATGATACGCAAGATTTATCGTTTAATTAAGAAAATGATCAAAATATTAAAGAAAACACACGTGCTTAATTTAAAACAATACTTATAATTTAAATCGTGTACGAACAACACAATAGCTCAACCATTATTACAAATAGCAATCTCAAATACTTATACTAAGAGGCTCAATAGTAGCCCCAAAATATTGCATGCCGATTCTCACTAATGAATTACAGTAACATTATACTCAAAGAAAGCATCACCGTTCGTACTATTCAAAAACACTGTCCTAATTCCGATAAGGCCACGCGCCAACCGGAACACACCGGACCCTCCGACTATCGACAGCTCTCGATACGGTTGCAAGTATGCGTTATGGCCAACAACGCTGAGACTACTCCCATTATATGCACCACCAACAAATACAATATCAAAGGTCATTTGAATTCTTACCACGTCCAATGAGGCAAAAGCAAAGAGACCTTCGACTCGGCCCACGATCTCCGCATTCGGGTTGGGCGCAGTTCTTACCGGATCATCCAGAACCGAGATCATACCAAAAAATGTAGGTGATGTACTAGCGGAATTGGGTGCAGCGACTACGGTAATTGTTGGGACAGGCCCACTTAGTATGTCTTGAGCATACAATTGAAGTTGGGTCACCTTCGGAGCACGTTTAAGGTAGCCAAGGATCCATTTCTTGTCTGCAATGAGGTCTCCATGAGCAGCAATTGCTATGGAGAAAAGCACCATGAAAAGTAATAGTACAATGTTAGTTTTCCCCATGTGGGTTTTGTGTAATGAATACTATTAACGACTACTATGATGGATAGGTAAGTTGAGGATAATGTGATCGGAATGGGGGCATTATATAGAACTATAGAAGTGGGTTTTTAAGTATTATTAAGTGGGGACGTAGTTTACAAGTTTGAATTTTGTTCCAAGATAATCTGGTAGCTAGAGTTGAATAATGCTCAAATCCAAATTAGATATATCTAGTTATATACGTTTAAATTAAACCGATTTCGGAAATAAGTCCGTTAATGTATATATTTTGAATAATTAATTATATAGTCCCTTCCACGTTGGAAATATTAAATAATTTAAAAAATGTATTGAAAATTTTCAATTTGCATTTGGAATGAGCCCCAACACTTAGCCCACGCCCACTTGCCAATAATAATAAGTCGGACATTTTGGAAGAGTGGCAATAGGACATGTCAACGGGCTTGTCAATTCGCTATTGTCAATGGTAGGTTGTACACATTTTCATCTAAGCACAACTAGGCTATGAAGTTCTTGAAATTGACTTTTTGATGAATTCAAGGACAGCTTTGGATATACACGGACCAAAAGCTTAAAATTCGAAAAGTTGACAAATTAAATGAGATTAAAAGCTTTGAATGATAAACTTTAAGAAGAAAACACAACCCCTAGCCGATTAGATGTCGAAGATGTAAGACCAATTCAACAATCCAATTATTGGCAATAATGTATTCATGGTAGTTGGAAACCTACTCATCCCAATTACGTAATGCCAAAATTTTAGAACTTTTTTTGACGATGCTATTGCCATACTAACATGGTTCGCCGTCGTGGTAATGTTCCTGTATCGATGGTGGTGGTGGTTGTCGTTCTTGTTGTTCCATATTCGAATATCGACTTTCAAATTTATTTTGAAAGTGAAGTTTATGGCTTTCAAAATTTGAAATGTTTAACTTTCCGAAAATCTTTTACTTTTTAAGGCATTGCAGTTGTACTATCTTAAACTAATGATAAGCTCTTTAGTACAAGTACACGGATACTAGAAAATCATGAGCATAAGCATAAGAAAATCAACACAACAAATCAACCGACATATTAGAGAGCATTAGTAAGCCTAGCAGCCAACGGTAACAAGTACACGGATACCAATTCCAAAGCAGTAAACATCTTAATCTCAAGTCGTGGCCAGTATATATGACCGCTGACCGACATAATGTAAATCCCCAAGGCACACAGGCCTCCACAATTGGGACAATGTCCGAAAAACATACCAAAACTATCACCAAATTAAATATCAAGTTCGTCGAAAACATAGCTAATTACCAATATTGTCCTGTACCTTTCATTTTCCAACAAATTTGGTCCTGAAACTTTTCTACAAATTTTATATTGGTCGCTTGACTTTTTGAATTGCTTGCTTTACCCAGAAAATTTTTAGTTAGTGCAGTTGAGTCCTTAATGCATATTTTCCGACCAACATAGATTTACTTGAAAATTGATATAAACCTTAGGTTTAATTGATGAATATATTAATTATAATTACAGATGTATTTTATTGAAAGAAACTCAAAAGACGATTGGATATTATGGTAATCGGGTATTGATTATACCTGAAAAGTAGATAAATTGAATCAATTAACAAAGTAGATCTTGATATTATTCCAATATAAACAAAGAAGTATTGAATTTGAAATGTGATATTTCGGATATTAAGAGAAAGACAAATGAATACTTCTGGATATAAAGAAAGAATTATTGAATTTGATATTCATTCCTACCAGTACAAGCTTTGCATCAAAATGGTAAAGCAACAATGATCCCAAGCAAAAAAAACAAAAGAAGAACTGATGATTGATCTCCTGAAAACAATCGAATGAGTGTTTTCAGGGCAGATCTATCAGATCTACAAGAACTAGCGGAGTCATTTTCCAACGCAAGATTATGGACCTAGTTAATGTGAAACCAATGAAGTTGTTCAATTGGGTTATGCAGAAGAATGGGGATCCAAAGTAACTCATAAAAGGACACATGATGTTCCAATGAGAGACATACACTAATCAGATGAATAGACTTCTTGAGGTTATAATTAATCCAAGACAGAACCCGAGTATGACACCGGAATCCACATCATAGGGATTTCCATTTCTTCATTAAGAATTTTAAAAAAAAATATCGAATTAGACGAATCCGTCCCATAACTACCCTAATCATAGCCGAACCCGTCCATGAATACGGTTTTTTTCACTAATCATTGCTGAACCCGTCCCATAACTACCCTAATCATTGCCAAACACATCCCTCCATTGGAAAGTTATGGGACGGGTTGGGTGATAATTAGTGAAAAAATCGGTTCATGGACGAGTTCGCTATGATTAGGTTAGTTATAGGACGGATTCGTCTAAGTCGATATTTGTGGGACTGTTTTGGAAATTGAAAAAACTTATGGGACTAAATGAGTTTTTTTTTTTTTTCTTCCTTTCTTTTTGTAAACACATAAACATGCTCTTGACGGAAATAGAAATCACTTATAAGAAATAATTGTAAAAAATGTCCCTTTTCTTGTCAGTTTTGTCCGATTCGTCCTCTTCGAATTTCTGGCCCCTATTAGACCGCTTTGTTTACTAATTAAAACCAAATCCATCCTAAATTCACTAATTGGAAATTTAATTGGAAAAATTGCCAAAAACATCCATTTTCTTCTCGTTTGTCTGAATCCGTCCTCTCCAACCCTTGCAAATAATTGACTCCAATTGTTGTGACCATTGTACTAAAATATATTATAGTTTTGTGCATTATATTTTGTTCTTTTTTTATTTTTATTTTTATAGTCTACATTATATGGCCACAACTACAAGTAAGATATTTTCAATACATATCATATTTCTATGACAAACATTAAGAAACATAATTAGATGCATTACATATTCTCATTACAATACCATCAAACATTGGGTTCGAAATTAAACATCCTAATCCAAGTTAATTAGAAATTTAATTGGAAAAATTGCCAAAAACATCCATTTTCTTCTCGTTTGTCTGAATCCGTCCTCTCCAACCCTTGCAAATAATTGACTCCAATTGTTGTGACCATTGTACTAAAATATATTATAGTTTTGTGCATTATATTTTGTTTTTTTTTTATTTTTATTTTTATAGTCTACATTATATGGCCACAACTACAAGTAAGATATTTTCAATACATATCATATTTCTATGACAAACATTAAGAAACATAATTAGATGCATTACATATTCTCATTACAATACCATCAAACATTGGGTTCGAAATTAAATATTTCATCGGCCTCTTCCTTCAAAATAAAAATACATGGCAAAGCAATTACATTAAATCTTACTCGTTACTATCTTTACTAACTAATCCCAACCTCCTTACTTCTTTTTTTAAAAAAAAAAGAAAATAGAAAAAAAAAAAAGTATATCCTACGATTCTCAAAAGCCATGGTATGTGCCTACTGCTCTTCCATACTTGAAAAAGACATACAATATATAGCCTAAGCTCACATAGATTTAGTATCACACACCATATGCACCATATCCCATCCCAATGTAATACTCCATCCGTCTTCAAATAAATGTAACATTTGAATAGTTGTTATTATTTATTGAGTAACTTTGATTCAATTTTTAACACGGTTATATAAGATAAACATAGTCAAGTGAGATCTTGTTGGATTCGTTTAGTCGAGTTGATTTATAATATCAAATTTCTATAATTTTTACTTTTATACAATTTGAGATATTGAACGTTAAAAATGTATATTGGATTGCGTGAAATGCAGGAATGTTTCAATTTTTGGAAAACGGAGGGAGTATATTCTTTTACCACTGAAATACGTCCAATCGTGGTTTATCAACGTCTATGCCCTTGAAAGGGGCAATCACAGTAAAGGTATATTATTAGCCTCCACAAGCTCAAATCAGTGAACCAAAAGTGGCCTCGATCAATAAGATAATGACATGATATAAGTTAAAACACTTTAAGTCACAAAGATAATCAGCCTAGTAGCTAGGTTATAACAAGTGAAAATATTCAAACATGCTGTTTGACATTCAATAATTACCTATAGATTTAACAATCCTTAAAAGGCCTATCACTACAAGAAAAACAGGGATTACCGACCCCAACTACCGACCAACAAAAGACGGGTCGGATTTACCGACCCCAGCTGGGGTCGGTAAAATTAATACCGTTATGGGGTCCCCCCAGAGTACGACAACCAAATCACCGACCACATTAATTGTGGTCGGTGATACCGATCCCGTTACCGACCCCAATTGGGGTCGGTAACCTAGGGATTAAAATCCCCAAATCGGGCAGGCAGAACACAGTCGCCACAACCACTTCTCCCCCAATCCCTCACTCGACATCGACGCCCATCCCTCACCCGACCACCGCCAGCCCACCGGACGACGTCGCCGCCGGCCCCCGACCACCGCCCGACCAGCGCCACTCCGGCCACGGAGACTTCCCGTCCGTTTCGAGCTTCAACCGAGGGTGTTTTGATTCGCGATTGCAAGTTATTTTCCACCCGAAAGATCATCTCCATTCCATTCGTGTAGTCATTGAAGGTATTCGATTGGCTATTTCATCATAGGGTCACAGGGCCTCAGCTGCACTCAGCTATCCGAGCGGCGATGGAGGACTGGATGCTTTCGAACGCAGGTATTTGTGATATAAATTTAAACAAATCATGGCATGGTCTAAACTACTATTCGATGTTAACTCCATATATTAGCCTGGACTACTCATATTTTATCTGTTATATCACAGTTGTAGCAGATGGCTCGCAGGAGCAGCCCAGTGAGATATCGGAGACATCTTCTCCCGTCCCAGAGACTCCTATGCCTCGCACTCCAGGTACTAGAATTTGATTAAGTGTTTTGTTATATTCTAACGACACAAAATGTTATATTCTTTAATAGGTTCGGTGGGATCTGCATCTGGGGCTGCTTCCGGTTCACAGCAGGCACCTCCCGCTGCCCAGATTGGAGCAGATAGGATCTTAGTTGAGCCCAGATCGGATGGGGTGTAAGTGATTTACGTTTTAAATTATTGGGGTTACTTGTTTACTTTGATTGACGCGTAACATAGCAATTTTGTCATATAGATTGGAGTTCAGTAACACACTGGTCCGGAAGATCACTGATATTTATCCCATGCGTGCTGACATAAATGGGATTAGTTGGGGAAAAGTCTCTCGGGAGACCAAAGACTTCTACTGGGGCGAGTTTCAGGTATTTTACAACTTCTAGAAGATATATATCTGTTCCGTCATTGTTGTATGCATCTTGATCCAATTTAACATGCAGAAAGTGGCACGCTGGGCCCCCAGCACGCTCTGGCTGTGAGGAAGGAGTGGGAGAAGAAGAATATTGCTCGGTACTTTCTAGCGTTAAATTTACATTTCGGTTCAACAGATAACATAAATTGACTGCACCGTTTGAATATTGCTAGGTATAAGGATTACACCCTAGACATACGAAAGAAGAAGAAGGCGTACCCGGCGGATGAGTTGGTTGCAGAGAACTGGAGGCGCTTTTGGGATTCGGCGGCCTTTAAGGAGAAGTCAAAACGGGGAAAGTTGAACCGACGCTGGGGACAGGAGGATGCACCGGCCCTCCCCACACATACAGCGGGCACGAAGTCTCATCTGGCCACTGCCGATAAGCTGGTATGTTTCTCGTTAACATTCTACACCAATTTGTACAAAATGAAGACTTATATTGTGCAAAATTTGTGCAGTCTGCTGATCGTAACAGGCCTATCCATCTTCACGAGCTTCATGAGCACACATACGAGGGGACACGAAAAGGATAATTGGGTCACGCCGACGTCAGAGCGACTTCAGGTATATCTACTAATGATCGATTAAAATATAGTCTCAATTCACCACGTTGACACTAAATTGCACCTTATCTTTTTTCACAATTACTATTGCAGGACCAATTCAATATTGTCTCTACACGGTTGTCACAGAACCCCGCCATTGGGCCTAACTTCGACCCGGATGCCGTGTTCGTCGATGTTGCGGGTGGCCCCGACAGACGGGGGAATATTTATGGCATAGGCTCTATAGCTAGAGCGATTAGGCGGCCAGCCCCTGTTGATTCCACACCTCCTCCCCCATTTGGGTATGTCACACAGGCACAGTTTGATGCTGCACTTGAAAGGATTGAGCGGCTCTCACAGGAGCATATGAGCATGGCCGAGCAGCTGGAGCGGGTACTTGGAGTGCGGAGGCCTCGTTCCCCAGACGACGGAGGTGGAGATGATGGCTTGGGTGGAGGTGGCCTAGGTGTTCACTGATGACATTTTTCTGTTTTGGTTAGTATGATACTTTTGTCTACATTTCAAATGTTAGAAGTGGATAGACCATTTGGACTTGGGTTTATTGATGTTGGGATGAATGGATTTTGGTAGACTTGCAGTTGGACTTTGGTGAAGAACTTGATAATACTTGTGTTGATATTTTGAATGTTGGATGTTTGATTTGAGGACTTGTTATTATAGAATTTGAAAAGTTTGTGTAACAATGGAAGAGTTGAGGAGTATATAAGTTGTAGTTGTTGATGTTTGTAATGTAGTGGATGTGGTATTGGATGTTTTATTGTTTTGTTGGTATTGCTTGATTTGTGGCAGCAGGGATGGCTGTCAAAACAGCCATTTCTAGTCACAAATTCAGTTGGGTACCGACCCCATTACCGACCACATGGTGGTCGGTAACGCTACCGACTCCATTACCGACCCCAATTGGGGTCGGTAATCACTGGACCAAGAGGTCCCAGTTCCCAAAATACCGACCCGACTACCGACCCTATCTGGGGTCGGTAAATTTACCGACCACAAGTTGGCCGGTAAACTACCGACCCGAAGAAAATTTGGTCGGTCATGAATCACCTACCGAGAAATTACCGACCCCACTTTGGGGTCGGTAACAGGCTGGGCGCCGTCTCCGCCTGTTACCGACCCCAATTTGGGGTCGGTAATCGCCTTTTTACTTGTAGTGTATTTACTGATTTTAAACAATTCCACACTCAAATTCAATAACTAGATTATGGAAATCATTTATGTCGCTCCCATGTTCAACTTCGAATGTGGCTCTGACTGTGCACAAATCGGCCCGGAGCCCCTATGGTCAAACCTTGGTAAAACCATCGGGCTCATTCCGTGGCTAGATCGTGGCCTCAGCAGAGATCGAAATGGGGCATTTCTACCGTGGCACCTTAAAATTGATCCATACATAAAAAAGAATAAAAATAAAAATTACCAAAGACATTAATTTAAGTCTACAAACGTATTTACAATGAGAAACCCTTGCTTGGATTGATAAAGAAATGGCCAAGAATACTAAAGTGCAAGAAAACCCTAATTCTTCAAACTTTTGAGTAATCAGGTAGGTCTATTGTACAACCTCTATAGAATTCAATACATCTCCAATCATTAATCGGGAAACACTTATAGTGAATACAAATTACAAACTAAAAGTTACCAAATATGGCCAAATCAAAATTCCCAAGTGCCATGGATCTCTTGGTTACTAATTTGCTTAAGAAAGGATTAAGAAAAGATTAAGCGGAAGATTAAGAAAGATGGAAGATAAAGGGAGATGATGATGAACCGAAAATGAAAATAAAAGGGGGATAAGGAAGCAAAACCTCAACAAGAATCGTCGGGGGAAGCAACCAAGATGTTCGAAACCTTGACCTCAACCCAATCCTTCCACTCGAGCCTCGGTTTGATGATAAAAAATGGTAGCTTCGATCCAAGGTTGATGAATGTTTCCCAACAAACATACAAAGTGTGGGTGAGAGGAAGACTACTCTCGGTTTTGATCTTCGAAAGTGAAGGGATAATTTCATTCAATAAGCAAAGATGATTACAAGGTGTGGGGAGGTCATATATATAGACCAAACTCATTAAACAATCATGAAGCATGCATTAAACAACCCTAGAAATGTCTTAAACAAGAAAAACAAAGGAAACATAAAACTGGAACAACCACGTCGCTAAGCAGTGCTCGTCGTGAAACCAAGTCTTGGGACGTGAAGGGGTCTCGCTACGTGAGGTGCAACATGGCGATCGGGCACGTCGTGAAACTCTGGAGAGGGTACGTCGCGATCCTACTTTACGTCGTGAGACTCGGGCTTAGGACTCGATGAGGAGCTTCGCGACGTAGGCCTGGCTTGCGACGTGGATGGCCTCACGTCGTGAGACTAGTCTCCGTCGTGAACCTCAGTCTCGCGACGTGGAAGATCAAAAACTTGAAGAATTTCTCGAATTTATCTTCGGCTGGGGCCCACTGTTCCGGCATTGACTTTCGTTGACCGACAACTTTTCCGAATAACTTCCGGCTAGATTCCGGTCAATTCAGGCAACCTCGTCGGAGCTCCGGCAAACTTCCGGCAACGACGACAGTGGGGGCCCTTATTCTTGACCTCTTTATGCTAGTTTTGATCCGTAATTGCATCTGGAGGTCATTCTTCTTCTAGCTCAGTTCGAGATTGCAGGACCCATATTTATGGGTTCTCGGTCCGTCCAGTTTTCTTCCAACTGGATCAAGATCAATGCTTTGCTTCCTTCTTCTTTGTTGATTTCATCTGTGAATTCAGCAGACTTAATAAGAGTGGCAATTTGATATGTGAATCTCTTGGTCCGGCTCCTGGAGCATGGTCCTTCAGGGATAATTAATGTAGCAGATTTGGCTCTCATGCCATCCCCTCTCCCTTGAGAAGGTTGAGCCATCAACCGATCAAGCTTTTCACTGCCTTCCTCATAAAGGGCAAGATCTGCAACATTAAACATAGCATTAATTCCATACTCAGGAAGTAATTATATTTTATATTCATTGCATTGATCTTTTCCAAAAAACGAAAGGGACCGTCCCTCCGTGGGGAAAGTTTGTGAAGTCTCTTTAGTGGAAATTTCGTTTTCCGCATATGGAGCCAGATCCAATCCCCGGGCTTCAATAGCAGCTTCCTTCGTCCTCTGTTGGCATATTTGGCATATGTCTTTGTGGCTTTCTTGAGGCTTTCTTGGACGTTTCTATTAAGCTCTTGGATAGCTCAAGCCCTGACCCTGCCATGAACATTAAAATGCTCATTACGGGGCAATGACAGTAAATCCACAGGAGTTAGAGGGTTGAATCCATAGACAATTTTAAATGGTGACATGTTAGTAGCACCATGGACTTGTCTGTTATAAGCAAATTCAATGTAAGGTAGACACTCGTCCCAACTCTTGTAACTAGAAGCAATTATGATTCGCAACAGATTATCCAAGACTCTGTTGACGACTTCAGTTTGCCCATCTGTTTGAGGGTGATAAGTTGTAGAGAACAAGAGTTTCGTACCAATCTCATGCCATAGAGATTTACAGAACTAACTGAAAAATTTTGTGTCTCGGCCTGACACAATCGTCTTTGGGATCCCATGCAGACGTACCACTTCCTTGAAGAATAACTTAGCAATGTGGTGGCATCATTGGTCTTTGTGCTGGGAATGAAAAGAGCCATTTTGCTGAGTCGATCCACCACTACAAATATTGAATCTTTGTTCAGTGCAGTCCGTAGTAGTCCTAGCACAAAGTTCATTGAAAGATCAATCCATGATCGCTCGGGAATTGGTAGGGGCATGTATAACTCGTGTCGTTTGGAAGTGGCTTTCGCCTTCATACAGACGATGCATTTGGAGATCAAGTCATCCACTTCTTTTTTCATTCCCGGCCAGTAAAAACATTCACTCAAAATACCAAAAGTGGCAGTCCTCCCGAAATGTCCCATAAGGTCTCCGTTGTGAACCTCCTTGATTAGAAACTCCCTAACCGATCCCTTAGGTATGCACAATCGGTTCTCATAATATAAAATCCATCAAGTCTTGAACATTCCTTGAACCTGTGCCATTCGGTTTCTGCCCAGAATTTTCTGAAGTCTGGATCAGTGGCATATTGATCTTTGATGTGCTCGAAGGCTATCAAATATGTCGTGGCAATGGCCGCCAAGGATGTTCGATGAGATAGGGCATCAACAGCAACATTTTCCTTCCCCTTTTTGTACTTAAGCACATAAGGGAAAGTCTCAATAAATCCGCTCCAGCGCGTGCCTCTTTCCCAGTTGTCCTTTGTTCCGAATATGTTTGAGGGTTTCGTGGTCCGTGTGAATGATAAACTCGCAATCCCGTAGATACTGTTGCCACGTCTTTAGAGCTTGGATCACAGGGTAGAGTTCTTTGTCATATGTCGAGTAGTTCAACTGCGCCACAGAGAACTTTTCGCAGTGCTATGCCAATGGCATGCTATTCTGCAATAAAACTGCTCCCATGCCCGTCCCTGATGCATCACATTCCACCTCGAATGGAATGTCGAAATCTGGCAGGGCTAGAACTGGTGCGTGAGTCAGTTTAGACTTCAATTCATCAAAACTCTTATGCTCAGGCGGCCCCCATTTCAACTTAAGTCCCTTTTTCAGCAATGAAGTGAGGGGTGCCACAATCAGACTGAAATTCGGGACGAATCTTCAAAAGAAGCCACACATACCGAAGAATTGTCTGACTTCATGTACGTTCCTGGTGGCTTCCATTCGGAGATCGCCTTTATTTTCGCCTCGTCGACCTTAAGACAACCACGCCCAACAATGTAGCCAAGGCCGCGAGTTCAGTTGCGTGGAAAGTGCATTTCTCTTTGTGAGCATAGTATTGAACTTCTCGCAACCTGTTTAGTACCTGTTGGACATGGGAAAGGTGATCATATTCACTTGAACTGTACACCAAAATGTCATTAAAATATACGACGACAAATTTATTAATAAATTGGCAGAGGGTCTTATTCATGAGCCGCATGAATGTTGAAGGCGCGTTCGTCAGTCCAAATGGCATAACGAGTTATTCATATAATCTGAATTTCTTTTTGAACGCCGTCTTCCATTCATCTCACGGTTGCATCGGGATTTGAAGATAACCGCTCTGTAGGTCATTTTTTGAGAAGATGCTGGCGTGACCCAGCTCGTCAAGCATATAATCCAGGCGAGGAATCGGGTGCCGATACTTGATGGTAATAGCATTTACATCACGACAATCGACACACATGCGCCAAGTCCCGTCTTTCTTGGGAACCAATAAAACCAGTACAGCACACGGCGAGAGGCTCTCTCGGACCCATCCCTTATCATCAACTCTTGAATTTGTCTCTGCACTTCTTTAGATTCTTCCGGATTCATTCGGTAAGCTGCTCGATTTGGAATTGAAGGTAGAGGAGGTAGGCCAGCCGGAACTTCCTCCAGGAAGATATCAGAATTTTCATCTAGCATCCTGGAAAAATTATCAGGGATATTAGGTGCAACAGTGCACGTTCTAAAAATATCTTCAACAGGCTTTGCATATGCAAAAAATAGTAACCTATTGAGCTTGGTGCGTGCATTGTTTGCTTAAACTCCATTCGGGTCGACAGGAGACAAGGATAGGAAGACGTGCTCTCAATGCAGAAAGTTTTCCCCTTGCTTTTCGACTTCCGCTCTTCTTCGTCTCTCTTCATTATGGCATGAAGGATCTCTTGATCTGCTCGAACCATTTTTACTGACAGTGGCTTCACATTTATTTTCTTTTGCTTAAAAATAAAAGACAGACCATTGGCACGACCCTATACTTGACATCACAATCAGGTCGGTCCAAAAGAATATGGCATGCAGTCATAGGGATGAAGTCACATATGACGTTTTCAGAGTAGGATCCGATTTTGATAGGAATCTTAGCACGTCGATTGAGTTTCAGATCGCTGTTGTCATTTCTCCAGTGGAGGTGGTAGGGCTTCGGATGCTCTTCAGTGGGAATGCTCAACCTACGCACAACATAATCACTCAGAGCATTAGTGCAACTCCCATTATCAACAATAACTGAAGCAACACTGCCCTTTAAATCACAATGACAGTAAAATAGATTGTCCCTTTGTTCGTCGGAACGAGGTTTTTCTTCTGATCGTTCAGCACTAAGAGCCCGCATGGCCACCAGATTGGTTACATTGCGATCCCCTTCAACAATTTCCTCGGCGGCGTAGTACTATTTATCGTCATCGGATTGCTCGACCATCTCCCTCTCACGTTGTTCATTTTCATTATCAGAGTCTATGATTCTTCAAGATCCGTCCTCTAGTAGTGCAACTCTTTTGGTGAAAGGGCATTGAGGTGAGTAATGTCCTTTGCGGCCGCATTTGAAACAAATGTCCTCTTTCTTCATTTTTTTTCTCAAATTTAGGTCTCTCGATGACTGCAGGTTTGGGACCTTCCGGACGGTAGGTCTTGAACTCCTTAGCCATTTCGAATCCCTTCGGTTTTGGCTTATCTTCCCTTAGAACAAAAGTCTTTTGACTCCAAGGTTTCTGAGAGCGAGATCCGGATTCCTTTCGGTATTGAGCTTTCTACACACGTGGTCTATCTTCAGACTCAAGCTTACTGGCTAACTCAACCAATTCGGATAGAGTGTCGTAAGGCCGCAGCTTGACCTCCTTTTTGATCTCGATTCGGAGTCCTTTGAGAAATTTAGACTTGGTGATGCCTTCATCTTCTTATACTCCAGCTTTCATTAAGAGAGTCTCTATTTCTTTAAAGTACTCTTCTACTTTCTTGCTTCCTTGGACAATAAATAGGAGTTTATCATTACAAGTCTTGGCGGTTGTGAGTTGGCACAAATCTGTTTTCTATTACCGGCGTTAATGAAGCCCAAGTTTGAATGTGATCATAGCGATTCCGATGAATCTCATATGTTACTTTCTGCCACCATATCAACGCGTAATCCTTAAACGCACAAACGACCAAATTGACCTCTTTGATGTCTGCGTAGTTATGGCAGTTAAAAATTAACTCCATTGATTGCTTCCATTCAAGAAATTCATCCGGTTGGATGTACACTTGAATGGTGGAGTATCAAACTTGATCCCCTTCAAGTCATAGTCGGGCTCATTATGCAGATTATTCCTACGGGGGTTCCTTTCGAACACTTCTTCCTCTGGATCTGAATCGGAATCATGGGCATTACGCCTAACCGGTTGGGGTCGAATGCGGATCCCGGGAGGTGGAGGGTTTGGTCGCGGGTTTCAGCTGGGGTTGTTTCTGGCTACACATTCGGGCCCTTGATGACGATCAAAGACAGGATTCATCTCATCCTGTTGCGTTGCCTCAATTCCAGCCTCTGCGTCATCCATTTCCTGATCCCGAATGCCCTGGAGCCGCTTTGGTGACTTCGAGGGCTACCTGAAATCTTCGGTGGAGTCGCCTGAGGTGTATGCTTATCGAACTCCTCTTGAAGCTTGAGTTTAAGGCGCCTCATGGTCTTGGACTGCACAACATTGCCATGTACAATCATTTCGTCTTTAAAGCTATCAACCCGATTGTTCAAATCGTCCATCCATTGGTCCATGTTGTCCAAATTGGTAGACACCCTTTAAAGTGTATTTGTTCCCGATATAGAAGTGTAAAAATAAACCTCACCAAGTAAAAATACTCGGATAAAATCCCGAATACTCGAGTGGTTTCAAGGGCTTGGTTTCACAATTTAATGAGAGGAGTTCCAATGTCTTTACATCTGACGGAACTTCAATTCCGTGTTCATAAAATAATTAGAGGAACAACTGTGTCAGTCCAATTTTAATACCCAGTAAATTAGTTATACCGTTTTATTTAAAGAAAGAGACAGTTTAATTGAAATATTGTCTAGTATAGATTAAAATTTAATTGGACTAAATTTGCAATTTTTGGAAAGTTGCTATGAGAATGGATTATTTTCCCTAGTTTAAATAAGGAATGAAAGAAAGATATTTTATAGTAGAAAAAAAAATTATGAATATTTGGAAGAAAAATATTTAAGTTTTACAACTACTATGTAATATTTTTAAGTAATAGGGATTCTAACATCTTAAAAATAAATTTATTTAAAATTAAGATATGACATGAGGTTTTCAATAACCGATTGGTTAATCAAGTGGACTCATAACCTAAAGGTTGTTCGAACCCTGTTTGTCATAAAATTTTTGGATAAATAGATAATGAGAAAATGTGCATTAGGAATATAATTAATGTTAAAACACATATAAGAATAATTCCAATAGACGTTGTAAATAATTTTTGAAAAAAAAAATTAATTAATCTAGATAAAAACGTGTACTGCTCACCCTTGGGGAGCAAGAAAATAAGATTTGAGAATAAAGGTAAATGATGAAGAATATAATAAAAACAAATAATAAAAGTGATAAGATGTGCGGCACCAATTATGTGCATGCATGATACACGCATGCAAATTTGAGAAGGAACAAAAATAATAAAAGAGATCAAATAAAATATGATAATAATGATAGTATTAATAATAAAAGATAAATATAAGATTAAAGATATGGTAAAAATAATAATAATAAAAAAAATATAAATAAACAAGAAAACAACATGTATATATGAAGTAATAAATAAATGAATAAAAATAGAATTGGGTACCAATAATTGGTACATGTTGGAAAAAAAAAAAAGAAATGAAAAAACTGAAACAAAGAAAAGGACGATAGTAGTGTGCAACAAGAAATGAAATTTGAATAAAATAAATAAGAATAAAAATACCATGCACCTATTATATATCTAAGTTAGAGAACTAGCAGAAGGATCCAGAGTTTTGAAAAACTGGTCGTGGAGGATAAGAAGTGAGGAGGATACAGCTCAGCAGATAAAGAAATGTAGTAACAAAAAATTTAGCAAAGGACAGTAAGTTTTGCTATAAATACCCTTCAGATTCACTTCTCATTCACAAGGAATGTGAGCAGACAGATAGTAGTATAGAGGAGAAGAGAGTGAGAAATAGAGAAAGAGAGGGAGAGAAACACGAGAGAGGGAGGAAGTGCTGAAGAAAAATAGTAATAGAGAGAGATAGGGATAGAGAAAAAGAAATAGTTGGAAAGTAATAATAATAGTGAGGGTAGTAATATAGAGAAGTGGTGGAATAGTTTCAGTCCCAGAATTTCAGTAGGTTATCTTCGAGGAGATAGTAAGTAAATTTAAATTCTGCGGGTATTGTCCTAATGTTAATTTTTGCATGTTTAATTCCTTATTGCTTTAAATAATTTTAGAATTATCCATGCAAATAATTTTATGCAGAGGAAATGCCCCATGATGAGTTTAAATATTTTTGGGTTAAGCCATGCATGTGAAAATTATATTTCCAGTATGTGGTATGTGAATTATTGAGATGATATTATACGAGATATACTCCAATTGGGGTTATCTTCGTATGAGCATTAAAAGAGGATTGTGTAGGCCAAGGGTCTTGAAACTTTTGACAAGTTTCGTTAACACGAGCTTTTTCTAAAATATACCAGGTCAGATTTATTACAAGAAAAGAGTTATGATTCACGGAAAAGGGTTTAGGGATATATCAAGATTATTAGTCTTTTTATTACTCAAGTGTGGTGCATTGGTTTCAAATGGCGCTGTGGTCCTCTCTGTCATGGAATGTTGACAAATCTCATGGCATAGCCGGGATAGGTTGACCTTCAGCCTGTCACACTGAGGATCCCCGGCAAATATGCCATGATACTTCTCATCAATTCTTGCCATAAGATTTCCTGCCATGAAACTTTTGACTAATTCCCACTACATGAGTATTTTCCGAAAATTCATGATCCTGGCTTAGGTTTTATTTAATGAAACCAATTTATGATGGCGGTGTTGTGATTAGGGATATATTTATACGTAGTCATGTTTTTATTGCTCGTAGTTAAGAAACTGTGCCCCCGAAAGCGCACGGTGTCAAAAATTGCAGTAATTTATAGTAAGACCGGATCGTTCACTGGAGGATGTGCGATAGAAGCAGGTCCCACGTCGTTTTACTAGATTTTCCATTCGTATTGCTCAATAGGTTTGAAAGATGATTAATATCTACTGACGGGAACTTAAACTAGATCTCGAAAGCAGTTAAATTATTCTACAAAGCAAATAAATCTATTCTGGAAAGCGGATAAGAATTATTCTAGGAATGCAATAAACATTATCTACGAAAGCAGGGAAAAGGTGCATTGTGCCAACCGTGAAGTTGAGTCACAATGTAGACAGAAAGGACAGGAAGAAAAGAATGAAAATTGGACAAGAGTGAGACACAGCAATATTAAACTTCCCTTTTCATACGCAGATCATTGTTTGGGATAATTCTATCAGATAGCTAATTCTCATGCTCTCAATAAGGCTTTCCCTTTAACAGACAGGTACTTGCAATATGAGTTTACATGTTCTTAAGACCGCAAATTCTAAGATACCATAGATTCGTAACTGCCCTGGCCTGGGTGTGTTACTTCATCTGTGGTGGAAAAGCAACACCCGACACATCATTTATTGAAATGCCAAGTACCACTATCATTCTCCCATGTCACACCCAAAGATTTGAATCAAGCCCTAAACTATCCCTTAACTGTCAATCCTAGTAGCAGTTACACAACTCTCAATACAACCGAGTGACCTCTAATGAAAGCGGTTAAAAGAAAGCGGTAAAGAAAGCATTTAAAATCCTATCACTCGGAGGTTTTTGAAAGTCTGACCCTGGTAGTAAAAGACAGCTCCCCATCAGAATGAAGGAGTATGGATCAAGAATTCCCGGCTCTCAGTGAACCACTAGTGTGTTCACTTCCTTCCGGGTGATTATGAGATACAAACTAATGAAACGAACTAATAAATTAGTTCGTTCCGGATGCACTCACTCAGGACTCAAAAGTAGGCTTTGGCAGAAGAGGATAGCAGTTGAAAGAAAACTCAACCCTATCTTGGAAAATAACCAAGGCCTGGATGATGTTCCTCTAAGATTATTTACTACACTGTATTTGAATCCAAGTGGACCCCATCTCGGTGTAGCACTTAATCTTACATTTCCATCAACCAGCAATTTTGGAAAATAATGGATTTGAAAGTCATTCCCTGTCAGGTACTAGACTCTCAGTTAAAACACAGACCCTTTCAGTCTAGGCGAGACCTAATCGCTGAATCTGCTTCTTAATTCCCCAAAATACAACCCTTGACAGAATATGAATTAGTCATAACTGAAGAATTTATCCCTTACTCAGATCCGGATTTTATAAAGAGGTTTTTGTTGGAAATTTATAAAGCAATATCTGTTTAAGATCTAGACTTCTATTGTCCAAGGGAAGGATCCCAAAATAAGTACAGACCACAATAGTATATAATATTATCATGCATAAAGATATATGGAAGTGTAAAATTAATTGACCCAAAATATAGATGCGGGTCTAGACAGAAGGTGCAACACAGAATGAAGTGGTCAAGGGACCAAAGTAATGGCAGAATAATCAGGTGGACTGTAAACATCTACTGTCCAATTTCCTAATCACTCGGATGAAGCGAATTTAGACAGCTTAGACCCTATAATGGTGGTGTCAACACCAGTTGGGCCTCCACTGTCTGTGAATTCGGATAAAAACCTATATGCTTCCCTTCTATAATGATCATCAGTTGGCATTGACTGATGCCAACTGACTCCCAGTACGGATTGGGATTCAGGTTTGGAAATTAAGATAATAAAAATAAAACTGTATCTGGATGGGAGTCAGCCGAGCAGCTATTATAACCCCGGATGGGCGAACCGCCAAGGCTTCCACTGACAGCCATCCAGACCATGCAAAATAACAATTAGTAACTAATACCCAGAATACGAGCTAGTCATCCATGAGGGAGTACCCGCCAACATTAGTCTGATGTATTCTTTACTAATGGTTCCACACAACACACAAAGACAAAATAAATAAGAAACAAAAGAAGATCCCTTGTATGAGAGACATTGGTTTCTCATGCAAGGCTGTGGATTGGGTCCACAATTGATGGTCTTAAATAATCCTTCCTACCATAATTAATTACAGTCCAGATTATCTGTTTAAGCCATCGAGATTTTGCTTATACAAGAATGTTTTAATGGCAATTGAACAAGGGTCCTTTAGTCATGATGATTATTGAAGTTTGATTATTGCTAATCTCAATCTTTAATCATTAATGAGTCAAGGGTTCAATTAGTTAAGTGATGCAAATGGAGAATCAAAATTTGGGCAGCATAACACCCTATATTGCAATTCCAGAATGTTACATCCTAACCCGTGGGGCTATGATGTGAGTGTTGCAATATAAAATAGGGAGAGAATGAAATTTGTTTGAGATTAAATAGTGGGAGAGGAACCCTTGTCGCGATATCATAAATTTTGTCGCGGACCAAGATCCGCGACATGGACATCCCGACAAGTTTTTAGAATTTTTGGCAGCATAACGCCTCTTTGTCGCTATGTGAGATTTTGTCGCGGAACGTGGTTCCGCGACAGGAGTGACATCGCGACAAAGTGTTTTCAGAAAATTCCTAAAGCATTTGAACCCTTGTCGCTATGCATGGAAATTTTGTCGCGGAACGTGGTTCCGCGACAAGGTGTTCCGCGACAAGGTGTTCAAAGATCAAGGAACATGGCATAATTTTTCTGTCTCAGAATGGGATTTTGTCGCGGAACGTGGCTCCGCGACAAGATGATTCCGCGACAAGAAGCCATGAAGACAAAATGCAAGAGTTTGGCTCCTTTGTCGCTATGCATGGACAGTTTTGTCGCGGAACGTGGTTCCGCGACAAGGTATTCCGCGACAAAGGGTTTTAAATTATGGAGACAAGTGTCTTGAAACACCTTGGTCGCGGAACAGCCATTTTGTCGCGGAACGTGGTTCAGCGCCAGAAGGCGGTTGGCGCCCAAGGTGGTTCAGGACAAAAGTCAGAAAAAGCAGAAATGAACAGTGGCATGCAAACAGCGTGATCTCACCCTATTTCAGATCAAAAAGCTATTCTAAGCTAAAAATAAGCAAGAAACATTCAAAATAAAGAAGAACATGCTTAAACAAAAATAACAAGGATGGGCAGAATATTAAAATAGAGCAGGAGTCCTCATCTAGGGTTTGATCACACATCCTCACAACATTATCCATAATATGCCAACAGTAAACATAAATATAACAAAATGGGGGTCAAATGACCCCAAAATGAAAAAGAAAGCATAAATCCATGGGGTGTGAGACCCATTTCATGATTTGGGACACAAATGATGAATGTTTTCCCATATTATTGAAGAGGTATTGTTAATACCCATGATTTGGGTATTACAAACCCTAAAACAAGAGTCTAGAAACCAAAACATGGTATAAAGATGGCTATCTAAGCAACTGTGAACAGTAAAACACTAAACTAAGCTAAACCAAGAGCAAAAATTAAATAATACATGAAAATAAACCTAAACTACTCTACCTAAGGAAGAACTCCTAAGCTTGCCTGCAAGAGCTCTACAAGAATTCCAATCTCTCTACTGGCCAACCCTTGGCTCATGGGAGACACCTCATATTTATAGAAGTGTAACCCTAAGCCCATGGGCCTTGATTCTAGCCCATTGTGTCTTAAGACATCACACACATCACAGCTTTGTCTCGGAGCATCAAGTTGGTCGCGGAACACACTGCATGTGGCAAGGCTTCTCGACTGGGTCTTGTGTCTCTATTTGTGCATCTTGGTCGCGGATCATGCCTTTGTCGCGGAGCATGCCATCGCGACAAAGGTCATCGCGCCAAGGGGCTTGGCTGGTCTCCTCTTCATTTGGGCCACTTGGTCGCGGAACATGCCTTTGTCGCGGAACACTGCATCGCGCCAAGGGGCTTCCGCGACAAAGGTCTTCCTGGGCCTGCTGGATTGGGCCAGATGGGCCGAAAATATTCTTTTTGTGGGCTTTTCTATCTTTTTCCCATCTTTTTGTTTCCTTTTCTTTTTCTCATGTTTTTGGATTTTTCTAACATAAATATGTAATAAAATTACATATTTATGTCTTTTTCACACCAGCTTATTATTTTTACAATTATGTATAAATTAGTCCAATTCGACTGCTTTCTTACTTAATGTAAGACCGGAATGCGATCAAGTGCCCGTTTAAGACACGGAAATGGATTGAAAATAATGGTCATTTTTGGCCATTATCAGGTCTCACAGTCAATTTTAGTTGCAAGGGAGGGCCGCCCTTGTATACTATGAAAGCATGCTAGGTTCTATGATAAATTTACTCAGCCGGTGTGCTGATAAATTATGCATGCACTCTTTTCAGGTTTTGACATATGTGGTGATGATTAGAAGCATGGACACGGGCATGGGTATCAGAATTTCTTTTAATCATATGTATATATATATATATTATATTATTAAATTCCATTTTTTTAAAATTTTAAAATACTATGTCAAGTTACTTTGGGGGCGACGAGCCTTAGTCGTCATATTTTGCAAACTCTGATATATTATATTTTGTAATGAATAAAATTGTGATTTTTACCATGTGCAATACTTTATTTAATTAGCCTTATCACCAATTAATTAAGTTAGCCAGAGATAGGCCTAAGCGAGTTTAATTAAGAGGCGTGACAGTAACAACGCCGGGTTCCCAATTGAGGCTTCTGCCGCGAACTAAGAGTACGAAAAACGGAAGTTTTACAGGGTGGTATCAGAGCAGAGTTAGAAAAAACAAAGAAGGCTTTTGAAAAAAAAAAGTATATTTAAAAGAAGATTTTGCATATTTCGGGATGGGACACGATGCACAGGCATTAGGCACATTTATGCAATTATTAATATTTGCAATTATTCATGATGATTTTCTTGCTAGATGGGAGATAACAATAGAATAGTTGAGTTAGTTCCTGACATGGTACGAGAGGTAATAAGAACTAGTAGACAAGAGCATTCTAGAGCAAATTGCCTTAGTGCAAAGAATGACCGGTTAAGAAATCGATTAGCGGTGGAGGCGGCAACGCACATAGCCCAAGAGCTAGAACTTGATAATAAATATAAAGAAGAGTATAGTAGAAGGGTTTTAGTCGAAGCAGAAAAAGAAGAACTCGACAATCTGTGTGCTGAGCAGGTGGAAGAGATATTTGATCTCAAGGAGGAGTTGAAGGATATGAAGGACAAGTCTACCTCCATCTAGGCACCATTGGGCGCTTGAAAAAAAAGATTGCATTCATGGAGAGAAAATGGCATAAAGTTAAAAAGTTCTATAGAGACCTCTGTTGTCATCTGGGATCATCAGCCCATGCTGAGCGTGCCAGTGAAAGCAGTACAGAGGAAGACCCTGAGGAGGATGCCGATCTTGTCCGCCAGCGTACATCGTCTCCCGAGTACCATCCTTCCAGCCCTCCTCATGACACTTATGTTTAGCATATCTTTTGTTACTAGTATAGTAATAGTAAAAGTTATAACTATCTCAAAGCTTGGAAATTTTGGTGTGTTGTATCAAAGTCGGAATTATAGAATGAAGTTTGTCTAGTTTTTATATCACCTTGATCTTGTATAAATGGCTAAAAAAAGACTTAAAATAATTTATTTTAAAAAAATTTTAAGATATATATATATATATATATATTAGATTAAAGTTAGAAAATCTAATAGACATATGGTAATAGGGTAGAGCCTTAGTTTTAGAATGCGAGACTTAGTATGAAGTAAAATAGACTTAAGAATATCTAGTATTACTTGTCCTATCTCTTAAGAATGTTACCTACAGATGGACAACTCTGAAGAAAAAGGGAAAAGAATAATGGAAGACTGGAGCTGTATGCAAGAGGAGGTGCAGAACCTGAAAAGCGAGCTACTTTTTGAAAAGGACTACATCTGATGGACTAAGGAAGAGATGTCTCGAAAGAATAAAGAGATAAGAGAAATCAAAATCATGGTTAAATATTACGAGGGGATATCAACGGACCAAGAGATCCGCCTGGAGAATTTGCGGATGCAAACGATGTACTGATCGAAGACCGGAGGAATCCTGGAGGACATCCGACCCCCGCACCTTGCCTAGAATGCGGCAAAAGGCACCTGACCTGGCGATGCCCCAACAAAGGGGAGTGCTTCCGCTGTGGAAAGAAAGGACATAAGTTCAAGAACTGCCGTACCAGGAATATCGAGTATTAAAACTGTAGGGTGCCCTAGACTAGCATGATAATACCTAATATGTAAATAGGTTTGTATGACTTAGTACGCCCTAGTCAGTCTCGGAAAGTTGCAAGTATTTGACTGAAAAGTTTAGCATTATATTTCCTTTAGATATGAATAAATAGTGTGTTTTTTTTTAATTGACTAAGTGACTGACTGAGTAACGTATATTGTGTAGGGACGAACGTGATAACATTAACTCTAAGGCAAGTATGGCCGAAGACGAAAATCTTCAGCAACAAATACAGCAACTGCTACTCACTCTTGGAGCAGTAGTTCAAAAACAAGCAGAAAAAGGAGGATGCCAAGGAAAGACCCAAGGAGATTTTATCGAGGCCGTTAATAAGTTTCAGCTGCCTCGATATGCCGGACAAGAAGTTCTAGCCAAGTTGGAAGGTTGGATCGAATCTCTGGAAAAACTACTTGAAGCGGTTGAGTGTCCAGATGAAAGAAAGGTGGGAGTGGTTACCTTCTTTCTAACTGGCATTGCAAATACTTGGTGGAGGTCACAAGAGAATCGCCAATTAACTTGGGAAGAATTTCAAAAAAATTTGAGGGAACAGCTTTACCCACTTAGCCTTAAGAATGCCAAATATGGAGAGTTCATTTCTCTTCAACAGGGTAATCGGTCTGTTCAGCAATACTATGCTATGTTTACAGAACTTCTGAGGTTTGCCCCAGACTTGGTGGCAACTGAGCAGACTAAAGCCCAAAAATTCGAGCTTGGCTTGAATAAGAGCATAAGTAAGGCATTTGGAGGAAAGCAATTCACTAGCCTGTAAAAAGACTATAATCGGGCTATGTCTGTCGAGATGGTAGAAGGACACGAGCATAAAGGAAAAAGCTTAAAGTCTGCACCACATGACAAAGGAAAGAGGAAACTTGAAGAGGGTCAGGACAACCGTCGAAATCAAAGGAAGTATTTCCAAAGGAATAACTGGAATAATACAGTGACTCGGACCAATCGGAAAAGGGAACCAATACCAGCCCCCTGTCGTCGCTGGAATAAGAAGCATACTATACAACAGTATCCTCAAGGTGAAGAATATTATTGTTGTAGAATGAAGGGACATAAAGCGGTGGACTGTCGCATAAGGCTCGATCCTAGCCGAATTCGAACCGACTTCCGAAAGGAAGATTATTCTCCCCAAGGACCCCATATTGGTGGAAATAATCAAGGACAACGACCTGCATTTCCCAACAATCAAAGAATAGTTGGTAAAAACCTACAGAATCCAGGTTGGCCAAATCAAGGAAGGTTGAACGTGGTGAACCAAGCTGACTTACCAGGTGCTGGGGATGTGATCGAATGTACTTTTGAAATTATAGGTTATAAAGTACGCATTCTGTTTGATTCTGGAGCCACATGTTCGTTTATATCTCGTAATAGATTGCCCGAGTTAGGACTCGATAATCCCTAGGAAATAACTCTAAGAATCTCATTGCCTAACGGAACCATAGTTAACTGTTCAAGACACCACGAGAAAATTCCTATTCGCATTTGTGATGTTGAGTTCCTTGCAAATCTCGTAGAATTTGAATTACGAGATTTTGATGTTATCTTAGGCATGGATTGGCTAACTCGATATCAAGCCAATATCAACTGCTCCCAACAAAAGATAACTATTTATGGAACTAATAGGAGGCATGTGTCTTTCTATACTGAGCCAAAAAAGCCAACCACGAAGATCATGTCAAGGATGCAGTTAGCGACATTGGTGAAAAAGGGAAACCCCTTTTACCTTTGCTACCTCATGGACCTGCAAGAAGAAGAGATAAACATAAGTGATATCCCAATAGTAAGGGAATATCCCGATGTATTCCCAAGTGATATTCCGGGAATGCCACCTGAATTTGAGATAGAATTCACGATCGACTTGGTTCCAGGTACTGAACCAGTATCAAAGGCTCCATACTGGATAGACTAGCGGGGATGAACGAGTTGCGGGAGCAGCTTGAAGACCTCTTAGAAAAGGGGTATATTCGTCCCAGTACATCTCCATGTGGAGCACCTGTACTATTTGTACGAAAGAAAGATGGAGGATTAAGACTATGTATCGATTTCAGAGGTCTCAACCAAGTAACCATCAAGAATAAATATCCTTTGCCACGAATCGATGACTTATTTAATCAACTCAAAGGAGCAAAGGTCTGTTCGAAGATTGATCTAAGGTCTGGATATTACCATCTAAGGATAGCTAAAGAAGATAACCCAAAAAACGACATTTAGAACACGATATGGACATTATGAGTTCACCATGATGTCGTTTGGACTCACCAACGCCCCAGCAGTATTCATGAGTCTCATGAATAATATTTTTCGAGAACTGTTGGATAAATGCGTGGTTGTCTTTATTGACGACATATTGGTCTATTCCAAAGATAAGGAGAAGCATGAACAACATCTACACCAAGTGCTGCAGACCCTAAGGAATCACAAGTTGTACGCTAAGTTGTTAAAATGTGATTTCTGGCTAGACAAAGTTGCATTCCTTGGTCATATCGTCTCGACAGAAGGGATTTCCGTTGACCCATCAAAGATATCTGCGGTAAAAGACTGGCATGTACCAACCTCACAAACAGAGATAAGAAGTTTTCTTAGTTTAGCTGGTTACTACAGGAGGTTTGTTAAAGATTTCTCGAAGATTGCACGACCATTGACGTAAAATCTTAAGAAAGGATCAAAGATAATTTGGACACCCGAGTGTGAGGTTGCGTTTCGAACTCTGAAGGAAAAGTTTACGGCACGAGTACTAACATTACCCACTGAACACGACAATTTTGAAGTTTATAGTGACGCTTCAAAATTTGGATTAGGATGCATGCTAATGCAGCAAGGAAAGGTTATAGCATATGCTTCTAGACAACTAAAGCCACATGAGGAGAATTACCCAACTCATGATTTAGAACCGGCTGCAGTTGTCTTCGCCCTAAAGATGTGGAGACATTACCAGTATGGGCGGAGCTGTAAGATATACATAGACCATAAAAGTTTGAAGTATATATACATTCAAAAGGAGCTCAACATGCATCAGAGACGATGGTTGGAATTGATGAAGGACTACGACTTAGGTATCACCTATCACGAGGGTAAAGCCAATAAGGTGGCCGATGCACAAGTTGAAAGTCAAGAACCCTGGATAACATGAAAATTTTGCCGCCAGAGTTGTATATGGAATTGGCATGATTAGGTATTGAGTTGGTACACGAAGGTATACCTTCTCAACTGATTGATGCCATGACAATACAACCAACTATATTTAATGAGATTCGGGAAGGACAACACGGTGAAGCCAAATTAGAAAGAATTAAGGCAAAAATAGCTCAAGGTGGGGCTACAGGTTTCCGAGTCCATGATGATGGCAGCATCCGATTTAAAGGTCGGTGGTGCATGCCTAAGGCTTGCGAGGATCTTAAAAGACGCATACTGGAAGAGGGCCACGAAACTCCCTATTCTGTATATCCTGGTGGAGATAAGTTATACAAAGACTTGAGTAAGGTTTTTTTGGTGGCCACGAATGAAGCGAGAGTTAGAAGCATTTGTGGAAAAATGTCCGACATGTCAGAAGGTCAAGGCGGATCGAAAGAAACCACTTGGGTTGGTAAAACCCCTAGAAGTTTCAGAATAGAAGTGGGATAGTATTTCTATGGACTTTGTGTCAGGATTGCCAAAGACACCCAAAGGCAATGATAAGATCTGGGTAATCGTGGATCGATTAACTAAGACAGCCATATTCATACCCATGAAAGGGACATGGAGTATGGATCAACTAGCAAGATGTTATATTGAAAAGGTGGTCCGAAGGCATGGAATTCCCCAAGATATCATCTCCGATCGAGATAGCCGATTTATCTCTACATTTTGGATGAAACTCCAAGAGGCTTTTGGCACGAAGATAAAAATGAGTACGGCGTTTCAGCCAACAACCGATGGGCAAACCGAGAGGACGATCTAGACACTTGAAGATATGTTGAGAGCTCGTGTTTTGGATTTCAAGGGGAGTTGGGAAAACTACCTACTACTTATGGAATTTAGCTATAATAATAGCTATCATGCTAGCATTGGCATGGCCCCATTTGGGCACTATATGGTAGGAAATGTCGAAGTCCACTTTGTCGGACTAAAAGTGAAAATCCAATTCCCGTAGGGCCACAACTGATCGAGGAAACAATGAAAATAGTGGAGCAGATTCGACTTAAAATGAAAGCTGCTCAAGATCGACAAAAGACATATGCTGATCAAAAAAGACGTGATGGTGCATACGATGTCGGTGATAGAGTTTTGCTCAAAGTATCACCCATGAAGGGGGTAATGCGATTCGAGAAATGAGGTCAGTTAAGTCCCTGTTATATCAGACCATTTGACATTATCGCCCGAGTTGGTACCTTGGCATACCGATTGGACTTACCTGATGAGTTGTCTCGAGTCCATGTGTCACAACTTAAGAAATAACAGCATGATTCAAAAAGGGTTTTTCAACCAGACCTTATCGAACTTGACGAGGACCTTACTTATGGGGAAAGACCGGTCAAGATCTTGGATACTAAAGAACGAGCCACGAGGCGCAAGGTCATTTGCATGGTAAAAGTACAATGGTCAAACCATGATGAAAATGATGCCACATGGGAAACTGAAGCCGAAATACAAGCTAAGTATCCAAAGTTGTTCTTTCAACCTGATACAGCTATGGGGACATAGTTGTGAAACCAAGTGAGGGAGGATGTTACAACCCAAGTACAACACAAGTCAAGTAAGGTTAGAAAATTTTGTTAATAAAAATGTCTTGCCTTACTTTTCCTTACTAATTGTTCGATTTGAGTAAACTTCGAGAACGAAGTTTGTTTTTGAGGATAGATTGTAATACCCAGTAAATTAGTTATAGTGTTTATTTAAAGAAAGAGATAGTTTAATTGAAGTATTGTCTAGTATAGATTAAAATTTAATAGGACTTAAGTTGCAATTTTGGGAAAGTTGCTATGAGAAATGGATTATTTTCCCTAGTTTAAATAAGGAATGAAAGAAAGATATTTTATAGAAAAAAATTATGAATATTTGGAAGAGAAATATTTAAGTTTTATAACTACTATGTAATATTTTTATGTAATACGAATTCTAACATCTTAAAAATAACTTTATTTAAAATTAAGATATGACATGAGGATTTCAATAACCGATTGGTTAATAGAGTGGACTCATAACCTAAAGGTTGTATGTTCGAACCCTATTTGCCATAAAATTTCTGGATAAATAGATAATGAGAAAATGTACATTAGGAATATTAATTAATGTTAAAGCACATATGAGAATAATTCCAATAGACGTTGTAAATAATTTTTGAAAAAAGTATTAATTAATCTAGATAAAAACGTGTACTGCTCACCCTTGGGGAGCAGGAAAATAAGATTTGAGAATAAAGGTAAATGATGAAGAATATAATTAAAAAAAATAATAAAAGTGATAAGATGTGTGGCACCAATTATGTGCATGCGTGGTACATGCATGCAAATTTGAGAAGGAACAAAAATAATTAAAGAGATCAAATAAAATATGATAATAATGATAGTAATAATAATAAAAATAAATATAAGATTAAAGATACGGTAAAAATAATAATAATAATAATAATAATAATAATAATAATAATAAATATAAATAAACAAGAAAACAACACGTATATATGAAGTAATAAATAAATGAATAAAAATAGAATTGGGTACCAATAACTGGTACATGTTGGGGAAAAAAAAAAAGAAAAAATTGAAATAAAGAAAAGGACGATAGTAGCGTGCAACCAGAAATGAAAATTGCATGAATAAAATAAATAAGAATAAAAATACAATGCACCAATTATATATCTAATTCAGAGAACTAGCAGAAGGATCCAGAATTTTGAAAAACTGGTCATGGAGGATAAGAAGTGAGGTGGATACAGCTCAGCAGATAAAGAAATTTAGTAACAAAAAATTGAGCAAATGACGGTAAGTTTTGCTATAAATACCCCTTCAGATTCACTTCTCATTCACAAGGAAAGTGAGCAGACAGATAGTAGTATAGAGGAGAAGACAGTGAGAAATAGAGAGAGAGGGAGAGAAAAATAGATTGAGGAAGTGCTGAAGAAAAATAGTAATAGAGAGAGATTTGGATAGAAAAAAAGAAATAGTGTGGAAAGAAATAATTATAGTGAGGGTAGTAATATTGCTAGAATAGTTGCAATCCCACAATTTAAGTAGGCTATCTTCGAGGAGATAGTAAGTAAGTTTATATTCTGTGGGTATTGTCCTAATGTTAATTTTTGCATGTTTAATTCTTTATTGCTTTAAATAATTTTACAATTATCCATGCAAATAAATTTATGCAGAGAAATGCCCCATGATGAGTTTGAATATTTTTGGCTAAGCCATGTATGTGAAAATTATATTTCCAGTATGTGGCATGTGAATTATTGAGATGATATTATACGAGATATACTCCAATTGGAGTTATCTTTGTAAGAGCATTAAAAGAGGATTGTGTAGGCCAAGGGTCTCACAATCAGTTTTAGATGCAAGGGAGGACCGCCCTAGTATACTATGAAAGCAAGCATGCTAGGTCCTATGAGATACCCCAGGTGTAGACGTCATAGTTGAGCTACATGATACAGAGAATCAGAGTTTTAACGGTTTGACATGCTATTTACTGCTTGAGTCAATTATATTTAAATTTGTCCCAAAGAGTATAGATTTATTTACTCAGCTGGTGTGCTGATAAATTATGCATGCATTTTTTTCAGGTTTTGATATATGTGGTGATGATTAGAAGCATGGGCACGGGCATGGGTATCAAAATTTCTTTTAGTCATATGTATATATATTGAGCAAATCCCATTTTATATACCCCAACTATTACAAAATAGCCAACTTAGTACCCGAACTTTTTTATTCGAAAAAAATAGACCTCATCTTTCAAGACTAGAAAAATCTACCATTTCCATCCATTTCTCCGTTAAAGCTCAAAGTTCTGTTATTTAAACCCAATAATCCATACCCGGTATTCATCCAACCTGACCCGTTTAAGACCCAATTAATCTTTCACCCATTCCCGTAATTCTACATCGATCCTTATCCTCTTCGGCCTCCATCTTCTCACTCTCGATCTCCACCAGTCTCCATCCCCTCATACTCAATCTCTGCCCGTCGTCATCACCGTCATACCAGTAAATACTTTCGGCCGACTCTTTACCTTTCTGTTCCGACGGCGTCGCCATAGTCCCTTTTGCCCGCCTCCACCTCTACCTCTGATTGCTTCCTCTATGGCTCTATAACATTCCATACCCCTGTATCTGCACAGTAAAGGTAACTTCTAATCTTGTTCAATTTTTTTTTTATTTCAATTTCATTGAGAAATGGGGGTTTGATACAGGTATTTAAAATCAACCTTTTATTTGCAATCAATCAATTGCTTTATGTTTAAAGTGTTTACGACAAGTAGCTTGATTTATATGCACAGGAAAGGCACTTGTTAACCTGCAAGGGACACATTTTATTTTTTATTAGTGAATTTGCAATAAACTATAGAAACTGAGCACTGAATTACTTTCTTATGGAGTTTTATTCAATCTTAGTATGCGTTTAATTTTTACCAAAACAGTAGTGATGTATCATACATGAATTTGTAGAATGGTGGATGCAACTTGTGGCAGTATCTCAATAAGATTTGTGATCGTGCAGAGCAGGTGATTCAGAGTTTATCACACAAAACTAACAAATTGCAAAGTGAGAGTGCATGTCTGGAAAAGGATAGGAAGAATTGTATGAAGAGATACTCATTCTTACAAGAAAGACGACGATGACAGAATTCGAGAGTGAAAAGTATTGTAACATGGATAATTGCATTGGCGGTGGTTGTAGTTGGTTAGCTATTAATATTATGAATGTAAATTCTTATAGCCCTTTGGCACATAAATGTTTAATGAAATGCGAATATCTTCTTGTGAGCCATGGTTTGTAAACATGATTCTATTTTTTTTTCCTGTTCTTCATCCCATAAACATAAACGGACATTGCAACTTGTAATTCATGTAGATGAATCATTAGATGATGTTCATTCGGCTTCATTCATTGTTTGATAACAATGATTTGTTTGAGTTTCTACACACCAATCTTATCATTTAAAATAATATGTACTAATTGAGTGGCCATGCTTCAATCCTGTTTTATTTTAATAGAATAAATCACTAAAGAATTCCCGTCATAAAAAAGAAGAGTTAAAATCAAGTAAGGCTTAATCTTATACAGGGAAGAAGTTTGATCAGTTTTCTTCCAATAAACAATAGCATCTCCAAAACATTAAAACATAGTATATCAGTATATCACCTATGATTCAGAAGATAGAATTGACCGACATATAACTAAACATAGAAAGGTTTCTCCCCAAAAAATAATTCAGTCTATTTTCCACATGCAAAATCATTGAAGTTGAAGCTCATTCATGGAGCCTGGTCTGCTGTTGAAATTACACCATCTTTTCTTGTACCTTCAGCCCATCTACCTACTTTGAACGGTGGTTCTTGTCTCAAATACTCTGCATTTATATTTATTTGAATCTTGTCCATCTCAGTTAGCTTCTTTTTATTGGTTTCATATGATTTCTTCCCACCTTGCAAGATATTAGATGCCTGGGAGCTTTGGCCTTGATAAACCCTTTTTTTCTGGAACATTATAATGAAGGTTTAGGATACTATAGTGTAAAGTATGAATACCCAATCCTTAAAACAATGATACACATACCGGATTGGATATTTTTCTCTTAGATTGCCTTGTACTTGCGTCTTTGGTTGCCAAATCTTCATTGTTTTGTTCTGTCATATCCTGTATGCAGAATAAAAATACATCATTAAAAAGTATCAGCAAACAAGGAACAACAAGGAACAACAGCACTAGACTATCCCATTGACATAAATCCTCAATTGTTATTCTCATCTACCTACTTAGACAAGGAAATTAATGAGAGGGAGACATTATACCGACAAATCAATAGAATCATTGTCAACCATTTGTGATGTATATAAAGCTTCAAAAAACTCATCCGTGTTATCCTAAACATACAAGTTATTGGCAAGTGTTAGTATGACTATTGATTAAATTGTGTTTAATAGTTTAATGAATATTAAGACATCTTGCCGGTATCGGTGAAACATTGCGAGTGGGTGCACTATCATCTCCATCTCCAATATCTCTAGTAAATGTGTCAATATGTGTTTCTTCAATGCTCGGCTGCAGCTTTAAATAAACCACGGTGATGATAAACAACATAAATACATATCAGATTGCATTAAAAAAGAAAAAAGGTGATGGTATGCCAGAAAAAATTTACTAACCATTGAAGTGTGTTTGCAGGTTTTGCTGTTGTGTCCAATCTTCCCACATTTTCCACAATGAATTATAATATGTCTCTTCATCCTTTGCACGTTACTAGCATTACCCACATTATGCCTTTCTGCAACTGTTTTTCTCCTCGCCTTCTTTGGTCGACCAGGTTGGGCAAGTGCAAGTGGAGGATCTAATGTCACTTCTTCATCAACTATTGGCCATAAATCCTTCCCACTTATAGGAAATAACACATTGTTGTATATCTTAAAGAAGAAATCCATACTATAAGCTTTGTCTGCATAGTCCCTGGGATCCTCAGCCCGTTTAAGGATGGTTGCCACAGCATGTATGCATGGAATGCCACTTATTTGGAACAAATTACAAGTACATGTTCTCTCTCTTAAGTACACTGCGTATTGCTCCCCTTTCGGTCCACTCACTTGATATCCATCTCGACCATTGCTAACAGCTTTCCATTTCCTCGACTCATATGCCCGTTGCTCAAGAATATCTCTAATTGAGGGTGTGACAGGGCCAACACATTTCTCCAATTTCTCAACTTTTGCAGTATTGTGTTTCATAACAAATATTCTGATCCCCTCAAGACAGCTAATAATAGGGAGCTCTCTAGATTCCAGAATATGCGAATTGAAAGATTCCGACAAGTTATTCACATTCATCTCACATTTTACATATTCAGGGAAAAATGATCTACACCAACTTTCAGGGGTGGGAGCACGCCTTACCCAATTATATGCAGCCTCGTCATATTTTTTCAGTTCATCCATCGCCAAATCATAGTTTATTATGCCATTCAATCACAAACATAATTTATTTTCCCATTCTAGTAACAATCGTAATACTTCAACACCAATGCACATAAATTCAACCTATGATTAATATTACACTAATATGCTACTGTAATAACAATAATATAATTCCCGACTTTACTAACTTCACTTTTCTAATTTATCAAATCACAAGTCTTTATCAAATGCAACGCACAGATAATTGATGCCAAAAATCTCACCATATAAATCATATGGGTCGACATGTTGATCAGTGTCTCTCTTGAACCAGGATGAACCCATATTTCCCTTACTATTTCCTTCTTCCTCGGATCAACAATTTCTGTTTTCAAAAATCGAACCCAAAAGTTTAAAAATCGTACCCCAGGATGACAACGAGAGTTAAAGACACACCGAGATGAGAGGAAGAATGAGCGACAATGAGAATTGATAGAATAGATCGAATGGAGCCAATGGACATATGGCGATCGCCCCAGCAATGACACACCATGGAGGGAGGCAGACAGTAATTTCAATTTACTGGAACGAAGTAGGCGGATAATATATTTGAATCAAGGTTTTGCGGGAGTTGAATGGGTGAAAGATTAATTGGGTTAGGGTTTTTCTTAAATTAAACGGGTCAGGTTGGATGAATACCGAGTATGGGTTATTGGGTTTAAATAACAGAACCTGCAGCCTTAACGGAGATATGGATGGAAAAGGTAGATTTTTCTAATCTTGAAAGATGAGGTCTATTTTTTTTAAAAAAAAAAGTTCGGGTATTAAGTTGGCTATTTTGTAATAGTTGGGGTATATAAAATGGGATTTGCTCATATATATTATATTACTAGTTAAATTCTATTTTTTTTTAAATTTTAAAATACTATGTCAAGTTACTTTGGGGGCGACGAGCAGTAGTCGTCATATTTTTCAAACTCTGATATATTATATTTCGTAATGAATAAAATTGTGATTTTAACCATGTACAGTACTTTATTTAATTAGCTTTATCGCCAATTAATTAAGTTAGCCACGGCTAGGCCTAAGCGAGCTTAATTAAGAGGCGTAGCAGTAACAACCCCGGGTTCCTAATTGAGGCTTCCGCCGCGGAACTAAAAGTAGGAAAAATGGGGGTGTTACACCAATATCCACTTTATTGTATTTCACTCAAAACACTCACAAATATAGAGTAAATTCCAAGCAATGGAGTAATTAATGCTGAAATCCTTAGGGTGTGACATGTGGCAACTTCCGAACATTGGTGGGAAAATTTGAATTTTGAATTTCTGCTGGTCCGTCCGGATCTTGTTGCATCGTGAAGGGCTACGTCGCGAAAGGTTGTGTCGTGATACCGAGGTTGGTGACATAGGGACTTCTCCAAATCCGGAATTAGCATCGTGAACCAAGTGCACATCGTGAAGGTAGGGATCGCGGCGAGCGGATCACGACAGGATGGTTGGCGACTGCCTCCTACCTTGCACTGCTGAATTACGTCGCAAGCCTTGGGCTTGAACCGTGAAAGGTGGTCTTGCGACGGCCTGAGTCTCGCGACGTACGCCCTGTTCTTCTTCTGGACAATTACGTCGCAAGACGTGGGCTCACGACGTGAGAGGAGTTTTGCGACGGGGTGCCTCGAGATGGTGGTAGGCTCGCGACTGCCTGTCTCTGGCCCACTATTTTTGACTTTCTTGTCTTTCACTTGTCCAACCTATAGCCGAATTAAAATACTAGCTACCTTGGGAAATTAATTACAATAATATTTTACAATATTCCAAATCTATTCCCACTGTTCAAGGAGCCGTAAATATAAATGATTGGACAATTTAATGATCACTGCTATTACACTCTAACCTTTTTGCATGAAAAAACTATTACAACAATTGGCAAGAACAACATGAAGCTCCAATGAACACCAATATTTTCCAAGAACAACAAGAACAAAACTTTACATCCCAAACCCTAAATACCCCCACCGTGATGCTAAGATTGCTCAAATATCATGGTTGGATTTGTTAAACTCTAATATTATGCAAAGCAAGCACACAATGAGAATATAAATGGCCCAAACAACAATATTAAGACACGGCAATGAGTAACAAGCAAGAACCAATTTTGTATTTTCGGATTTGGTTGGATTTTGCTAATTTTTTGGTTTTTTTACTTTTCTTTTTTTTTTTTGAAAGATTATAAAAATCACAAGTAGAACCAAGAGGCTCTGATACCAAATAACTTAGGAAGCCATGGATCTCTTGGTTATTAACTTGCTTAAGAAAGGATTAACAAAAGATTAAGCGGAAGATTAAGAAAGATGAAAGATAAAGGGATATGAAGATGAACCAAAAATGAAAATAAAAAGGGGATAAGGAAGCAAAAGCGCAACAAGTATCGTCGGGGTAAGCAACTAAGATGTTCGAAACCCTGACCTCCACCCAAGCCTTGCACTCGAGCCTCGGTTTGATGATCAACAAAGGTAGCTTTGATCCAAGGTTGATGAATGATTCCCAACAACCATACAAGTGTGGTTGAGAGGAATTCTACTCTCGGTTTTGATCTTTGAAAGTGAAGGGATAATTTCATTCAATAAGCAAAGATGATTAAAGGTGTGGGGAGGTAATATATATAGACCAAACCCATTAAACAATCATAAAGCATGCATTAAACAAACCTAGAAATGTCTTAAACAAGAACAACAAAGGAAACATAAAACTGGAACAACCACGTCGCTAAGTAGTGCTCGTCGTGAAACCAAGTCTTGCGACGTGAGGTGCATCATGGAGATCGGACACGTCGCGATCCTACTTTACGTCGTGAGACTCGGGCTTTGGACGCGAGGAGGAGCTTCGCAACGTAGGTCTGGCTTGCGATGTGGATGGCCCCACGTCGTGAACCTCAGTCTCGCGACTTGGTCTTGGTTTGCGATGTGGAAGATCAAAGACTTGAAGAATTTCTCGAATTTATCTTCTGCGGAGGCCCACTATTCCGGCGTTGACTTTCGTTGACCGGAAACTTTTCCGGTGAACTTCCGGCTAGACTCCGGCAACATCGCCGTAGCTCCAGTGAACTTCCGGCGATGGCGATGGCGACGACGACGGTGGGGGCCCT